>CM068356.1:4352193-4497193 GCA_034769755.1 Odontamblyopus lacepedii | reverse complement strand
TTACAGGTGGATTTACAGCTCAAAAATACCTAGAACACAGGCATTCTGAGTGTGAGCGGGATCGCCACTCCACAGATCTGACCTGTAACTTGGTCTGGTCTGGTCTCCATGAAGATAGAAAGGATATAAACAAAGGAATAATAATCATCTCCATGGAGGAAAGCGTTTGTTTGGCCCTCAGAACAATTACACAATGCAGCTTTAAGCCAATGCAGCGTGTTGTTAAAAGCAGACTGGAATTTGGGCAAATAAAGTTGAATATTTTTGTGTTTAAAGGTACTGATTTAAAGCCCGTCTTGTTTATTTTCACAAAACTGAAAGAATTTTCTGTGTATTTACTTACAAAATCAAACACAGTGTGATTTGAGCTTAATCGTAGGAGGTTTTGAAGAGAACAGTTCAGAGTGGGGTCGAGGGGGTGATTTCTGAATAATTTTCTTTGGGTTCCATTTAAATCAAAATGAAACAAATTCCAGACATTTTTTTATTTGAAAAGTTGCTCAGTAAGTTGCTCAGTGCTAGCCTAATTCACCAGCTGGTTGCACTTCGTGGAAACCGTCTGGCTTCGCAGCATTAGGATTCGTTTGCTTGATGGTAGGCGGGGACTTTTTTGATTCAACCAATCGCTGCTCTTTGGTTGTGACGTACGTAATGTGCCAGAACGCTCAGTGGTGTCCAAGTAATTACCGGTACAATAGCAAACAAAGCAGAGAGTGAACATGTCTGTCGACGAACATTGTCGTTTCTGTGAGGTGAACTTGCGAATTAAACGTACGATTAAAAGATGCAAAGTTAATTTGACAGAGGAAGTCCAGAGGAGGACGGCATATGCGGTCTGATTGGTTCTGGTAGAGTTGGACGATTTCCCCTCCCCCAAAAAAGATTAGATTTTTAAATTAAAAACTCAATTCACGATTCGATTTGATTCGACCGTACAGCAGCATCCAAAACTTTCCCCATGTTGTGAAAATCTCTCTTCTCCACTGAATTGATTGAAAGCATTTCATACGGTGCACAGTAGCGATGGGTGTTTGATTATTGATTAATCATTAACATTTTTATATTCAAATTGTCATCATTATTATTACTATTACTAATCTGCATAAATAAACTCAAGTCCATAAACCATAAGCGCTATAGAGCCACATCAGCCCATTTGACATTAGAATGTGTTTAATGCAGCTTTGGAACATTTGTTTACGTTTCACAGAAACAAAACATAAAACCTTAGGGCTAATTTGCATAAACTGTAAACGCTGGGAAAAAGCCGCTCTTTCCTTGTGCTGATGCCGTCAGCTTCTGTCGGACTAAAGGACACGACTCAGTGGAATATATGAGCGTTATATATGACATTTGTTAGTGCTTGTGCCGTTCTCGGGGAAAAGTGAAAGACGCATTACAGGAAGTGCACTACGGAAAGCCTGTAGGAAGTCTTGGCAAATGCAAAATGAAAGCGCTGTATAAAAAAAAATCTTAAATATCGATTTTCCGAAAAAACTAAGTTTGACTTGCCAATTTGATTTTTATTTTAGATCGATTTTTTGCTCAGGCCTTGGTCCTGGCCAACACACCAGTTCACTTCCGGGGTTCTTCCAAACCGCCGAGTGTTTCTGATTCCTGACGAGTCGCTGGAGAGAAATGAAACTGAGCGGAGGCACTAGGTGGCGCCAGCCCGACTAACCCAGTGCTCCTTTAAGTCCAAATTCCCAGTACTCCTTCCACAGACTGAGCTTACTTTCCTTATTGCTACATAGATTTTAATACCTCCATATTTCTTTTAGGCAACCGTCCGCATGGTGATAAACTACAAGCAGACGCAGAAGACCATACTGAGAGTGAACCCGCGCGTCCCCCTGGCCCAGCTCCTGCCGGCCATCTGCGAGAAATGTGAATTTGAAGTGGAGAGCACCGTTCTGCTGAAAGATGTCAAATCACTGGCCCCTCTGGATCTGTCTGCATCTCTTAATGATTATGCAATAAGAGAAGTCTATGCGAGAGACACGCGAGGTGAGTCACACGGAGGGCCTGTGGGAGGGTTTGGGGCCACAACTTGGGTTTGATTTCGAGTATAAAGAGGCTGATTATTTAATGAAAGCGCTCTGTACAAATAGGCAGTGGTGGAACGTAGTAAATAGTGTACAAGTATAAATTTTAGGTACTTAGGTAGTGGATAAGATCGCGTGCTGCAAGATCTCGTGAAAAAAATTGAGACAAGATGGTGCACACACGAGAAAAAAGATCTTGTAGGACTTTTTGGTTTTGTGTTGCATTCGGATTGGACATAAAAGGGTTTGTGTGTTGGTGAGTTCGATCTCTTACAGCTCCAAAAAGTATTAGAATGGAAACAAAAATATAAAATCAAAGAAACTGAATTAGGAAATATGTTAAAGTTGTTCAAATTGTGTCTCATCCCATCTCTAATCGTGGATGCTTTTTACTTTTACTTGACTACATTTGAGAGAAGGTATCTGTAATCTTCTCTCCTATATTTTTGAACTGGACTGAAAAGTATAGAGTTTTTTTTTTTTATTATTATTATCTGTAATTTGCTGAAAAGGCTGAGGGGTTTATTTTTTTAACACATTTGAACACAGAAATATACAAATATAAACACTGGAAAAAAACTAAAGCTTCAATTGTTTCTGATGAACAAAATTTTGCACAAACCTTTATCAAAATCACTGTATTTGAAGCTTAATTAGATCTCAAAATTTGTGTGAAATACTTTTACTTTTTCCTCTTTAAGTATTTTTTTTACTTTAATGCTTTTACTTGAGTTGATTTTTTTTTTTTTTACTAACAAAACTGAGCACTTCTTCCATGACTGGAATTGGGGCTGTGCAATTAGCAGAATTTTAATTGAATCAAGATCTAATAATTTCAAATAATCAATCAACTGATGGTGTTTTTCATAGTTTAATTTAAGGCTAAAAGACAGAATAGATGTAACAGATATTCGTCTAAGTTAGTGTTTATTTTAGTTGGTTTGATTTACTGTCTGGCAGAACTTTTGTTTTGCACTTTTCCCTTTTTGTTTGACTTTTCAAACCCACGCAGTGACTAGAGATACATATAACAGCCAGCTATTGTCTTTAAATCCCTCGCACAGGTCGATATTTAGTTCAGGCCATCCATCTGCCTAAATAGGCGTGAAAAAGTAGAGTGAAGACGTAACGGCACAAAACATGACTACGCTGATAGAGGTTTGTGGTAAAAGGGCCATGACACATTTACAAAAATCCCAGCAGACCTCGGCCATCATTTTCTCTGGAATCTAAATCTGTATTTGCATCTGCTCTGAAAAACCCATATCAGTCGGTCTGTAGATTCAAGATTCAAATATTTATTGTCATCGTCACAAAAGATCAATATGCATAGTTGATAAAGTGCAAAGTTGGTAAAAAAGCAAACCCAAGTGAAATAAATAACCCCAGTGTAAACATTTAGCACAGCGCGACATCAAAACAGCGACAGTATTGGCAGCAGCATCAGGACATGTCGCTGATGAAGTGCATTAGAGGACAGGGACATTCAGACAAATACATGAGAACAGTGACAGTGCAGCAGTGCAAAAACCAGTGCAGTGCTATTGAAGGTGGGTGTGGTTATTGTCCATTGGGAGAGGGGCAGAAAGAGGAGTGGGGCAGTGTTCAGTAGTCTAACAGCTCGAGGGTAATGTGTATAAATGTGACTGCAGACTAAGATTTCGTCAATCGCGTTCATTTCAATCGACAAACCCAATGTAGGTGTCTGTGCGTAACGTAGCGTAAAGAGTTGAGGCTGCGGAGTTGTGGCCCCACAGTCCCACGTCTTGGCTCTGGCTCCTTGGAGATCACTATATTCCTCAGAGTGCATTTACCTGCACATCAGTGTCCCGGTTATGATCGTTTTTTTTGTTTGTTTTTTTAAATATCCCGGTTTTGCATGTATACACAGTATCTCCCTCCCTCAGTGCAGGAAGGAGCTACCGCAGATCATTCATCCCCATTGCTGTCAGAGTGTACAACTCCTCTGTGCAATAATCATGTCTGTGCCACTACTGGACTGTGACAACGTGCACTGTTTATTTTATATATATTAGTGCTGCCACTAACGACTAATTTTCTAACGATTAATCTCTCGACTAATTTTTCGATTAGTCGACTAATCTAAACGACTAATAAAAAAAAAAGCGGTTCTAACACACACAAGTGTGTGTGTTAGATTTTACCTTGTGTGTGCTGTGCGTATGAAGGTTGCAAAGGTTATTGCTGTTATGTCTGTTGTGTGTGCTCATTCAACAATGTTGAACAACGATATGCACACACAATTTAACGAGTTTGCACGAGCAGCATATGCAACGGTATGCTCAATACCTCATGCATCGTGGTCGTGGTCGAGAAAGAGAGAGACCAGCCAGCAGAGTGCGCACGGCAAATACTTCCTCAAGTTTGTTTTCTTTGGCGGTGCCATTATTTACCACTGCTGTTAGCCTTTGGTGAAGCCGTGGTTAGCCACCTCGGCGCCAACCCCGGATGTAGCCGCTGTCAGCAGCACCGTGTGTCGGCCTCGGCGCAGTTGCTGCCCGCTGCTCCGGTGTCGGCTTCGGGTGTAGTCGCTGTTAGCCGCTCCGGTGTCCGCTTCGGGTGTAGCCGCTGTTAGCTGCGCCGGTGTCCGCCTCGGGTGTAGCCGCTGTTAGCTGCGCCGGTGTCCGCTGGTGTAGCCGCTGCCTGCCGCACCGGTGTCGGCCTCGAGTGTAGTACGACTAGTGGTGTGGAGGGGAAATACCTGATCTCAGGCAAGCAAAAGGTCTCTGGACGAGCCGTTTGAGACCAAAAATAAATAAAGGCGAATATTCGACCAAAAAAATTGTAGTCGACTCATTTTCATAATCGATTACGTCGACAACGTCGAATAATCGCGGCAGCACTAATATATATAGTATTTATATTGCAATTCTCTTTGTAAATTTTTGTACATATACTTATTCACTTTATATTATTATTTTTATTATTATTTCTATTTGTATTATTATTGTTTATCTTGATTGCATCACACTTCTTTTTCCTTTTTTGCACTAAACTGTCCTGGAGCTACTGTGACTGTTGAATTTCTCCACTGCGAGATCAATAAAGTCCAATCTTAACTTATCTTATCTCCAACGCACAGAACAGACTCACCAGCCTCATCACATCCCTCCGTCACAGAAAGAACACTCATATTCCACTGAGTCGTGTCCTTTAGTCCGAAAGAAGCTGAACCACATCAGCACAAGGAAAAAGCGGCTTTTTTCCCGCTTTATAATAATAATAATAATAATGCATCAGTTTTATATAGCGCTTTTCTGGACACTCAAAGACGCTTTTACAGAGCATTATTCATTCACTCCAGACCCAGTGGTGGTAAACTACTATTGTAGCCACAGCTGCCCTGGGGCAGACTGACGGAAGCGAGGCTGCCAATCTGCGCCATCGGCCCCTCCGACCACCACCAACACTCACACACACACCACTTTCATACTAGGCAATGTGGATGAAGTGCCTTGCCTAAGGACACAACAACAGTTTTTTGCCACTGGCGCCCCCCTGTGGCACCTGGAATTCCCAGTGGTCTCCCATCCAAGTACTAACCAGGCCCGGCCCTGCTTAGCTTCTGAGATCTGACGGGATCAGGCTTTGACGAGCCGGTATGGCCACCATTATGTTTATGCAAATGAGCCATGGGGTTTTAAATGTGGCAATGCTGCATTAAACACATTCTAATCTCACACGGGCTGATGTGGCTCTATAGTGATTATGGTTTATATGCTGTAAAGTTGAGTTTATTTATGCAGCTTAGTAATAGTAATAATTGTGATGATTAATCGAAAATCCATCGTTAAGTTTCCCGACGATCAATTAAGACAATTTAATCGAATCCCTACTGCAGACGCTCCATCCTTCCCTCACTCCGAGATACAAGACCTCGAGATACTTGAACTCCTCCACTTGACTTGAGGCAGGGACTCCATCACCTGTGGAGGGTTTATTATGATCAAAACATTTGTTCTGTTTTTTTTGTTGTTGTTGTTTTTTCCAGTCAGTTATTCTTTCCCACATTTTCTCTCCAAAACAACACTTACAACAGTATCGACAGTTAAGTCTATTGGCGCTAACATTTTACCGTTTACTGTCCAAACAACGTCCTACAAAAAGTACACAATGTTATTTCCAGTTAATGCACTGCTTGTTTCCGCCTGTCTTTGCTTATTATCTTTGGCAATATTCTTGTGGTTTCAGCGCCTGCGTCTCCAGTGTGTCCCGCCTCACCTGCTTCTCCAGGTACCGTTTTAAGTGAGTGACAGGATGATCCCATAATTCCCTCTGATATAATCGTCCTTTGTTTTTGTTCTTAAGGATTGGTCACGCCGGGCAAAGATAAAAATCAGAAGGAGGAAGAGAATAAAGGCCTGTTCAGCATGTTCAGGAGGAGCAAGAAAAGCAAACCAGAAAAGGTAAAAATTCATATTATATCATGTATATTAGTATATTATTATATAGTATAGTATGGTATAGTATTGTATAGTGAGTGTCTTGATTGTATTCATTGTAAATTAAAATTGAAGAGAGAAGAAGAAGAGATTATGCTCATACTAATAACATAAAAGTATCAATAAAATACTAATAATACCTGCAGATGTATCTTGGTGAAAACACTTCAAGCTTCATAAATATCGAAACAAAAGTTGGTTGAAGTACGGCATATGGGGAGTCAGTGCCTAAACCCACGCTTCAAATCCTCCAGATTTACTCCCTGAGCTGCAGAGGCTGCACTAGCGCTGATTCATAAGTGGCTACAGGTACAGCTGAGGTTTAGTTTAGTTGATTTGTTTATTTATCAGGAACAATGCACAAAAAATGCCCCTGTGTTTAGAAAAGCTCTGAAAACCCATCGCTTTCATTATTATCTTTTTTCTTTTGCCTTTGTCTCTCCATGTAAAGCGTCTTTGAGTATCTTGAAAAGCGCTATACAAGTGTTATGTATTATTATTATGTATTATTGACCTACGCAAAGAGGAAATATGTTTGTGACAGGTTATAACCAGGTTAAAACTGCTCATTTCCACCTTCAGTCCCTGGACAGGGCAATAAAATACAATATACATTAATGCAATTATTCATCAAGTAAAACCATAGTCCCATTCGGTATAAGTCACCACATCCATACACTATTTACATGTTTACTCATGTTCGTTCACAGATGATAACAATTCAGATCAGAGGTTTTTAGGGTTAAACCAACTGGATTTCAACATTTAAAAAGGCAACACCAATGAGAGACTCGTGTGAAGCTCATTCTGCTTCACACCTAAACACAAAACCCCGCAGGGTTTTAAAAGGCTTAAAAAGATCTTAAATTTCATGTTCCTAAATTATGTCCTTAAAAAGTCTCAAATTATGTTGTCCAAGTCTTTTTTTTTAATTTTTTTTCTTTTTTTTTTTTTTTTACAAAGGTCTTAAATTTCATTAGCCTATTTTTTTGTAAACTCACCCGGGCTGCAGTGCAAAGTGAGACAAGACCATGTGAAAGCTTAGTTTGTCTTGTTAGAATGTTATAAATGATTTTTTTTGGCCATTTTACAAGGAACGTATATGACTACAAATAAGTTCTGAATGAGATTTTATAATAAAAGTATTTTTTGTTATTTAAAGCAGTGAGTAATGGTCATTATTAGAATTGGATCTGGTGTTTTTTGCCCACATAATGGGTACAGTGTTGGTCTTAATTTTCATTTAAATGGTCTTAAAAAAGTCTTAAAAAGTCTTAAATTTGGGGAAATCAAACCTTGGGATACTCTTGGTTACAACTTGTACATCATGTCCAATGTATTTGAGATTAATAATCAGCATTGTTATCAAAATCAGTATTGTTATCAGTGAAAGCTTTATTTGTAGATGTTTTCTTCATATCTGGTGACACAGAAAGGTCATGGTTTTGATTTAGATTTTTATGTTTTCCCTTTTAAACGTTGAGATATACTTCTGCAAAAAGAAGGGCACAACTACATAATATTCACCTTACTCATAAATAAAAAAATATACACTTTTTTAAGGCCTGTGCATGAAATTTTACACAAATCTATGCATAAAATGAAGCACAGAGTTGCTAAAAGCTGAAAAATCTTTGCCAGGCCCTTTAACAATAGTGACCCTTGGCCTGTATCTGAGATTTAGACACGATCCCATCTAAAACGTGACCTATTGAATACAGCAGAGGGGGAGGTCTGTATGCTTACGGTTGCCATTGGTCGCTGTGTTATTTGGAAATCCAGCTCTTATCGCTGTCCCTTCGCTGGATATTTGTTCTTGCTCTTTCAAAGGCGACTACTGCCAGTGCCCCGTCCTCCCCAGTGCTGCCCCAGAGCAGACCACGTCCTCTCAGCATGGCATTACCCAGCACCAACTCCTCTCCGTTTGGATCTGACGCGCCCAAGAAGAGACGCGCCCCCCAGCCGCCCATCCTGGTTTCCCAACAGAGCTGCCCCTCCGACTTTAGCCCCAGATACAGGCTCTACTCTGAACCCTGTGTCAGACTGGAAAGCACTGATCAGGTGAGTGGACGTCGATCAGGAATGAACTATTGTCGGGACGTGTAATGTTTATATGTGTGCAATTCAAAAGTTTCACAATTTTGTTTTATTTTTAATGGCTTATTTTTAAAGGCTGGCAGCAAAGCCAAGGGCACTTTATCATTGCGCGCGGATTTAATGGAGATTAGCGTTTGCGTCTGTTTGTTTAAACTGATACTGGCTTTGATATGATAAAAGTGATTGCGTTAAAGGGCCCATATTACGCTATTTCCTGATCTATTTTACAACGTTGTTTCCTCATCAAAACATTCCCGGAGTTGTGTTTGTTTGTTTTTTTTATTCTCACATATTTAACACACAAATCCTGCATATTTAGGCTGAGTTCTTCCCTCAAACAGAAAACACTCTGACACCTCAACTAGAATTATTTGGATAATTTCAATCATTTCTACTACCGTATTTTTTTAGGGTTTGGTTGGTCCTGCGACTTATACTCAGGTGTGACTTATATATTACATTTTTCACACTGACAGTCCACAGACCAAATATATGAATCGTATATATGAATCAAAAATGAAAAAACAAATCATTATCTGTTTTTTCATTTTGGTTTTAGAGACAAATAATAAAGAAAGAGTTGATTTTTTCGTTTTCTTATTTTTGGTTCTATATTGAAAAACAAACGAACGAATACACGGATTCTTTTCTATTCGGTTGTTTTTATTACTATAAATTCTGTAACTTGCCTTTCAAGATAAAATGTTGGTTTTTGGTCTCTGATTTGATAAAAGTGCAACGTATAGTCCGGTGCGACTTATATATGTTTTTTTCTTCTTCATTGTGCATTTTTTGGCTGGTGCGATTTATACTCCGGTGCGACTTGTACTCTGAAAAATACAATACCTGAAATTGCCAATGTGTACTGCACTAAACGTAAACGTGGCTGTTAACTTGAAAACTACCACTACCAGTATATGACATCACAAGGTGGAACTGAGCATTTTGAGCTTGTGTAAACAATTACTCAAACATGTGTGAATGAAAAAAATACAACTCTGGATGTTTTTGATGTGGTAACAACATTATAACATGTCTTAAAGCAAACAAAAGTCAATTTTTCACAATATAACACCCTTTAAAGTCATTTTAAACAGTACATACCATTTGTACTTAAATACATGCGCTTACTTGACCTGTCTTAACAAATTTTCAAGTGCGATCGCTACAAAAACTATCTCCATCGACTAGGCCTGTCACAATAATCACTATTCTGACTTATCGTTCAATATATGAAAGCTGGATCTATATCTTTTGAGGGGTTCAGTATTTATCGCATGTATATTTTCTTATATAACTAAATATAACTCAATATAACTCCTCTGACTCATTACAGATGAAAACTCAGTACTTAAGTGTTTCATTCTGCTTTTTTTTAACATTGCTGTAGCTTTAGAATCATTTTCGATTGGATTATTGGGTCAGTGGCATCGATCAGCTTCAATATTATCACTTCTCGTCTGTATTTGCTGTACTTTAGCGATATATTGAACTTCTAAATTTGTTCTCATGACAAACTTACATAGAGTGAAATAAAGTGCACACTATAGCACAAGGAAGAACTTGATTTAGTAACTTTTTTTTCAACCCTTTTTAGCTAAAAGTGGATTGTAAAATAAAAAATGACAAATTGTTCTCCAAAGTGCAAAGAAAACATAAAAACAATTCAAGTATATACTGCGCTCCAAGGAGTATTGAATGACGACTTAATCACTTTAACTTCTGTTCCTTCGTTTAAAAATGTTCTGGTGCAATATTTACATAACCCAGATTTTAGAAGATTTAATTTAGTTTTTTTTTTTTACTCCTGTATTTGTTTTTGTTCATAGTTTACTTATTCTGTGTTTAATGGTTAAGCGTTTAGTGAGTGTGTGTATATACTTGTGTTTATTTTGTTGTTTTGTGTTGTTTTTTCTGTGTTTTATTGAGTTTGTTTAGTCTACTGTCCGCTCTACTGTATCTTTATGTTTTTGTTGTTGTGATTTTTGAGGACCCCTTTGAAAAGGAAATGACAAGACATCTCAAGGGGCTTATCCTTCAAACAAATACGTCTGAGCATTTGAAATCTAGTATTATTATGACAGATGCAGGCCCTTCCAAACAATCCCTGCTAAAAAAGTTATAGCGCTTGTAAACAGTCCAGTTGCCAACAAAAAGAACACTGTAGATTCTCATTTGTAGAATCCTTATACACATCCCAGTGCTTCAGCTGGTAATACTGTTTCAACACTTTCATTTTTCACTGGTATCATTTAGGGATGTAACGATATAAAAGTCTCACAGTACGATATTATCACGGTACAATATTTATTGTAATATTGTGGGAAAGCTCACGATATTACGATATTCTACATAATAACAAGACTGACATTATAAAATATTTTCATCAATCATTTCGTGCAATATTTATTGTCATTAGGGATGGAACGATATCCAAATCTCTCTGTACCATATTTTCACCATATACATCTCACGGTACCAGATTTATTGCAATGTAAAACTCTGAATCTGCGACTTTTTCCTCTAAAAATACCTTCACAAGACTTAATCCAAAGAATGAAGATGTAAAAGTGCTTAGAACAGTTATTTCTGCTCTGAAACGGAGCAAAGGATCATGGTCCATGTAGTTCCCTCTGTTTTTTTTTTTTTTAGCTATTTCTGCATCATAACTTCATTTAAGCAAAGAGACTTGTGATTCGATATATTGTGATGCTCCACGATATTATTGTGAGACCTTTGACGATACGATATCACCGGATTTCGGTTATTGTTACATCCCTAGTAGAAATACCTGACCTGTCTCTTAGTTATGTGTAATACAATATTTTATGATATATTTTGTTCATGTGTTCTTTTTATTTCTGCTCAGACTCCTGTTTTAAGTCGTGGATCGTCGACAGATTCTTCACTGAAAAGGACCAAAAGGAAAGCTCCTCCACCCCCCTCCACTCCCGGTTTAGTGGCACCTGAAACTCTCGCTCCAGACGATCTGCAAGGTGTGGAGTCTTACCTCATTTATGTTTGTTTAGTGTTATTATAGATGTTCATTTGATATCTGTGTTAATAGTTTCATCCCATGTCACAGTGTAAATAAGCCATTTGTTGATTACTGGAGGCATTATAAAGCTTCGACTTTACTGTGCAAGAATCTGCAAAGAGCACAATTTACTGCCATCTAGTGGCCGTAACTGAACATTGTCATTTCCAAATCATCAGGATAGAAAATGGGACTTTGTATTATTAGGTATTATAACAATGTATTATTATAACAGACTAACTAGTAATTACAATGTAGGTTGGACTGCATCTATGCTGTGCTGTTAGTCTGAAATAATGTATTATTTAAAGGTGCACTGTGTAACTTTTCTGGTGGAGAATATTCCATGCTGTGACATTAAACACATCTACCTATCTTTTATTCCCGCTGAGTAGGGTTGCCTCTCCACAGTTCTGACCTGTAATGACGTCTAGTTGTCTCCCTCGAGATTAGGGATGTAACAATGACCGAAATATGGTGATATCGTATCGTCAAAGGTCTCACACTAATATCGTGGAGCATCACAATATATCGAATCACAAGTCCCTTTGCTTAAATGAACAGTTCTGATGCAGAAATAGCTAAAAAACAGAGGGAACTACATAGACCATGATCCTTTGCTCCGTTTCAGTGCAGACGACATGAAGAAATAACTGTTCTAAGCACTTTTACATCTTCATTCTTTGGATTAAATCTTGTGAAGGCATTTTTAGAGGAAAAAGAAGCAGATTCAGTTTTGTGCCTTCACAAAATATCACAATAAATCTGGTACGGTGAGATGTATATGGTGAAAATATCGTACAGAGAGATCTGGATATCGTTCCATCCCTAATGACAATAAATGTTGTACTAAATGACTGGTCAAAACATTTTATAATGTCAGTCTTGTTATTATGTAGAATATTGTAATATCATGAGCCTCCTCACCATATCCTCAGTTTTACCACGATATTGAAATAAATATTGTACTGTGAGGTTCAGACTGTGACGATATCATATCGTGAGACTTGGATATCGTTACACCCCTACTTGAGATCGATTTAGTTTAATCTCTAACGTGAAGCATACTAGACAAAGCCGGTAGCGTACCCTCCACCATTAAAGTTACACAGTGCAGTTTAAGCATTAACATTATTTTTTTGTAATTCTTCTGGCTGAAACATAAAACGTCTGGAGCACAGAGTCAGGCAAAATGGGACAAATGCTTTCTCCGTATTCCATCTTTGTTCCTGTCTATTTTTGCCTGTTTCCACCCCCTGCAGTGACCCACTTGACTTTAGTGGCCTCTAATTTTGAATGCTTTGAGTCCATTCAGACACAAATCTCCTTACACCTTCTTTTCCTTTCCTTTTCTTTCTGTAGTTTAAATCTCCCCGTGACACACTTTCCTGCCTTTGTCCTAATATGCATAACACATGTAATGGTATTGTCCTAAAGAGGAAAACTCCACCTGCGCCTGGGCCCAAAGTATTTAAATAAACCAATACTTTCTGGGAAATATAATGCCACAGTCCACGCTGCAGAAACGGAAATCCAGCCAAGTTAATATTACTTGAACTAAGATTGTTCTTTTTTTTAAATTATGATTTGAGTAAATTTCACTTGACAAGTAAAATAATCTACCATTGGAAGACTTTTTGTACTTAAAACATGAAAATACTGTACGTCTTGCTACATTTAAAGGTGCATTGTGTAACTTTTCTGGTAGAGGTGTGCCTCTTGCTTGACTCCATGTTGCTTTTTTCCTGAAATATTCTACAGTGTGACATTTAATTTAACTATCTCCAAGTTACAGGTCAGATCTGTGGAGAGGTGGACCTGCCAACAGTAACAATGTATGCTTTTTTTACGTTAGTTTTGAGAAATAAAAACGCCTGTAAATGAATAGATACAAGATATATTTGTTTAATGCCACAACAAAGCAATAACATCACCATGGAGAAAAGCTTTTGACAGACCCTCCACTGGAAAAGTTACACAATGCACCTTTAAGATAGGAAAAACAACAACTTTTTGCGCTTAAAATAAGAAACTAAATCTAACGTTGCTTGATTTAAGAGAAATGCACATTTTCCATTAGTAGATAATTTTACTTGTCAACTTGAATCTACTCAAATAACGTAAAATATTCTTAATTTAAGTCATTTTAATGTAAATTTTCCTTGAATGACGCAGAAAAGAGGGAGCCACTGTTATTTTGATCGCACTAAAGTCAGTATGGATGATGGTTTGTTCCATTGTAAAAGAACGTAAAATACCCGCACGCACCCAAAATAAATGCAGAAATTAAAAAAAATGTATAAATAAATAAAACTTACGAGGATATTGCGTTTTACAGGGCACATTTTTAGTGTTTGACGTGAAGTAATCGGATTCATTTGAGCGCTCTTGGCCGGTGGAGATCATTATGTTTACGCATTGTTGTGGTTCTCGAAGTACGGAAATCATTCAGTGTGTGTGTTTAATATCCTGGTTACCTCCTCGGGACAATTGGAAGACCCACGCAAAGTTGGACGCTAAATTGTACCCACCGCTGTTATTAGGCAGTATTTCTGGGAAGGCCTACAGTGAGAATCCTCTTCCTGTGTTTTCTCAGCGCACAGACTGTGAGGAATGCGTAGTTTGGTTTCAGTAGCCTTGAAACTTGGTCTGACTTCCTACTCTTTTATAATCCATCTTTGAAGTGGAAAATGCAGGAATGTCGTTTGCGCACTAATTTGTAAAACCAGCGCAGTTAAGTTCTTAAAACGCTAAGATGAAAAAGGGTGTTCACCATATTACGCTATTTTCTAGCTATTTTATAATGTTTCCACATCACAAACGTATCTAGACTCGTGTTTTGTTTCATTCACACATGTTTAACACACAAATCCTGCACATTTAGGCTGAGTTTTCTCGGCAAATGGAGTGCTCCACTGTGTTTTTACGATCCATACGCCTTCACTAGAATCATTTGGATAATTTCCGACCTGGAATTGTCGATCTCTACTAAATCAAAGATAAAAAAATAGCCGTTAACTTCACCATATCACAAAGCAGAACATTTTGAGCTTTGAAGATGCCGACAAAATAATAATAAAGTGATACTCAAACGTGTGAATGAAACAAAATACAACTTTGTGTATGTTTGGTGCACTATTAACATTCCAACATGACTTAAAGCTCACATTTTGCATGATATAGAACCTTTTAATAAATATAAAAGTTCTATACATGCAAGTATTCCATGCAAAAGGCTTAAAATAATGCTTTTATAGTTACACAGCAAAATGCGGAGCGTTAAAATTGACTCTCACAGGATCAGTTTGAACATTTTCTCAGGGTTTATATGAGTCCAAGCTGTTCTAGAGCTAATTTAACAGTTTTGGAAATGTTAATTAACACTGGCCCAAAGTTCCTGTTTAGTACCACATTATTTTTAGTTAATTTAAGATGAAATTATGTGCAAAACTGGTTCAAACTGGTCTTCTCTCGCGGGAGCTTGAAGCGGTGGGGTGGGAGGTGCCAAAATAACACAAGGGGACATTGAATTAACTTCAACCGTATGAACTCTGGCAAATAACCCCAACTCGACCCCCCATTTAACTTTCAAATAGTTAAAATAACCCTTTTTGTGTTAAAAACAACTCTGAAATATTTTACGCTGAGATTTTAACCCTCCAGTTTTTGCTGCATAGAGAAATAACATAACCTTGTATATATGACCGGGAATCTTATGTAAGTAAGTGCAGAGAAGTGGGCGGGGATAGGGGGTAGGTGAAAACTGAAATTTTCTTTTGAATGCAGAACACTACAAGATTACTCCAACATTAGTGCATCAATTAATACACACAGTTTTGGACATCATAGCTCATTCATGTGGAAGTATTTGCAGTTTGACTTTGTTTATATGTAAAGATGGCCTCCCACTAACGCAAAGGTTAGCAGTTCGATTCCCACCACTGATAACGCATACTTCCATTGTGTCCCCGGGCAAGACCATTTCCAATAATTTTAACTTTATTTATATAGAATTTTCCAAAACGGTTACCAAAGGAAAGAGAGATGCATGAAAACTACATTCTCAACTAAAATAGACTCAAAATTGAAATCACACAATTTAATTTCTCTGGTTTTTAACACCACGTGAGTTCCTCCTCCTCTTTTTTTTTTAAACTTATTTTTATGCTTTTTACCTTTTTATTATTTATTGGTATTCTTGCTTTTATTTGATTTGACTAGTTTTAGTTTTATCATCTTAACAAGGACTAGTGGAGTCAAATTGAGCTTTATTGTATATTCCTATTGGATATGTTTTATTTGTACTGCGCAACACTTTGGAAACGGTTTTGTTTATGAAATGTGCTATGCAAATAAAGCGGATTTGGATTTAAACTAAAATAAACTTGCGCGTTCCCTTCTCTCCCTTCGCTCACGTCGTCTTTTTGTGTCCGTGTTTTTGCAGCCAGCCCACCTGCGACCACACTGGAGGAGATAAAGGAGCAGGAGGAGACGAACTCCTCCGCCACGGCCGCAACCGCCAGCACCGCCCAGGACGAAACTACTACCCACAATGCACCGCCTGACGTCACGCCGCCCGCCGAGACTGCGATCGAGACGTGTATAGAGAAAATAGAAGATAGAATAGAAGAGAATGGGGTAGACCTGTCCTCGGACGGCAGGTACGGACTTACAATCGAGACGTGTTCAAGTCTCGCTCCAAACGTTTGTGAAAAGCATTAGCGGCACTTTAAATACTTGTTTTATTTGTCGTAGCAACAGCCAACAGCACAGTGAAGTGAGCGATTCTGCAAATGCTATAGAGCTGGGAAAAGTGGACGCCGAAGACTCGACTGAACTGCCAGACACAAGTAAGCTATAAAAGAAAGCATGAAAGAATTAATAGTGGCGTTTTAATGATATCCATGAATAAAATTACAAAATTACTTCAGCCAGGAATAGAAAAAACCCTGTTCATATAATATTACTGTTTCAATAATTGAATAAGACTGGCTTATGATTTATGAACCCCGAAACCACAAGGTGAGACAATGAAAGAAACACCCAGTACTTTTTGGCTAATCATAAAAGTGTCAAAACTTATTGCCTCTTCCAATACAAGATTTCAAGGCTGTTATTGGACAAGAGTTTAAGCACAGCGTGTCCAAGAGTCTCTTTAAACTAATGCGTATGATTCGTTTCTGATTTACTGCCCCCAGGAATCAACATTGACTCGAAAATGAAGAATATTTTAGGCCTGTCCCAGACTTCGCAGTGCGAGTATTGCTGAAGTAGATACAGAAGATAAACGATAATATTGAAATCAATGTATAATTAACAGAAAGCAACACTTCAGTCATTAGTTTGTGTCTATAATGAGTCAGAGAAGTCCATATGTCGGCCTGCTACAGCTCAAATCTCATCGTAGTACAGAAATATAACAAAAAATTTCCCAGATGGACATAGAAAACATACTCACGATAAATACTGACCCCAAAAATCATTGTCCCATCTGACTTGTACTGGACAATAAGTCAATACAGTAATAATTGTGACGGGTCTAGAATATTTTTTATGAGATAAGATAAGATAAGACAGGATTTTATTGATCTCGCAGTGGAGAAATTCAACAGTCACAGTAGCTCCAAGGACAGTTTAGTGCAAAAAAGGAAAAAGAAGTGTGATGCAATTAAGATAAACAATAATAAAAATAAAAATAATAATACAAAGTGAATAAGTATATGTACAAAATTTACAAAGATGTAATATTTATGCATTTTATTACAATATCAGTCCAAATAAATAAATTACTTCCAATAACTGAAAACTTTGAATGTTTTAAATGATGATGGGAGTTCAAAAACAAGCAAAATGTGGCTTGGAATATTAATTTTATGCACATGACTTTTAATAATTACCATTTAACACAAGACCTCTTGATTAAAACGGCTATAAAGCTAATCTTTGGCCATTTAAAACTATCTGAATTAAATTAAAATATGCACAGTCTTACAAACAATGTGCCAAACTCACAGGAAATAATTCATGAAACACACATGGGCAAGTATTCTTAAAAAAAAGATGTTGTTTTGTGCCTCTTCTCACTCGAAGTTGTTAATATGTTGTTGTGGTATGACTTCCTGTTCATTTTAGATTTAGATTTTAAGATTATATTATTCGTTTTTAAAGCTTTGAATGGACTGGCCTCATAATACGTCTCGGACCTCATCCAGATTTACACCCCCCACGCTCGCTCTGAGGTCCGAGGGCCAGTTCCAGCTCGTGGTTTAAGTCGAGACTTAAAACCGGGGGGGGGACGGGGCCTTTTCTGTGGCCCCAAACTCTGGAACGCTCTGCCCCCCCCACGTCCGAACAGTGTTTTAAGTCTTGTCTTAAACCCCACTTTTTTGTGTGGTCCTGTGTCTTTTCTTTTTTATTTATTTATTTATATTTATTTATTTTTTATTTTCTTTTTTTATTTTATTGCTTTTATTTTATTATATTTATTGTATTTTTTAAATTTATTTTATTATTTTATTGCAATTTTTAGTACTGCCTTTATTCATTGATTTTCTTATTTTTGTTCTTTTATTATTATTCTTTTATCTTTTGATAGTATTTCCTTTCTTTTGGAACATAATTCTGCTGACTTTTAAAGTGAAATGTTCTACGTTGCTTTGGGAAACGGTCTTGCTTATAAAATGCGCTGTACAAATAAAGTTGGATTGCATCTTCTTAGCTAAAATCTTCTTTATTTTTCTAAAGGTGAGGCGTCCACATGTGAAGACTGCACTGAGAGCCTCCAGGTTGACAGTGACACTCTCCCCAGCCCTGCCCGCCTCCTCCCACCTTCTCCCCAGCTCCAGGACGCAGAGACCCAGGCCTCCTTCCCTTCTCCTCCTGCTTCTCCTCCTCCTCCTTCTTCTCCTCCTCCTCCCACCTCCGAGGACCCTGCATCACCCGGAGACCGCTCTGCCATCGAGGCACCGAGCCAACCTCCCCCCAGCGCCGCCACGCAAACCACTGGAGAGGATGCACAAGTTCAAACGGACTCCACCTCGCTTCCTGTTTCTCAACATCCGGATGACGTTCCCTCAAACACGCCATCTTCTCCGAGCCTCTCCGAATCAGGGAAAAAAGACATGGCCACGCTGACGGACGATTTGGAAGCGAGTTTAGACTTGGCTGCTGCTTCGCCTTCTCCGGCTCAGGTTCCTTTGTCCGAACTTGAATCCAAACCCAAACCTTCTAACGAACTCACGCGAGACTACATTCCCAAAGTGGGGATGACGACGTACACGATCGTGCCTCAAAAATCGCTTGAAAAGTTGAGGTATTTTGAAGTAGCCTTAACACTGGAAGCCCCACCTCCCAATTCACAAGAAAATCACCAACTTGAGGAAAATATTACTTCGCAAACTGAACCACAAACTGTACAAGAAACTGTACAATTAGATAAGGTAGAAAATGCTTCTAGCGTTACCCAAAGCACTGTAAATGGGAGTATCCAGGAGTCAGCAGCCACAAACCATGCGTCATCCACTACTACTACTACTACTTCTACTACTACAACTACTACTGCTACAGATTTGCATGCAGGTTCGCCCGCAGAGGTCAAAGAAATTAAAATTCCCCCCGCAATCAAGCCTAAACCAGGATCCTTCCGCTTGCAGCACAAAAAGACACCTGGCTATTACGTAACATCGGCAGTAGAGAAGAGTCAGCTCCATACAAGCCCTACCAGCCCAAAGCCAGGAAATAAAGAGAAAACAGTGATACCATCTCCTCCTCCATCTCCCTTGCAATCCCCAAAAGAGCCAGCAGAGGGAGGCAGCGTCCCAACAAGCCCCAAACGGGAGCATAAAGAGCCAGTCCTGGTAAGGCAAAGCAGCGCCCAGCCAAGTTTGGGGTTGAGTTTGGAGAAGTTGAGGAGTTTCGCAGCCCCGAGGCCCTATTCGCCGTCCACGCCATCGAAGTTTGCGCAGGCAGTGTCCTCGGCGGTGAAGAGGAGCCAGTCCGTGACCAGTGCGCCCGTGTCCCCCAAATCGCCCACCCTCTCTCCGTCCTTCTCCCCGACTCGGTCTCCTTCGTTTTCACCGGTCAGGAGGCAGCCTCCGCTCCTGAGGTCAAAGGAAAAGGTGAAGATTGATAGAAATGTTGAGTCTGGTTGTGTTTTATCAGTGGTGGAACGTAACAAAGTAAAAGTTGTAAAGTACTGTCTTTAAGTATTAAGCTTAGGTATCTGTATTTACTTTTTACATTTTATAGTGGATACTTTTACTTTACTAGATTTGAGCAGACATATCTGTACTTTCTACTCCACTGCATTTTTGAACTGTGATAGTAAAAGTCTTTATTATTGTTTGAGATCTACTGAAAAGGCTGAGGATTTATTTTTAACACAAAAATATACAAAAACAGCTAGGAAACAAAAACATTCAGTTGTTCAGTTGAATGATGCAAATCTGTATCAGAACCACTACATTTGAAGCTTTACTAGATCTTAAAATCTGTGCGAAATACTTTTACTTTTTACTCTTTAAGTCAGTTAGATTTTTTCACCCGAGTATTTTTTGCTCCAGTATCTGTATTTTTACTTGAGAAACAAAATCGAGTACTTCTTCCACCACTGTTCATGACGTAGTTCAGTGTAATATCTGTTGCCTGGTGCATTTGAGGAGGTAATAACTCGATATTTATTTAATTATTTTAACTTCACACAAAAGTCCATGCGGTAATGAAAGTGTTTGTGATTCCAGGTGGATGAAACCGAGCAGCAGACAGAAAACGTCTCCACATTAGATCTTGTAGCGTCGGCCCCTGTGATCAGTGGCAAAGTGGAAGTGGAAGGAGAAACCACTTTATAGAGGTGCCTTATCTTTGGACAGTATGCCAGCTACTGTAAGACAAGAGACAAAATATGAAAAAATGTTTAATACATTTTTATAATTATATTGTCTACACATATTTTTCTGTACTATTATGCACTGTATATATCATATAATTACTGTATTTCTCACACTTTATATAGTGACCCTAATTTGAATTGTATCTTATAATAATTATTTTTGATTGTATTTTAGATTATTTGCATTTAATGCATTAAAATTGTCTTGTGCTAAACTGTAACCCCCAAACAGTTGCTTAAATTATTCATCTGATTTACAGAGTTGTAATTATTTTAATTTAATTCTTAAAATGTACTGGTCATGGTTACAGGGACACATCTTTATGCCTTAAATCCTAAATGTAAATAAACGGAGAAGTTGAGTTACAGATAATACACTGATGTGAGCGGTGCACATGTGTGTCTGACTGTACTGACGTGAATAAAGCCTTCATCATTGTACTGTGTGTGTCTTTGTTACATAAAGTCTATTCTCTATTCCACTGCATAAAGTCTATTTTCTATTCCACTGCATAAAGTCTATTCTCTATTCCACTGCATAAAGTCTATTTTCTATTCCACTGCATAAAGTCTATTCTCTATTCCACTGCATAAAGTCTATTTTCTATTCCACTGCATAAAGTCTATTCTCTATTCCATTGCAACTTTTTTTCTCTATTGCAAACATAAAGTTATTTTTTCACCATTCCATTGCATGTAGTATTTTTTTTTCCCTTCAAAATTCCATTGCGTAAAGTGTTTTGTTTTTCTTCTCACTATTCCGCTGCGTAAATGGCTCCAGACGCCGGGGGCTGAGTGCAGCTGTCACTCAACTCACGCCTCCCAGCGGTGTGACGTCATGACGCCCCAGTAGGACACCTGTGCTCCACGTGCAGCCGCGCACAGCCAGAGGAGCGCGCGAGGGCTGCAGCATGAGGTGCTCTGACAGGAGACACACACAGGTGAGACACACACACACACACACAGGTGAGACACACACACACACAGGTGAGACACACACACACAGGTGAGACACACACACACACACACACACACACACAGGTTAGTCTAGTGGTGCTGGACCAGACCGGACTGACCTGTGCCAAATCATCTGCGTGACGTGCACGTGTTTAGGGAAAATAATAAAAGGCTCCACATTTCTTACCTGGTCTTTAGGCTCGTGCATGGACCCGATCTGAGCACAGTGTGTTATGTAAGGCTTTTGGAGCGCGCTCTTTCACCCTCTCACTGACCATGTACTCAAACACCGCACAGGCTACAGTCTTTAGCCAACTTGTAACGAAGCAGTACAAGTAGCAGAAAGTATTTTGCAGCGTCAGCATGCTGGCCTGATAGCTTATCTTTCTTTACACATGACATACTTTCACTGCGCGGTTTAGTAAATCCTAATCAAAATGACCCGTTTTTTATCCGTATGTGCTCCCTTTGTCCTTTGTTTGCTGCAGCGACACGACAATAAGCCCACTCCCTCCCAACAGCTGCTATTCTCGGCTAACTCTGCTAATGTGTGTAAACTAATTTAGATCCTTTTAATTACATTAGAACGGGGTGAGGAGGCAAAGCAGGACACTGAGGACATGTGGATTATCAAACAACTATGTAAAACCTGCGACAGTTGTTTGCACTTCACACAGCTCTTATATGGAATATGAGTTAATCTAATAATTTTATATTTCAGGAATCATTCAATCCATTTGACTATATTTCTGCTGTTTTCTGATCTATATTATAAGGTTTCCTCATCATAAACAAACCCAGATTTGTGTTAAGCTTAGTTCTTCTCTCCAAACACCTCCACTAGAATCATTTTGATAATTTCCAGAATTTCTGGAATTGCCCATTTCTACTGAACAAAAGGTAAAAGGAGCTGTGAAAACTACAGCTTCATGACATCACAAGATGGAACAGAGCATTTTTAACTCTGGAGATGTAGGCAGACTATTAATAATACTAATAATATTACTCGAACATGTGTGAATGAACCAAAACACAACACAAATGGGTCTGTTTTTGATCACTTAACAACATTATAACATGGTTTAAAGGTCACAAGAGTCTGTTTTTGTGTAACATAGGACCTTTAAATGCTATTGTCCTTGTCTGGCCTCAGATGCAACTTCAGGACACCACACTAATCCCGCTGACAAATCATCATATAATCCCTAATAAAAACCAGGCAGTTATTTCATAGTCATTGTTGTTCTTGGTTCGAATCCAAAGTTTATAGATGTGCTAGATATGCAAAGACTGACGGACAAAGACAACAGTGTTTACCCTTTGATCCAGTGCAAACTGCGCATGTTTATTTTCATGATGTGACCCACATTACCCACACCGTATTCACTGATTAGCCTTTTAGAGACTATTGTTGTACAGGTACACTGATATAGTCCTTCGCTAGAACTTCAATTCCTGGTTTAGCTTATACCGGGCTGGATAATTATTCACTTACAAAGTTTTTGACCTAACCTGGACTAAGTTTTGAGTGTGCATTTTGGTTTGGTCCTGATTTAAGCTCATTTAAAGGCCCTATATTGCACAAAATTGATCCTTGTCGAGCTTTATGGCGTGTTATTATGTTGTTACATCATCAAAAACATACCTGGGGTGGTGTTTTATTTCATTCACACAGTCTGTCTACATCTCCAAAGCTCAAAATGCCCTGTTCCACCTTGTGATGTCATCAAGTAGTAGTTTTCAAGTTCACAGCTACATTTTACCCTTTAGTTCAGGACAGACGGTCAGTTCCAGGGTTGAAATTAGATGCATTTCCTGTATTTACATGACATTACAAGGTGGAACAGGGTGTTTTCTGTGTGAGAGAAGAGCTCTAAATATGCAGAGTTTGTGTGTTAAATATGAAAGAAACAAAATTCGAGCATGTTTTGATGAGAAAACAACATTGTAACATAAATCAGAGATGCTTGCGTAACATGGGCCATTTAAGTCCAGTACAATACCACAATAGGTATCGCTTTGTTAACTTTGCATTGTTCTCGTTCAACTCTCTGACCTCATTTTTCATAACAGCCTTTAAGTGGATAAACATTAAATGACAGCAAGGCAGGGAAGCTTGAAAAGGATTGATTTAACCCTGGTGGTGGTGAAGAGGAGGAGCTGGAGAGGGTGAGGAGGCTGACGGTTCTGCTGCTGTGGTGGAGATGGTGGAGAGCTACAAAATGTGACCCATTATGCAAGATCGACTTTTTATAGCTTTTACCCATGTTATTGTTGTTTCTCACGCACAGTTTTACTCACGCACAGTTGTATTTGGAGTGATTTGTGAATGTTTGAGTCTTTAATCTTTACAATCTTTAATCGTTTATTTTCAAAACTACATATTGCCGATCAATCACTGTTTTCAGCACCACTGGCATACGCCCACTGCTCTGTACTTACTTCACTCTCTAATTTAATTTGATTAATCTGTGATACATAGCGTCGCATGCTCATTTTGGTACAAATAAAAAAAATAGCTGCTTGCTCGCGTGATCTTTTGCTGTTCACCAGAGACAAGTGATGATGTTTACGCGTCAGCTCCCACTGGCCTGGCATTTTTCTAATGTGGAAGTCATCTGATTTTTATGAAGTCGTTTTAGATGCATATTGGGATTTAAATAGGCAAATTATAACTTCATGATCCACGGGTGTCATAGATTATAACTGTAATGCACACAAGCACAATAAGTGTTAGTCTCTGCACTGGTGCTGCTTAATATGACATTCTTAAAGGTCTATTGTGTAACTTTTCTGCTGGAGGGTCCGTCAAATAATTTTCTCCATGGAGATGTTATTGACAGTAACTTTGCCAAGTTACAGGTCAGATCTGTGGAGTGGCGCTCACAGTCAGGGTTATACCTGTTTTTCTAGTTTTTTTGAGCTGTAAAACCACCTGTAATTGAATAAATGTGAGGTAGAGCTGTTTAATGTCACACTGTGGAACAGAGAGAGTACAGAGAATGAAATCTCCATAGAAACAAGAAGGTAATAATAATCATAATAATAATACATTTTATTTATTTATTATTTATTTTATTCTTTTCTGGACACCCAAGGTCGCCTTAAACATTAAGTACGATTAAACCATACAGTTAAACGTCTACAGTTAAAATGGGACAGTATTTAATTGAGTGATTGTACTCTGTATTGTATTTAGTGTTATATTTTATTAGTATTTGGTATTTAGTAATGGACCATATACCAAAAAAGTTACGCAATGCACCTTTAAAGCCAAAGCATCCGTCAGTAATCAGAAACACCAGGCTTTAAATCAGGGCAGTCATGTGTGTTGTCACGAACTACTCGGAATCGCAAAGGCCACTGAGGGCAGCACCCGCTTAGGTTCAGATGTTTGACCAGAAAGCAGCAGATTGACCTAGTTTGCTTTAAAATGGCCAAAAAATTACCCTAGATAAACACCATATACACAATTTAGTATAAAAAAAAGTGGATTTTGCGCTTGTTTCCACTTTAATAAAACCACTTGTAACCATTAACTCAGACTACATTTCCAACTAGACTGCAGAATAATGACCAGAAAGATCTGCTGTTTCACTGACCTATAAATATCTCCAATGTTGCAGGGTGTGGAGTGCGAGTAGGAGGGATTATCTTAATGTTAGCCGTTAGCATTTAGCCCCACCAGCCTACCCCCTTTACCACCCACCCGCCCTCTCCCTCCCTCCTTCTCTCTCTTACTCCCTCTCTTTCTCTCTTTCCCTCCCTCCCCAGCTCCCTGCTCCTCTCCTCTGCCGGCGCCGCTAGTGCAGATGATGCCTGGGTGCTAGCTGGCCCCCATGACTGATATGAGCGACGCGCTGGCCGGACTCCACTGCGCTTCCCGGGGTCTGAAAGTGGAGAGCGAGGACGGCTTTGGGAGAGGGAACCTGAGCGGCACCGCCATCATCCCCCTGCTCGCGGCCAGGGACAGGACCGCGGGGAAGAGGTACGAACGCAGCATCTTTTTACACGAATGTGGAGAGGGGAGACGTGATAGAAGTTCGTTATAAAGCAGTGTGTGGAAAAATATCTAACTGGGATTTTTCGGACAAACATTGCAATTGCTTTAAGATTTACGGTTTATGTTTGAGGAAAAAACGAAATATGAACTGAACTGAACTTGTCATTTCCTGTTTTTACACATCTAAACTACACAATTTGTAGTTTTTATCCAGAATAAGACACAATATTTTGTGGTTTCTGAAGGGAATTATGCTACTTTGAAGTTAGCAGATCACAAACCCTGCAATTTTTGATTTGCGATAAATTTCACAGTCCGATTCTGGATTATCTCCCTTTAAAAGTTGTGTTTTCTCATACCAATTATTTTTGCAAAACCTTTGATGAATCTGTGTCTTTGATTGTATACAAAAAAGGATTTATCTATTCTATCTCTCTAAACCTTTTACTGATTTATTGTTATGCATGCTTTTTTGGGTAGTTTTTAAGATTGGAATATATGTTAAGGGCTGTAGTCGACTGAAAGAAATTCTTGGTTAAATTAACGCCTCCCCTGTGTCTTGATTAAGTAACTAAAAGGGGGTGTGGCACTACTAAGCTTTCACAGGCATTTGGATCTTGCACAAAAACTGCTATATATATACAGAGAAGTACAAGCAAACTGCATCTTCTTAAGTGAAAAGGCAGATTAATGGCCCTTATTATGCAGAATTGACCCTTGGGAGCTTTTAGCCACGTTATAATGCTCTTATCTCATCCAAAACATACCTGGAGTTGTGTTTTGTTTCTTTCACACACGTTTGAGTCGCTCTTTATTATTAGTAGTCGTATGTTTTCATCTCCAAAGCTCAAAATGCTCAAGTTGACAGCCGCCTTTTACCTTTTGTTTAGCAGATTGACAGTTTCAGGGGCTGAAATTATCCAAATTATTCATATATGACCACCGTCCGCTCCGGTTCCAGAAATAAATTTTCCGTACAGTTCAAAAGTTCAAAACAGGCATTGCGGAGGCTAAGCAACCCAAGATTTTGCTCCCGTTTTAAAGGTGCATTATGTAACTTTTTAGTTTATCTTGTTTTTCTATGGATATGTCATTTCTCTGCTTCAAATGTTCCACAGTATGGCATTAAACAGCTCTAACTTACATTTACAGCTTAACTTTATGGCTCAAAAATACCTAGAAACATCTCTAAGGACATGTTATTGCTTTGTCAGAAATGTTTCACAGTGTGGCATTAAACCTTTCTATCATCATGGAGACCGAACCGGACCGAGTTCCAGGTCAGATCTATGGAGAGGCGACCCCGCTCACAGTCAGAATGCCTGTTTTTTTTTTTTTTTGTATTTATTTTATTTTATTATTACTGAATTACTATATTTACACATGTTTTTGTTGTATAAGTCATATAGAATTGGAATTTAATTTATATTCATTTTTATCATGTGTTGTGTTGTTCTAAACTGAAAATGTTAATAAATAAAGTAAAAAAAAAAACTAGAAAAACAGGCATTCTGACTGAGTGGGGTCGCCTCTCCACTAGGGATGGGCATTCGATTAAATTTTCTTCATCGATTGTCAGGAAAATTAACAATCGATTTTCAATTAATCATTAACATTTTATATTATCATTATCATTACTATTACTAATCTGCATAAATAAACTCAACTTTACAACATATAAACCATAATCACAGTAGAGCCACATCAGTGTGAGATTAGAATGTGTTTAATGCAGCTTTGCCACATTTGTTTACGTCTAAACAGAAAGCGAAAAAAAGCCGCTCTTTCCTTGTGCTGATGTGGTTCAGTTTCTGTTGGACTAAAGGACACGACTCAGTGGAATATGAGTGTTCTCTCTGTGACAGAGGATGTGCTGCTGATGGTGAGTCTGTTCTGTGCATATGTCACATTGGAGATGCTGCGTAAACATGCGAAACCGGGATACTCAAAAAACCCAATCATAACCGGGACACTGATGTGCAGGTAAACGCACTCTGAGGAATATAGTGATCTCCAAGGAGCCAGAGCCGAGACGTGGGACTGTGGGGCCACAGCTCCAGTGTTTGTGCTCAGACGCAGCCTCGACTCCTTACGCTACGTTACACACAGACACCTACATTCAGTTTGTCCATTAAAATGAACGTGATCGACCAAATTCTTAATGATCAATTATTGATTAATCGACTACTCATGCCCATCCCTAATCTCCACAGATCTGACCTGTAACTTGGTCTGGTTCGGTCTCCATGATGATAGCAAGGTTTAATGCCACACTGTGAAACATTTCTGACAAAGCAATAACATCTCCCTGGAGAGAAGCATTTGACGGACCCTCTGACAGCAGTTTATGAAGTTTCAGAAGCAGATTTCAGATAAAATTACAGGTCTTGTGCTCATTAGCCCCGAGAAAGCTTTCAAACTTTGAATATGATTTTTTTTTTTGGAAAGTCTATGAGGAAAAATGAGTGAGAAATGTACTTCCTGAACGGGGGTGGGTGGGCGGCCGCTGTTGATCTCCATAGTTACAAACTTATTATTTAAAGCATTACCTCAACTATTTGCATTAACATTGGCGACGTGCAGCAAATGGTTAAAGACTGACCTTGTGTGTGCTGTGAGTGTACAGAGAGCATAATGGCTCTATAATGGTTCCGCTTCAACCCTATGCAAGTTTCAAGTTACACAATACCACTATTTCATGCTACAGGGCAGGTACGGACACACAAATGCCTTTCATCAACTCTTTCAGACATTTGCTCGAATCTATTTGGTCAGATTAAAGGAAAATCGCTGTGTATTCAAGTTGCGACGTGTGATTCAAAACACAATGCAGATTCCACGCTCCGGGGGGGGGGGTTTCAGCGTTTGAGAGGCTAAAGCGATTTCACAGCTAATTAAAACGAGATTTATGCGTTTTAGAACAAAAATGTGGTGGTGTAAACTAAAGGGTGTCATTTTTTATGCATTAATAAGACCAGACACTCAAACTCTACCGAAACAAGTCGCTCTATTTATTGTTGGCGACACGATTTGCTTATTGTATCCGTAGTAGAAATAGCTAATGTATTGCTATAGTAACAAGAGCTCCTCCAGCGGGGCAAAATACGCCCGTACTTTGAATTATTGTATATAGAATTAAGTTAGAATTTGTCAAACCTAGTTAAAGATGAATTGTTGGTGCAGTTTGGAAGTTTGACATTCCTAGGTGAGACGGTTGTCGAGTTAGAGCGCGGACAAGAAATTGTCCACAGACAGACGGACAGACGGACAGACGGACAGACGGACAGACGGACAGACGGACAGACGGACAGATGGATAATCAATAGGGAAATCTGGCTCTTGCAGTAGGAGTATGAGTATGACATCATCACATTCTAGAATCGGAATTCCACCAATCAGATTGCAGCAACAGAACTTAAAGACACTACAAAGCTTTGAAGTGTCCACAGACGGATAGACGGACGGACGGACGGACAGCGCCATACCATAATACGTCCCGTCTTATTACAACGGGCGTATAAAAACGATAATAATGATAATTTTGTGCTTGGCAGTTTATCTGATTTCTGGAGTTATCAGATTATTGCAATTACGTTAACACTTACATCACAACGCTGTTCACAAGGGTGCAGCTTTTGAGAAGGAAAATGTTTAAATAAAAAAAAACGGGGCAATTTGTAACGAGGCAAAGACGAAAATGAAAATGTTAAAGATTGAAAGACTTATTTTGAAATTCCTTGTACTTTGTTTGCCAATACTGTTACTCTAAAGTGCGGGCTGTCTGATTAGTCAAGTTATCTGATTTTTATTAGCCACTAGCGCTGCGCCAATATATCGAAAGAACATCGCTATCACAGTATTGGCTGACGCAATAAGGCAAGGTAAGTTTATTTGTACAGCACAGTTCGTACACAAAGTAATCCAAAGTGCTTTACAGAATAAGAAATGCATTTAAATCATAATACAAACAAATCGACATGGTGTTAAAAAGCGAGGGAGACGTTAAATTAGATAGAAGAGTGCGGAATGAACAATAAAAACCTTTCAGTAATCGATATCTTGAGAAAATAAATGCATCACAACAGCACACAGTTGTCAATTTTACGGAAATGTACAGATTTTGATCCGAGTTTACCGTTTTTGTGATCAGTACGAGCGTTCGTGGTCCCGGTGTTTGGTTCCAGTAAAAATGGTGACTGTAATGTTGTTTGAGAGTGACTTGTGTGACAGCACGAAGCAGCTCACCTGTTCCAGCAAAGTCAGTTCGTCGTGGCCAAATTGTGCCCAAAACATAGCTCAGATTAGGGTTGAGCGATGTGGGCCAAAAAAAAAAAATCAGATCTCGATATTTTGCACACACTGGACGATTATGATTTAAATCAAAGCCCGAGAAGAGGCCGCTCGTCTTTCAAACTGAGGTAGCGCTTTATGTGCAAGGATTTTATTTTTCATTCCGCATTTATCTCTTCTCTAATTTAATGTGCGTCTCTCTCTTTTTAATTTTATGATGATTATTTATGTTTTGATTTGTTTGTATTGTGATTTTAATGTGTTTCTTATTCTGTAAAGCACTTTCAATTACTTATGTGTGTACGAATTGTGCTCTACAAATAAACTTGCCTTGCCTGTGTTCAGTCTGGAGCCTCGGTTTACTTGGCCTCACAGGGAATGTTGCACTATTGCAGTTTGACATTTTCGCAGCATATTGTGCAAGTGTTTATTGATGTTTAAAGTGCAAAATCACACCGTGTGTCAGTGCACTTAGCAGTGGAATATACAAATATTTACTATCAGATTACAACAATATACAGTGGTAGTGGTAGGGAGTAGTAAGTAGTAGTAGGAGTGGTAGTAGTGGTAGTAGGAAATAGTTAGTAGTTGTAGTCGGAAGTAGTTAGTAGTAGTAGGAAGTAGTTGTAGTCGGAAGTAGTTAGTAGTAGTAGGAAGTAGTTAGAAGTAGTAGTAGTAAGAAGTAGTTAGTAGTAGTAGTAAGTAGAAGTAGTTAGAAGTAGTAGGTAGTAAGAAGTAGTTAGTAGTAGTAGTAGTAGTAGGTAGTAAGTAGTAGGTGGTAGAAGTAGTTAGTAGTTAGTAGTAGTAGTAGTAGTAGTTAGCAGTAGGTAGTTAGTAGGTGATAGTAGTAGTAGAAGTAGTAGTAGTAGTTGGCAGTAGGTAGTTAGTAGATGATAGTAGTAGTAGAAGTAGTTAGTAGTAGTAGTAGTAGTTAGCAGTAGGTAGTAAGTAGTAGGTGATAGTAGTAGTAGAAGTAGTTAGTAGAAGTAGTTAGTAGTTAGCAGTAGGTGGTAGTAGTAGTAGAAGTAGTTAGTAGTTAGCAGTAGGTGGTAGTAGTAGTAGTAGAAGTAGTTAGTAGTAGTAGTAGTAGTAATATATTTTCTTCAGTCATGTACTTAATCATGCTTTTAATAGACAGTAACAAACATTTCACATAAACTATGACCAAAGGGGTCAGTGCTGCGTATTTAGTGTCGATACTTTTGACGTCCTTATATTGTGTAACCGTAGTAACCAGCCTTACCCCTCGTTATCCGTGCAAACTGTTGAATCACTGAATGACGCAGCTCTGCCTCAGCCTAAAAGTGCATGTCTCACTGTTTGCGTCCCTGCCCAGCTCCTGTACAAGAATAATGCACTTATTGTATTTGGGAGTCAGACAGTGCCGTCTGTGTCTGAGTAGACTTTGTACCTGCAAATACAATTGGCCCGACCCGTGCATAGCTGTCAATGCGATGCAATGTATTATTTCACCAGGGCAGTTAAAGCGCTGGAATCGGACCAAGCACCTGTTAGGCTGAGTAACTGAGTAACTGCTGTGTTTACCCAGCAGTAAAAAGTACCAGCCACTTTTTGCGCAACATATTCCCTCATGCATTTTACAGTTTGGTTTTATGTGTAATTTTACTTTCAGTGATTAACCATTAACACTGGCTTTATAAAGTTGCCAGACCTCCTTTTAAAATCATTCAGATTTGTTATGCTGCAGAAAGAATATCGCTTTTTTATTCCAAGTGTTCTTTAAAATAAAAAAAATATGCATGCGGTGTCTTAATGCTTTGTAGGAGTTGGTTTACAATAGGGCTGCGCACAAAATGTAATTGTAAAAAAATATTCCAATTCAATTTGCAATATGTTGTATACGTATATATGTATAAAAGTAGGATTCTGTTTAAAGTGCATGTAATAAGCAAATGAAAGAATATTAACATTTGAGAAAAGACTGAAATATAACAATTCAGAGCAATTCAAACTACTTGCCACATCTTTAAAACTCCAGTTTTGTTATGGTGTAGACAATATCTCTTAAGTGTTTGAGTTGGCTTGCAGTGTCTCAATACTTGGTTTGCAGAAGGGCTGCACACAAAATGTAACTGTAAAAGTGGGATTCTGCTCAATGTGCATGTAATAAACAACTGAAAGAATATTAACATTTGAGAAAAGTCTGAAATTTGAACTGAGACAATACAATAACAATTCAGAACATGTTTGAAGAGGTGTAAACTACTAAATCTCCTTTAAAACTATCCAGTTTGTTATGGTGTAAACAGGATATCTATTTTTATTCCAAATGCTCTACAATGATTGCTTTAAAATAAAATAAAATAAAATATATAAATGGTACATGTTTTGAGTGGGCATGCAGTGTCTCAATGCTATAGTTGCTGGTTTACTATAGGATTGCACACAAAATTCAATTCAATTCAATTCAATTCAATTTATTTTGTAGCGCCCAAAATCGCAACAACAGTAGCCTCTAAGGGCGTTCCAAGATATGGATGAGTAAAACATACACACAGACATATCAAAACAGGAATAAACAACATTCATGTAAAGCAGCAAATGAAACATTGTCCAGTCATCCCCTGTCCTTAGACCCTCCTTCTCAGCAAGGAAAAACTCCAAAAAACCCAGGGTCCTGGGAAAAAGAAGAAACCTCAGGGAGAACTACAGTGAAGGAGGGATCCACTCCCATGGACGGACAGGCTATAGATGTCCAGGCCCGTGGGCCAGTTCAGTATGACCACAGCTACCCAGGTGGGGAAGGAGCCGAGGCGAGGAGGAGGAGAAGAGAGGCGAGGAGGAGGGCCGGGCGAGGAGGAGGAGCCAGGCGAGGAGGAGGAGCCAGGCGAAGAGGAGGCGAGTCCGGCTGCCATCAGGCGTCTGAAAGAGTTCCACTCCACAGGGGAGTGGGACAGGGGACAACATGTGAATAGCAATGAACAAACTACAGATGAGAACATAGTGAGTGATGCTGATGAGAAAAGGAGGAAACAGAGGACAGTGCTCAGGTTGCCACACTTCCCCCAGCTTGTTATCTCCTCACGGCAGCTTATCTTAGTGACATCAACTAAGTAACCTGGTCATAAAGCTATTCCGAAGAGGAAGGTTTTAAGCCTGGTCTTAAATAAAGAGACTGTGGTGCCTGTTTAACATCAACAGGAGTTGATTCCATAACACAGGAGCTTGGTAACTGAAGGCTCTCCCCACTGTACTTTTAGACACTCTAGGAACCACTAATAATCCTGCAGACTGATAGATAAGTGCTCTATTTCTCTGATAGTGGACAATGTCATCCTTAAGATATGATGGGGACAAATTGTATAAGGCTTTGTAAGTCAGGAGGAGAACTTTGAATCTAATTATAAACTCTCGACAGGAAGCCAGTGAAGTGATTTTAACACAGGACTGATGTGATCACGCCTTTTAGTTCCTGTTAGGACTCTGGCGCTGCATTTTGGACCAACTGGAAGCTTCTTAAAGTACCTTTAGTGCAGACGGTGAGCAGAGAATTACAGTAATCTAGTCTGGATGTAACAAATGCATGGATAAGTTTTTCAGCATCATTTTTAGGCAAAATTTTTCTGATTTTAGTTATGTTTCGCAGGTGAAAATATGCAGTTTTACAGGCTTGGTTTATATGAGCTGTGAATGAGAGATTTTGGTCAAATACGACTCCAAGGTTTTTACAGTAGAGCTAGAGGCTATACTCACATTGTCAAGTGAGATTATCTGGTCTGACAGAGAATCTCTCTGACCTTAGGACCGACAACAATGACCTCTGTTTTTTCAGGGTTTAAAAGGAGGTAATTCAGGGTCATCCAGGTTTTGATGTCCTTCACACAGGCACTGAGCTTATCGATTTGATCAGTCTGATTAGGTTTCATTGATAAGTACAGCTGAGTGTCATCAGCATAGCAGTGGAAATTAATGCCATGTTTTCTGATAATGTTACCTAATGGCAACATATACAGAGTAAACAGGATTGGACCAAGCACAGATCCTTGTGGAACACCACAAGCTACTTTAGAGCAGGGAGAGGTGCACTGGTTTACACTAACAAACTGGTACCTATCTGATAGATAGGATTTAAAACCATTTGAGGCGGTCCCTCTGACACCTATGTCACATTCTAACCTCTGCAGTAGAATGTTGTGATCAATGGTGTCAAGCTGCACTGAGGTCCAGTAGGACCAGGACTGAAGCCAGCCCGTTATCAGCAGCTAGTAGCAAATCATTTGTCACTTTAAGCAGAGCAGTTTCTGTGCTGTGGTGAGCTCTGAAACCAGACTGAAATTTTCATATAAATTATTGCCCTGCAGATGGTGACAAAGCTGTTTCACCACAACTCGTTCCAGAATCTTTGAGAGAAATGGAAGATTCGAGATAGGTCTGTAGTTGGCTAGTTCATCAGGATTTAAAAGCGGTTTAATTACAGCATATTTAAAGGACTGAGGAACAAAGCCATTTTCTAATGACATATTTATTATGTTATGGATGGAACCTATTATTAAGTGGAGAGCTTCTTTGAGGAGTTTGACTGGAATAGGGTCGAGCAAACAAGTTGATGGTTTGGACGACATGATGACTGAGGTAATCTCCGCCTCATCGACAGGAGTAAATTTGTCTAATTCTATTAGAGGATTTATGTGGGATATTGGTGTTACAAACTGGATTTGCTGAATTTGCTCGGGGCTGATTTTTGGGTGGCCGTTGATCTTGTCTCTAATGGTTATAATTTTGTAATCGAAGAATTCAAGAAAGTCATCACAACTGAACTTGAAGGGAGAAGAGACTCAGGGGCAGTATGCGAGTTTGTCAGCCTGGCTACAGTGCTGAACAGAAATCTGGGGTTGCTTTTGTTTACTTCTATTAGGTTTGAATAGTATCTGGTTTGTGCTTTCGCAGAAGCGGCCTTATAAGAGAGCAGGCAGAGCTTCCATGCCTTCAGAGACTGCTCGGAGCGAGGCGGCGCCAGAGCTTCTCTGTCGTCTCCGTGTTGTTTGAGTGATCGCAGTTCTGGAGTAAACCAAGGAGCCGGAGGTCTTGGTTTAATACTTTTCTGTTTTAAGCGGAGCTGCAACATCGAGAGCAGATTTTAAGGTGAGCATTGTCCTATCCACAAACTGATCCATGATAATTGGATTAAAGTTGTTCTCAATGTCACATGGCATATCATTTAATACTGGCTCGATTATTTCTTTGAACTTCGGCTACCGATTTTTCTGATATTGTTCTTTTCATTATAGTTTTCTCCTGCTGAGCTGGATAGTCTTTTAGTGCAATTGAAAGGTTATTAAAAAATGGTCAGAGAGTATAGGGTTTTGAGGAATTACAAGTAAATCACTAATCTCAATACCATAAGTTAGGGCGAGATCGAGAGTGTGATTGTGACAGTGAGTCGGCTTGTTCACACTCTGGGTAAAACCGATCCCATCCAGGAGAGCACCAAAAGCACTGCTGAGGCACTCACTGCTGTTATCAACATGAATGTTGAAATCTCCAACTATAACAATCCTTTCCCATTCCAAAACTAAACTTGAAATAAAGTCAGAAAACTCTGTCAGAAACTCGGCATAAGGACCAGGAGGTCGGTAGATTGTTATAAATATAACAGCTTTTGGTTTTCCAGTTGGTGCCGCGTAATCGATAGTGCGAGGCTTTCAAAGGAGGCGGAATGTATAATTAGATTTGAGGCTGAGAATTAGGCTGGAGTGAGAAATGACGGCCACACCGCCACCTCGACCAGTGCTCCTGGCACTTTGAAAGTTCACGTGACTTGGAGGTGTAGATTCGTTTAGTCTAACATAATCATTTCCTGAAGCCATGTTTCAGTTAAAGCTAGAAGATCAATATTAAAGTCGCCAATTAATTCATTTATTAAAAGAGATTTAGAAGAGAGGACCTGATGTTTAGCAGTCCACATTTTACACACTTATCATTTTGTTTATTTGCGACACATGTATTTATTTTATTAAGTTATGAGATCTGACGCCTTTCCTATCAGAGTTCAGTTGACTTTTATTTGTGCTTTTTACATGCTTAAATTGTTTGTTTGCAACACAATTATTTATTTTTATTAAGTTATGAAACCTGGCGCCTTTCCTATCAGACTTTAGTTGAGTTTTATTTGTGCTTTTTATACATTTATTTTGTTTATTTGCGATGCATGTATTTATTTCTATTGAGTTAGGGAGATCTGATATCTTTCCTATCAGAGTTTAGGTATGTTTTGTTTGTGCTTTTTGTGCGTGGGACATACACCACCTCAGCCAGTCTGGGAGAATTGTTCATGCAGGTGGCTCAGAGGAGGCCCTGTGCGTGGCGCACACACAGTCTCAGCCTGTTTGGAGCTGTTCTCGCTAACAGAGCAGTGCCTCACTAGTCTACTCTGCTCCTAAGCGTCACTGACACTCCCTGAGCTAGTCTGTGTGCTAGTCTTACCTGATGGTCATCTAAGACTAACCATAATATTCTGCACTAGGAGGGAGGACCCAGCCGCGGTGGGATGAATGCCGTCACTACGTATAAGCCTGGGCTTCCCTCAAATGCCCTCCAGTTATCTATGAAGACGACACCATTCTGCGGGCACCAATTGGACAACCACTGGTTGACAGCTGAAAAGCGGCTGAACATTTCACAATTGGCATAATTTGGAAGGGGGCCAGAGAAGTACACGGACTCCGACATCGACTTAGCCAAATCACAAACTGCCGCTATCTGCAACTTCACCACCTCTGACTGACGCGCCCGAGTATCGTTACCCCAGCGTGTATAACGATCCGGCGGTACCTGTTCTTACTTCTCTTTAAAAGCCTAAGATTCCCTCGATGTCACCCAGTCTGGCTCCAGGGTAACACCGTGTGGAAGCTGCAGGCAGTTCCACGCCCCTGACTATAGAGCTCCCTATCACTAGAGTGTCAGCGTCAGCTCAAGGGGCGAACCTGTTCCGGACGGGGGGCGCCCTGCTCTCAGCCCTGTGTCCCTGGTCTCCTGGAGTCCTGCACTCAGCTATGTGTCCCTGATCTGCAGTCCTGGTCTTAGCCCTGCGCCTCGCGTCTAACTGTCACAAAACTGTCCTGGTCTGGTCCCGGCTGCACGGGATGCGCGGGGCTACTTCTCGCTAGCTACGCTCAAGCTAATGCGGTCCGCGGTCCCTGCTACTGCTTGACTATAACTCGGCTTCAGCGCCTCCAAAGAGCGGATCCGCGTTTCTAACTCTGTAACCCTGGCCTCGAGGACTGCCACTACGCTGCACTTAGCGCAACTATCCCTGTCACTATCAAATAAGCCAGGGTTCTCACTCCACATGTTGCAACTAGAGCAGGAAAGGGGGGCGAGAGTTTTAGCCATGATGCTAGGCTAGGCTAGATCAGGCTGAAACTACAAGCTGAAACTACAGAGAGGGAGAGGCTTAGACCACGAATTACGGAGCACTAGGTGCTGAATAAACTTCGATGGTTTGACGAAGTACTCAGGCACTAGTTTAGATGGATTCGTGGATTAACAGATTCAGTAGAGAGATGCTAGTAAGAGTGCTCGCAAAACAGCTCGCAAACAGAATTCACTCACCCGGAAGTGACGTCACCGTGTTGTAATTGTAAAAGTATTCCAATTAAATTTGCAATATGTTTAAAAAGTGGGAATATGTTCAAAAGTCCATATTGTAAGCAACTTAAAGAATAATTTCAGAAAAGACACTCAAAGTGCATTCTGTGAAATTCTATGATCATGCAAAAAATCCCATGCATTTCTGAGCATGTTTGTAGAGATGTAAATTACTTGATAGAGCTCTTAAAAAATATCCAGTTTTATTATGGTGCAGACAGTATATATATTTTTATTCCTAAAATTCTACAATAATTAATCTAAAATCTAAAAGTTCAGACTGTACAATGGGAAGTAGATTTTTTTTTTTACAATAGGGCTGCAAGTATTTCAATCAAATTAGCAATATATGTAGGTATAAGTAGGATTCTGTGCAAAAGTGCATATTATAAGCAACTTAGAGTAAGAATATTAACATTTGCGAAAAGACTGAAACATGAGCCAAGACAATACAGTATGTGCAGAATTATTAGGTTCCCCCATGTCTTGGGACTTTACCTTGCTGTTGCAGTCTGTATTAACTAGTTGGGTATTTTAACTCTTTCATAGATGCGATTAAACAGTTTTGGCTGCAAGAACGCTTTATTAGACTACTAGCAGATGAGAAAATTCAAAGCTGCTGCCATTGCCTGTGCAGAATTATTAGGTACTGATGACTGAACACTGAAGATGGGTCGAAAAAAGACTTAACTTCTGCTGAAAAAGATAAATTAGTGAAACTGCTGGCTGAAGGACTGAGTATAAGGGAAACTGCAAAAGATTTGACCAGAAACTGGAGGACTGTAAGGCGCTATGTTAACCATTCACAAGTGGGCTGGAAGAAAAGAGATAAGAAGAAAAGATGGAACCTGAGTGAGAAGGATCTATGTAGAAATCAAGAGGGAAGCCTAGAGAAAGCCTCTACAAACCACTTCTGCCATTTTCACCAATTGTGCCTTGCCAGATGTGCCTCGTAAGATGCAGTGTACTTCATGAAGTGAAAAAAAAAACACAAACCTGACCCCCTCTTACAAAAGAACACAAAGAAAACGTCTACAGTGGGCACAGAAGTACATGAAGATAGGTTTTAGCAGAGTATTATGGACAGACGAGATAAGATGGTCCAGATGGATGAGCTTGAGGCTGGAAAGCTCATGGACAGGACACACCGAGCAGGTTCAGAAGGCAGCAGGGTGGAGGAGGAATCGTGGTATGGGCTGGAATCATCAGGAGTGAGGTTTTTTGCCCCTTCAGAGTAGAGCAGGGTGTGAAAATCAACTCCGAGAATTACTGCAAGTTCCTTTGAAAGCGCCCTGTTCAAAAAGTCGTACAAGAAGAAACCCGCAGCATTCAAGAAAAAGAGGATTTTTCATGCAGGACAAGGCTCCTTCACATTCCTCTCACTACAGAACTGCATGGCGAGCACAAAGAGGTTTTAAAGATGACGACCGCCTAATGTGTTGGCCACCAAACTCTCCAGATTTAAACCCAATCGAGAATCTTTGGGCTCTACTCAAACGTGTTTATGCAGAAGGAAAACAGTGCACCGGTTTGGATACTCTCTGGGATGAAGTCTTCTCAGCAGCAAAGTCTGATGATCCTCAGCAAGTGAACAGTTTAACCAATGCAGTAGATGAAAAACTGATGACAGTGGTTGAAACGAAGGGAGGATATGTGAAAAAGTGAAGTGGATAAGACTGGACTTTAAGGTTTTTTTGTTCATAAAGCTTAAACTGAATGTTTATTTTAAACTTTTTGAACATTTTGATTTGATTTTGAATATAATTTTATTCGAACAGTTGTGTTACAAGCTTTGTACCTAATAATTCTGCACAGGCAATAGTGGCAACTTGTAGTTCTTTCACCTGCTTGTTGTCTACCAATGAAGTCTTGCAGCCAGAAACGTTAAATCTTATCAACATGCATGTTAGACTACCCAAAAGAGTTAAATAAACGATTACATCAAGGTAAAAAGCAAAAACATGGGGGTACCTAATAATTCTGCACATACTGTACAAGAATCCCATGCATTTCAGAACATGTTTGTAGAAGTCAAATCTACAGGTACGACCGGATATTTCTCTACGATTTTGATTTATTTGCAGTATGTTGTGCAGCAGTTATTTAAAATGTTTGCAAAACTATCAAAATTCCTGCTATAAATATCCGTAAAAAAGTGTTGAAAAATTCTGTATAAAAAATGAACTTGATCACCTTTAGTATCCAGCTTCACCACCGTAAAATTCCAGGTTTTTCAGGGGGTTAACTTTCTAAAGCCAGTATATCCTGTGCTTGTGTAGCAGTTAAAGTCTTATCTGTCAGAGTGGGGCGTGTCGTCTGGAGCTCTGAAGCAGGAGGGCTCCACGTTCTGTCTTTATCACCATCTTCATATATTTTACTGGTCATTCCTGCACATAAGAACAACTAATTATAGCTCATAAAATTGTTACAGGTTTTACTGCTGTTTGACAAGACAGGGGAGGCTTTGTCTGCGTGCGCACGAGTGTGAAGTAACATCACACAGATGTTATCAGGCTCTAGATGTAACCGTCGATAACTCGAGCGGGGTGCAGTGGGTTAAGCAGGGCACACAAACAGGACGGGTTCTCGGTTTGATGCTCACGCACAATCGTTGCCATTGCGTCATTAAGCAAGACTCTTTATCTGTATTCCTTTCTCCATTTATCATGACATACTGATAGTTGGTTGGAACTTGAACGGGGGCAAGCGTAAATATTTTTATTTACATTATTTTGCACACCAGTGCGTAAGAAAGTTAGAGCAACTGATATAAATTAAACTGTGATAGTACTGAAATTGTGATTCATCTCAATAAAATGAATGAATGAAATGAGCTAATTGTATAGACTGCTATTATTTAAAAGTACCGTACCTGTTTTTTACTGTTTTTAAAATGTGAAAAACAGAACTAGTTTATTTCAAACTGTATGCATAAGTCCATTCCTCATTTATGCATTCTAATTATTCACCATGATGAGTTTGTAAGCGCCTTTACATCACAGTAATGCTAACAACTATCATGTAAACGGTGCACTTCCTGATTCTGAGAGGATAAAACGCTATATTTGGATGCAGATGGCACACAGCGGCAAGTGCACCTCTTTAAGTATAATTACCTCTGCAAACAACAACATATCCTGTCGTATTTTGTAGAAAACCTGCTCACTCTGCAGTTTTGGACCCGTATAAACGCGCTCGTGTATTGTAGCAGGTCATATTTCGGTCTTTGACAATGCTCCTGGATATGCAAAAGTCAACCGCTATTAAAACAAATTGCAAATAACTTTGCAATTGCAAAAAAAAAAAAAACACAGTACAATATTTAGAGACTTTTTCAGTTCCAATACCGATATCGTTAGTATGACTTTTAGTATCTGCCAATAATTACTGATACCAGTGTAGGGACAGAAAATTGTGCAATTTCCTTAAAGCACAGTTAACTTATTACACAAGAGATCCAATTATGTTATGCAACTGGTATTTATGCTTCAAATCACGACTGAACTGTGTCATATGAATAAAAGTACAAACCTTATGAGATGTTCTTGGCGACCAATATCTGATCTTTTAATAACAGTCTGAACGACACAGATCTGATTTTTTTTTAATGCGACACAGGCCACCCAGACCACTTGGATATGTGGTCCTAAAACCGATACATGTCCAATCTTTTGACGTGTGACTTCAGTCTGAACGTCACAGGTCACACACATCTGACCTACACGTCATCAACAAGCGACAAATGTCACTATTCTGCGCTCAAGTAGGCGGAAAACCTCGTCCTTCTCCTTTGCAATCTCCTCTTAAAACAAATAAGCGTCCGTGTTTAGGCGACTTCTCTAAACACTGACCTCGCTGCTGTGACGTCGTCATGCAGGACACTTTTGGGGCGTTTAAAGTTCACACTGGAGATCACAGACAAGTCGCATTTAATTGGAAATGTGAACGAACACGCAAAAAAAAATTGGATTTCACTAAAAAATCCAAACTGAGCATTAAGCCCTGCAGTCTGAACGTGGCCATATTCTTGCTACATCTCATTAAAGGCCAAACAAGAATATCAACTTAACCGAATATGAAACTGATCCTCGATAAAGCACATTTTTCAGTACCTGTGCCTCCTCATCTGATCATGATGTTACACCATTCCAAGTACATGATATCCTAATTCTTACTCTTTCACTTGTAGGAGCAATGAAGAGGAAGAGGACTCCTTCTCCGTCGCCCCAAACCCTTTTCCGGAGCTCCTTCACTCCGCCCTCTCCCCCATCGTCTCCGAATGCCTTTTACCATGGACCAAAAACAGTTCAACTCAGGTAAGACACGTCCGTTTTAACTGAAAAGTTAACCGTGCCAAGCTTTGTTACCAGATGAGTAGGTGAGTAGGCCTGACATGATAACAGATTTTGAAGTGTCACATATTGCAGAAGAAAATACAGACAAAGACGAAATATCTACAACATTGTCAAAGGTGCATTGTTTAACTTTTGTGGAGCGTCCGTCAAATGCTTTTCTCCATGGACATGTTATTGCTTTGTCTGATGTGGAGTATTTTTGAGCTATAAAACCACCTGAAATTGAATAAATGTAAAGTAGAGCTGTTTAATGTCACACTGTGGAATATTCCAGGCAGGTGACGGACCCCCCACACAGGTTACATAGTGCACCTTTAAAAATCATGAGCTGCAATAAGTAGTAGAACGCTTTATTGCGTAGTTTGCGTCTGTACTCAGTCATAGAAAATAAAAATTCATCCTTTTAAAACTCAAAGAAGTATCCACGATAAATGCTGAAGTATCTAGCTGCAGCTTTCATGTGTCGAACTTTAAGTCGATATAGAAATGGTGGTGACAGGCCTTCGGGTCAGACGTATAATTGTAGAGAAATGCATAGTTACATGATGTTTGGCTGTGCGGCGGTGAAGGGGCGGTAGAACCTGTTGTGCAGGTTTAGGGTTTGGAGACGGGCTGCGCTGAGCTGATAATGTGGTGTCAGCACGCTCTAATAATCCACACACACGGAAGGCACTTTGTGCTGAGGACAAATTTGAACTGCACTGGCACAGTGCTCAGACGTGCCACAGGGCGACTCTGGGTTTAAATGTCACTGTTGGCTAATGTAAAATGAAAAAGGATTATTTGTGATTCTACGGTTGGACGAATGTTTTTATTGGAGCAGAAGAAGTCACTGTGACGGTGTTTGCACACGTATAAAATATAAAATACAAAACAAAATATGATTTGTTTGCCTGGTTACGAGAGCAGCTGTCTTCTGAGTCATGACGCCGTTAATCCTACAGAGGGCGCACCGTGATTGGTTTGGCCTGAGATGCTCTTTCTCTGTTATTTAGCCGTTTGCTATATACAATTGTATACAAAAAAGTTGAAAAAGAACGTTCACTTAAGTCCTGCTACACTATTAATGCTGGACAAGCATAAACTTTCCCTGAGTTACTCACAAATGAAGATTAGACGGCTCTATGTGTCTCTCGGTAAGTTATTGGTTGACCAACATCTTTTGTTTTTTAGCCTGAACTTAGAGCATTGTGCGATGTTGTGACCTTGGAAAGAGTATTTAGCATTTTTAAAAATCATATCTACCATTTGGCGAAAACGGTTAAATTACACCTTCTGATTATTTAGTTTAGCGTTAGAGCTCCCTCTGCTGTCAGCAATGGGAAACTTAAAGTAGAATGTGAAGAAGTTAATTGTGAATACAATTTGATTGCAGAATGAGTCTGGTTATGTTTTGCTATGGTAACGTTTTAACTTAAATTTGCTTTAAAAACTGCGTAGGCGAAGTCTGGACTTTTAACTGTGATGCAACAAACCGGGGTAAATGTAAATGGGGGGGAGAATCTTGTGTTATAACTAAAAAACATGGTTGTTCTTCATTGAGTTCATTTAGTAGAGAGTTGCTACTAAATACTAGCAAATATTTAATTGTTTCATCGCAAAACTGGCAGAAAGTCTACATACACGCACGCTGCCATTTGTGTTTTGATAGAAGCTACATGATTGTTGATCATTTCTAGTTAGTTTTTATTGTTTATTTGTTTGCTTTTAACACAGGTCACACATTACTCATTTCAACACACAAATCCCGAGTTGTTCGAATTATTTCTACTGAACACAGTGTATTAACATAACATACGTGAAATCCTAACAGCGCAGCTCACTTCATACTAGTTCGACTGCATTTAATTTTCGATGCATGTGGTTCGTGAGCTTAGGCACATCCTAAAAAGAGATCACATGATTGTAATTATATCTCAAAGCTACCAATTACATGTCAGGGTCTGGTTTTCAAATGAATAGTGGTGTATAGATTTTCCTACAGTGCTCCATTAGTTTTGAACCAGATCATTTTAGATGGCGATCTCCACTGGGCCTGATTTGACATGTCAGTATTTGTGGTGTCAGTGACTCATAGGAAAACAACGTACAAATCTGCCCATCATATTGTCAAACGTTAATACTTTAGGTCGACTTTCTAACATCTGATAACGTCTGAATTTCATCTGGAGGGGAGGAGCGTGTCTAAAGGTATCAGTGAGACAATATTTAGATTTTTGTATATTTGAGGTTTGTTTTGTTGTTCTTTTTCTATTGAAATAATGCAGCATAATCACATAAAAATATATATAATGTTACCAAATATTAGGAAAAAGCGATCCAGGGTTTCGAGAACTCTCTTTGGGTCGTGTCCGCCGTTATCCTGGAGTGATATGTGTATTGTTTAGCGCTCTGAATTGAGGCTCACGCTGAAAGAATTCGGAAAACACGGAACGTCATGGCGTCGATGGAAAACCACAGACATCTCCCCCGTCTTGCCCGCACGAAGCACTCACCTTCCACACTTTGTTCACAAAAAAAAAGTCCGTACTGATGTTAAAATAAGCGGAATACGTCTGTTGTCGTCGCCGTCTTTGTTTTTGTTGGTTTGGGCGCTTCACCTCTGCATTTTACACAAATTGCAGTGCTGTCCGCCATATTGAGAGGGTGGTATTCCTCACAGAGACAGACAAGGAGACGACAGATGCTTCAAACACCCCGAAATTACATATTAATATACAGGACCTTTTTAAGTCCTTGTAATAGGGTCTATTATCATATTATAACTATCGAGAAAACATTAACTGTACACAAATGCTAAATATCTGCTGTTTCAGTCTTTAAGTAGCTGATTCTGCAGTTGAATTCTCAGTTCCTACCTGTGTTTTAATCTGTGAGCTTTGTAGATTTCTGGGAATTGAATCAAAATAGTATTGATTTTAGGCATTTATCTTGGCACTTCTTGTTGAGTGGGAGGAAAATGGATGACTTCATGCTTGAGTCTTGAGCTCATGTCCTTCAGCTCAGACGATGACAGTGACTGTTGTCCTCCCGGGGCTGTGGTGGAGGAGAGGAGAGGGGGATCTGTGTGGATTTGCTGCTTTCTTTGATAAGGGCACCAATAATCCTCAGGTTTCCACAAGAGGAGCAAACTGACACTCTGCTATTAACCCCTTCTTAACTGCAGCCTGCTCGGGTACTTGGGAAACACACACTTATATATTGGTAATTACATATTTGGTGCACAGCGAAGTTTATTACTAAAACTATATTCTCTTGCAGTTCATTTAATGAGCTGTTTATATTTTTAGGTAAGGTAACTTTATTTATACAGCGCTTTTCACAGACACATGTCCCCCAAAGACGCTTTACAGAGCCTTATTAACAGAGGATTCTTCATTCACTCCAGACCCGGTGGTGTTAAACTACTGTTGTAGCCACAGCTGCCCTGGGGCAGACTGACAACCGGCGCCAACAGTCCCTCCGACCACCACCACCATCACTCACGCGCACTCCACTTTCATACCTACTGTGCATGTTTTGAGTTGATGGGGGAAACCGGAGTGCCCGGAGGAAACCCATCCAGACAAAAGAACAGCGTGCATGGAAATAGTAAAACGGTTCACCAAAGGTGTACGATCTGAGAATCGGATTACGCCAAGAGAATCTGATGACGCCAACAGGTCAAGTTACAGCTCAGATATGTGGAAAGGCGAGGCCACTCGTAGTAATGCATGTTTTTCAAGGAATATTTGAGCAATAAAACACATTAATGCAACACTGGCGGGCAATAAGCAAGTGACTGACTGACTGATCTTCAAAGAAAAAATAACTTTTATTAATGATGCACGATTACTACTAAATTTGTGTAATGATAGTAAAATAGTCTTGCAGTGTTCTCTACAAATCCTATATGCGTATTTACATAACCTTTACATATACACTTTTCATTCATTGGTCAGTTCAGTTGACCATCTTTAAAGGGCCCATATTATGCTATTTTCTGATCTATGTTATAATGTTTCCACATCAGAAACGTACCTGGAGTTGTGTTGTGAAAACTACCACTTGACATTGCAAGGTGTAACTGAGTATTTTGTGCTTTGGAAATGTAGAAACTAATAATAAAGGATAAAGGAAAACATGTGAATGAAACCAAACGCAACTCCAGGTATGTTTTTGATGAGATACCAACATTATAACCTGGCTTAAAGCTCACAAGAGTCCATTTTGTGTAATATAGGGAAACAAAAGACAGACAATGTCCGACTCTACAGCTGTTTTCTGTCACACTGCTCATGTCAGGGGTCACGATCTTTCTCTCTCAGCCAGTCTACAAACCAATGACATCACCGTCCCAGCAGCCCGGCCCACCCCCCACCCTTCCTCCCCTCCTCCTCCTCCTCCTCCTCCTCCTCCTCCTCGCTCGCATTGTGTCATCTTTTCTAAACCATCTCCACTTATCTGATAATAATAATCTTGCGTTCTTTGACAGGACTTGATTATACAATGAGGATTCCAGGAAAATCTCCGCGTCGTCTGTCATTGTGGCGAACTGGGGCGAGTTTTCCTTTCTCCGCAAGTCCCCTGAATGCATCGCGGCGCGGCTGGAGCGAGCTGTAGGTTGACGTGCCTTTGTTTTGCAGTCGGGCTAAAGAGGCATGAGAAATGAGCTTATCTGAGAGCGCTGTTGGCCCGCTGTTTGCAGTGTCACGGTCCATTTCCACATGAAAACCACCGCGTCATGACAGCTCCACTATGTCAGAGGAAAGGTCTGAAGTCAGCAGAACAGTCACTGAGACCAGGAAATATACTTCCAAACATTGTAATTACATCTATGGGCCAATGATCTTTCCAAATCTGTGTTATTTGAGGTAATATCCCAATGTCACGGTGCGGTGTTATCAGATAATATTCACTTTACACTGCAGTATTGCTTGTGTAGCATAAAAATAGTGACGTTTTTAAAAACCTTCTTAATGTGATTATATTGTAATACGATTGTAATACAGATATTACAATATAGTCATGTTAGCAATAATATCTGTTATTTTATGTATATTATTTCAGTATTTACAATATTTCAGCTCTTAGAAAAGCATAGTAAAAATAACATTTTGATTGTGATTTGTATTTTTGTGTTGTTGGAAAGTCAGTCAAAACAATGTCCTTTTTGTCAATTCTGAAAATAGTTTTTAAAATGTGAAAAATGTTTTTTTCAAACTTTTGCCTGAAGATGTCAGCAAAGACGGGGCAAAAGTTTTGTGTAGATCACAATAACTATAAATCTTTGATCATTTATATGAGATACAGAGGTTTTTGTGGTTGGCCTGAAATAGAAAAACCTTGGTTCAGTTTCAGATATACTTTTAGGTCAGGTGCCTTGGCTGAGGTCTTCCTTCGCGTGGGTTTATTATTACAGTGTATGATTTACTTTGCTTGCGAACAATGCGTATCTTTTTAACTAATGGGAATGCTGACTAACATTTGGAGATGGTGTGTATATATAAATCTTTGGAGTGACCTCTTTTACTGCACATACAATAAACAAACCCGTTCTTTTTAAACTAATATTGCTTTATTTTTATTGATGAAGGACATAGGGTAGGGCGTGTCCAGTCTCCATGGTGAGCAGTGCACATTACCAGAACTAAAATCACATTGAGGCCATATTTATTCCAGTCAAATGACTCATAACTGATGCTATTACATCTGTGTATGCGAGCCTCCAGAGTCCACGGTGCAGAGTTCTAGTCTCCATGTGGTCACCATTGACAGACGTGAATAATTTATAAAGGATGACTGCATCGTGCCCTCCCTGTTATTCTTGCCCACTGGACTAAAAGTTACACACACAAAGCTATGACTGGTTTTAAATCACAACTTGGCAGAAATGTTTAGTCTGACCAAGTTGTTTTAAGCTATCAGTATTATTAGTATTGCATTAAAGGGGACATGTCATACATTATTTTGACCTCAGCGTTGTACTTCATGTTTCAGAACTTACAATGGATAATGTTTGGAAACTCCACTTTAGTTCTGAGTAGTGTTTGAGCTCCCTCTGCAGACAGCAATAAAAGCCATGTAAAAACTTAGTCATTTAGCAACAGAGGCGTCAACAAGTCCAGAGATGGTTTATGGACGCAGGACACATCCGGGCTTTAATCTATTACGTAACAATGCGGGAATATCACTGGAAAAACGACTTTGTAAACAGGATTAATGAAACAAATGTGAATGAAGAAAATCTTGTATCATAGTAAGTCGAAGTACCTCGCTAAGTGTCTGTGTACAAAACTTAGCGGAGACACAAGATCAGTTTAAGTGAAGCAAGTTGGAAACAATGTGAGCGAGTGTTAAAGTTGCTGCTTAGTGAAGACAATTTAGATGGATCAATTTGCGATTTAGAATTAAAGTCAAATACTCTTATTTCAAACCCAGTGTAATGTTCAAACAGGATTAGACTGTCATTTTTATCATCTTTTCTTTAAGGTGCATTACGTAACTCTTCTGGTGGAGGGTCCGTCAGCTGCTTTACTGCTTTGTCTAGAACAGGGGTGGCCAACTAGTAGAAGACTAAGAGCCCCTTCTTTTTCTGTGTTACTGCAAAGAGCCACATTATACACATGGGTACACATGAACATCATCCCATTTCTCAATCATGTATGCACGCACACGCACACACAGACCTATGCTCAACCAGATTTAATGAAAATAACCACACCAACATGATAATATTGTTTAAAAGTTGGTAAAAGTTGTTTTCAACAGTTAACATTGTGTGCACTGTCTCACACACACAAACTCTCAGTTCAAGCAAGTCCACAAACAAAAATAAAATAATTTTCATTTTCAATTTTTCTCTTACTATGCTGCTTAGTGAGACTTTTGGCATTCCTTATCTTGAACAATCCTTGAATGAATGGTAACGCCAGCCAAGCATATTTGACGCATGTTATGTAAAAGCTCCTGAAGAGCCGCATGAAACTAGTTAAAGAGCCGCATGAGGCTCGAGAGCCACGGGTTGGCCATGACTGGTCTAGAATGTTCAGCGGTAGAGATTAAACCCGTCATGACGTTTATAGGCTGCATTACAGGTCTGATCTGTGGAGAGTCTCCCCCATTCACAAAGAGAGTTAAAGTATTTTTGAGGTAAGGTAAGGTAAGGTAAGGTTTATTTATATAGCACTTTACACAGACACATGTCCCCAAAGTGCTTTACACAGCATTTTACAGAGCATTCTTCATTCACTCCATACCCGGTGGTGGTAAGCTACTGTTATAGCCACAGTTGCCCTGGGGCAGACTGACAGAGGCGCGGCTGCCAAGCCAAGCGGCGCCAACGGTCCCTCCGACCACCACCAACACTCACTCACACAACTTTCACACCTACAGTGCATGTTTTGGGTTGATGGGGGAAACCGGAGTGCCCGGAGCAACAGAAACACCCGTAATGAATAAATGCCAGAAAGATGTGTTTAAAGTGATACTGTGGAGAGAAGCAGGTGACATACCCTCCACCAGAAATGCTGCATAATGCACCTTTTAAAGAACACATCATTAAAGCCACACTCTTTTTTGGCTTTAATTCCCTTTTAAACACACTTTAGGTCACTTTGGGAAATACACACACATTTTCTAACTTAAAATAATATCATGCATTTGGAAAATATACTTCACCTCTGTTTCTAATGAGGCATTTAGGCGGTGGAGCTCCCTCTGCTGTCGGCAACGGAAATGAACAATGGCAAAGTAAACAAATGAGGCCCTTAGGCCACGTGAAGGCTCTGCTAATTTGACTACAGCATGAGTCAGGTGATGTTTTCTGAGCTTAAATAACTGCTTAGAAGAAGTCCAGCGTTTTATCTATGATGCAGCTAAACAGGCAAAATGCAAAAAGAGCATTTTAGTGATTAGTGAAGCAAATGTGAATTAAAACGCTCATAATACACATCATTTTCTTATGTTATAATGTTGTTTTCTCATCAAAAACATACCTGGAGTTTTGTTTTGTTTCATTCACTCATGTTTAACACACAAATCCTACTTCTTTCTTTAGGCCGAGTTCTTCTATCATAAGAAAACACGCTGCCATGTTGTAATAAAGGGAGTGCTCCACTGCGTTTTTAAACTCCATGCACCTTCACTAGAGTCATTTGGATGATTTCAACCCTGGAATTCCCTGTCTCTACTGAACTAAAGGTAGAAAGTAGCTAAATTAACTTGAAAACTATCACTTCAGGACTTCAAAAGCAAGAACAGAGCATTTTGAGCTTTGGAGATGTTGAAAAAACTAATAATAAAGGTTTGCTGAAACGTGTGAATGAAAAAAACAACTCAAGGTATGTTTTTGATGCGGTAACCACATTATTATAATAATAATAATAATGCATCAGTTTTATATAGCGCTTTTCAGGACACTCAAAGAAGCTTTACAGAGCATTATTCATTCACTCCAGACCCGGTGGTGGTAAAATACTATTGTAGCCACAGCTGCCCTGGGGCAGACTGATGGAAGCGAGGCTCCAATCTGCACCATCGGCCCCTCCGACCACCACCAACACTCACCCACACACCACTTTCATACTAGGCAATGTGGGTGAAGTGTCTTGCCTAAAGACACAACAACAGTTTTTGTGACTGGCCCCACTGTGGCACCTGGAATTCCCAGTGGTCTCCCATCCAAGTACTAACCAGGCCCGGCCCTGCTGAGCTTCTGAGATCTGACAGGATCAGGCTTTGACAAGCCGGTATGACAATGTTTAAAGCTCACAAGAGTCCAAGAGTCCATTTTGTGTAATATGAGACCTTTAAAATAGCAAAACCATACACAGTACACAGTAACGCTCCACTGACTGCACAGATAAGACTATAACATAATTACCCTTGCGTATATCTCATAAAGACATCCACGCACGGTTAAATCCCCTGGTAGTTACTTGGGCTTGTTACTTTTGGCACGCCTGTAAAAGGGGGTCTCGATTGGACAAAGACCGGTCAAGGACGGTGCGTCTGCTCTAGTGTCTTTGTTATGGGAGCACTGGAGACTGCGTTATCATGGTGGCTCCATTAATTCCACTTGATTTTAGCTGCACGCCGATAAGTGCTAGCGTCTGGTTGTCTCTGTCTCACAAATCACCGAGCTGTGTTTCAGATAAAGAAAGAGAGGCTGTGGGAGGGAGCTGTGTCTAGTGACAGAAGAGACCTCTCCTCACTTCAAAGTAGCTGCAAGATTAATCGTAATTTCAGTGGACGTAATTAGCAAATCACAGGGGTGGATTTTTTTTGACGTAAGGCAAGTTTATTTCTATAGCACAATTCATACACAAAGTAATTCAAAGAGCTTTACAGAATAAGAAAGATATTAAAATCATAATACAAATCAAAACATGAATAATCACTGTACATTTAGCATTAAAAGAGGAGATATCCGTCTCATCCTGCAGAAAAACTTCTAACCCTGTAGTAGGGTTGGGCGGTATCCAAATTTTGATAAACAAATGTGCGTAAAGCTCCATTAAACGCATTATTACTCAAAGTATATAATGAGCAGGATGCAAGTCGACTAAACGTGTTTTGATGCGGACCCATAAATTGGGCTTTACCGTCTCCTCCGTGAAAGTCTGACTTCGCCCTCAAGCGGGAACTTTCACCTCTTCAGCGCCTCTCGACTCTTACGTTCAACAAAACGTCTCCATCGTAAACTTTTCGGCTCAACATCACACACGAAGCGTCAGTCACGTTTTTTCTTCATCCTCGCTGCGTGTGGGTGCATATCTCCGAGCGTGACGACGTTTGAAGAGGAGAGAGAGAGCGGAGGGGAGAAAGTCCGCGCTCTGGTTTTAGGTCCTTATGCAGATTTTTTTTAATGACGGTAATGAAACTGATACTGTTGGTACTTTTTAATACCGTAGGATACCACATTACTGTATTACCACCCAACCCTACCCTGTAGTTCTCAAATTTGATTCTTGTATTAGTTCATATATCAATATTTTCTGTCACTTCTTTGGTTTTTGGTGATGGAAGAGACCTCTCCTCACTTCTAAGTAGAGCTAAGAGCTAGACTAAACACATTTTCACTTAACACCATGAGGAAAACGTTAGGAATTAGGAAAAGTACATTTTTTTTCCTTCACAAACAAGAAAATATCTTGTCTTCATAAAAAAAATCTAATCCTGTTGTTTAGATCTGTATTAACATGTTCTGAAAAGTGATTTCAGTCTTCTTGTCAATTCTTCTGTTTATTGTTGGTCACATTTTTTATATATTTCCACCTTCAAATCACTCAAAGCGCTTTACATCAAGGAACCGCTCACCCATTCACACACACATTCATACACCAGTGTCTGCAGGGAAGGGTGGGTGAAGTGTCTTGCCCGAGAACACAACAACGGCTGGAACTGCACTGCCAGAATCCTAGACTTTTTTTTTTTTCCCCCACCCGCAGCTCTCATTCATCACCCTCGGTAATGACAGCTGGGACTTTTACATGAATTGTGATGAAAACTAAATTATAATCTGATTCCGAGAAATTTGGTTTATATATATTTTTTGCAAATAGCCCACCCCTGGCAGAAGGAAACACGATTCTGATAAATGCTGTTGTTGTGTTTGTGGGCAAGGCTTTTAAACGTGTGTTTTGTGGTAGCAACCCAAAAAAAGGGAGGAGCTAAAAGATGAGTATTCAGCTAGATATTCTGTAATGGTAGTAGCCTTTTTGTAGTGTCTGCTCTAATTAATTCCGAAAAGAAACTAACAAAACTGCAATATTACCTGTACGTTAAAGGGCCTATTTTACACTATTGCTCTATTATAATGTTGTTTTCTCATCAAAAACATACCTGGAGTTGTGTTTTGTTTCATTCACACATGTTTAACACACAAACCCTGCATATTTAGTTTAGTTCTTCTCTCAAAAATGCAACACAAACTGGTCCACCTCGCGATGTCATGTGGCTTCACTGTGTTTTTAAACTCCAAACACCTTCACGAGAATCATTTGGATGGTTTTGGTCCTGGAATTACCAACCTCTACTGAACTAATGGTAAAAGGTAAAGCTGTTAACTTGAAAACTACTATTACATAACATCACAAGGTGGAACAGAACATTTCGAGCTAATAATAAAGGATTAGTCATGTGTGAATGAAACAAAGCAACAATGACTAGGTATGTTTTTGAGGAGGGAACAACATAACTTGGCTAAAAGCATCAGTTTTGTGTATATATACCTTTTAATATTAAATCCTCCTGAGACCCAGCCTATTCATTCGTGTCCTTTTTAATGGACATTGAGTTAACCAGTCGATCTTATTAAGTGTTTTGAGATAGACTCTTAATGGGCTAAATAGGGCTGGAGGATAATAGAGTCCAGGATAAAAAAAATAAAAAAAACTCAATAGGAGCTAGTTTGTGGCTGCACTATGATAAAAAAGCAGAAGAAATTAAAAGGGAGTCTAAAAACTTTTTGAGGCGACTGCTGTAGCTTGTCAGATATGTTGGTCACTAAAAAAGCTGTTTTTGTTCAGTTATTAACTTCACATGGGTAGGAATCTCATTTAAAACTGAACTTTCTTTGCCTTCACTTATTCCTTGATGTTTAAATGCTGCATAGGTTATGTTCATAATGTCAGTCTAGTTCTTTTAGCAATATATGTTACCGTAAATAATCGCTGGTTTGGGTTAAACGTTGAGAAATGAATGGGTTATTAGGGAATCAGTCATTTTGCGTGTCATTTTCTATTCTGTAACGTTGCGAGATAGGTCCAAAAGTCTACATGTATGTGCGAAAAAAGCAGCGACCAATGCCTCTGTATAAGAATTACAAGTGGCACAATTATTACAGTTTTGAAGCCTGAATTTGACCTCATTTGAGTCAAAGTCTTAACATTAGAATTCTGTAGCAGGTCTGTGCATATAATCGTACTTAAAGGTGCATTGTGTAACTTTTTGTTAGGGGATCCGTCACGTGCTTGTTTCTGTGAATATGTCGCTACTCTCCCTGGAATGTTCCACGGTATCTACTTTACGTTTATCCAAATACAGTTGGTTTAGCTCCAGAATACCAGGAAAAACAAGCATTCTGACTGTGAACGGGGGCGCCTCTCCACAGACCTGACCTGTAACTTGGGCTGGTTCGGTCTCCGCCAAGATAGAAAGGTCTAACGCCACCATGACACCAAAATGTCCCCATCGCCCATTACAGAGGACGTGTTACAAAATTATAAATAAAAATAAAATGAAGAAAATCTAGATGCTAAGGTGTTCATTTACCTCCAAATAGATAGAAAATCACAAAAAATATTGCAAAACACTTTTTTTCCCCTTCGGTTCCCAGGAGGATATGGTTATACACTGTGTGGCTTAGCTGCTAATATGCTCCTTAGTCCGACCACTGCTTACTATTATTGTGTCCTTGGACAAGACACTTGACCCACTTTGCTGATGTATAAATGGGATGTGTTATTAACGAGTGATAATGGCAGTGGCAGTGCTCGTGTTGGCATTTAAACCAGGGTTGCTTTGACTACGGAAACAGCTGACCACCATCGAGTGTGGAGTCAATGAATAACACATTAAACACGTTACAAAACATTATGCAATCCAATAAATCATTATGGTCATTACCAGCACTAGTGGTTGTCAAGGAGTTCAGTGACCGTTGTTTGTTTGTTGAATATTTGTCCTTCTCTGCTCCTATGGGCCTTAAGCTGGGTACACGCTGAACAAGTTAAAGGGCAACTGCCTGGAATAGTTTGACGAAGCCGTTTCTATGAATGCACCGATCTGTTTTTTTTTCAGTTCTGATACCGATTCTGTAGCTGTATATTCTGTATTCTATAGCTTTAAGTTAGCTAGCTGATATTAGCCGATACCAGTGCAGAGACTGAAAACAGCATTTATTTCCTGTAAACTAAAATAAAATAAGTCAAAACTGATCCAAATGTGTTATGTAGCTGTTATTTATCTCTCAAGTAAGGAGAGAACAACTTGTATAAATAAAAGACTTTCTGGACCATCAGGAAAATGTCTTATTGCATCAGTTTACATGACAGACCAGAACATCGGCTGAATCCATATTTGGAAGCTGATATCCATTCCGGCAAATTTTTCAGCATCGGCGCCAATACTTGATACCAGTATCGGATCAGTCCATCTTTAGTTGTATGTTGTATGTTGTATGTGTAAAATCCCTCAGTCGTCCAGTTAGGATCCAGGAGAAAGGAGAGAGTTCAGTTTGTCAACTGGACAAGGGGGAGGAGTTAGATACCACGAAATTACTCTGAAACTAATACCTTACTTGTTTACAGTTTCTGTTGTTAGCTGGGCCTATTGAAATTGACTTGAGAGTGGGGTCAAAATGGCCCTGTATGCTCATTTGACCCCACTCTCAAGTCTATTTCAATAGGCCTAGCTAACAAAAGAAACTGTAAACAAGTAAGATAGTTTCAGAGTAATTTCTTTGTATATAACTCCTCTAAACTTGTCCAGTTGACAAATTGAACTCTTTCCTTGTTTCCTTATATTTTTTAATCTTAGTTGACTTTTTTGTCACTTCTGATAATGCACCTTGACAGAGAATCAAGTGTCTGGGATGGTGTCTGTTGGTTCCCCATGATTCAGTAACGATGTACGTGATTGGATGAAAAAAGGTGACCCTGTCAGGAACTTCTGCATTTGTTATTACCCGGGAAAACGCAGCACAGAATTAATAGATTATATTTTAGAGTCTCCATTTTTTTTCTTATTAAGTTGCTTTTACGATACGATGCATTGTGTAAAGAACTTGACTAGAGTATATTAAAATCTAGGGTTGTCAGAAGTATTGAAAATCGATAAACAAGTTTCGAAACTAGATACAGGTATTGATACTAAAAAAGGACAGGACAAAAATGAACTTTTCCTGAATAGGAGCCGATACCACATTGATTAAAACAAACAAAACAAAACAAAACAAAACACACTCTTCATTCTCTTTAGACAATAGAATGTGATTTTCAACATTAAATAATAAATAGCAGTTTCTTTGGTCTTATATCTGTGTAATGTGGGTTCTATAGTGGTCTATGGGCATATTCTGGTCTATGTGATCTTATACTTGTTCTGATACGACTCAAGATCATTCTAAAGTTATTCAGAAAAGATTCATTTCTGTCCTGTGAATGTGACTTTTTAGTATCAATACTTCCTCAAATGAGTATCTAGTTTCTACAGTAGTTTTAGTATCTGCTTTTACCTTTGACAACCCCAGTCTGTATGGATAAATGCATTTCACAAGTGCGTCTAAATCAGGCCAGTGCACTGTCAGCTGGCCCTTCTGTGCACTGGAAAACCCCGGGCCGGTCGCTCACGCTGCTCTATGATAACAGCGTGTAACATGTTTTGCATACATGCATATGGACTCACCCTGTGAACATCCTCTGGCTCGCGTTTGTCAGGGCTGCATATCTGAACGGAGAGAAAAGTGGAAAAAGCTTTTACATTTTCAAGGACACAGGAGGAGTTAGGGCAGTGGGGAGGGAGTTTCTCACACTTAGCTTGCGAAGGATCAGCTACAGCAACTTTCTTATGGCTATTAATAGAAGTCTTCAAGTCTTCAAGTTAGTTACTAGTTGAGTTCTTCGATTTCACCTGCAAGATTTGCCCCGTGATAATCTATCTTTGGTTATTATGTAATATCTTTTTTTGCGTAACCACAAATTGAAGCATGAATTTCCATGCGAGAAGAGTTACCCTGCCTGCCATCACTCCACTCTGTCTGCAGAAACGGGTAGGAATCGTTTAAAACTAAACTTTCTTTGACTTCGCTTATTCATAGATGTTTAAGTGTTGCATAAGTAATGTCAGTCTAGTTCTTTTAGCAATATATGTTACTGTAAAACTGAGAAATGAATGGGTTATTAGGAAATCAGTCACTTTGGGCGTCATATTCTATTCTGTAACGTTGCGAGATAGGTCCAAAAGTCTACATGTATGTGCAAAAAAGCAGCGAACAGTGCCTCTGTATAAGAATTACAAGTGGCACAATTATTACTGTTTTGAAGCTTGAATTTGTCCTAATTTGAGTTAAAGTCTTAACATTAGAATTCTGTAGCAGGTCTGTGCATGTAATCGTACTTAAAGGTGCATTGTGTAACTTTTTGTTAGGGGATCCGTCACGTGCTTGTTTCTGTGAATGTCGCTACTCTCCCTGGAATGTTCCACGGTATCTACTTTACGTTTATCCAAATACAGTTGGTTTAGCTCCAAAATACCAGGAAAAACAAGCATTCTGACTGTGAGTGCGACCGCCCCTCCACAGACGTGACCTGTAACTTGGGCTGCTTCGGTCTCCACCAAGATACAAAGGTTTAATGCCATACTGGGAAACATTCCAGACAAAGCAGTAACATCTACATGGAGAAAAGCATTTAACAAATCTTGTATTTTAATCATAACAATCTTAATATGAATAGAAATAATGTGGTGTCTGTTTTATTTGTTAAAACAAATTTTGAAGCACAATATATTGCTATAAGGATATACTGCAAACTACTTTATACCACTGACACAATAATAAAGCAGTATAATCCCTGTAAACCATTTTTAAATAGATAAACTAATTAAAATGTATGAGCTGCATCAAATAAACAGCAAAATAAACCAATAATTAAACATAGCAGCAACTTATTCAACCCTCTACACCTCAAATCTTATCGTATTACAACCAAAAATACCCCAAATCTCCCCACTTTCACAAAGAAAATGTCCTCACAGGCCCAAAATATACAATACGGTTCCAGCTTTCATATACCGAATGATAAATCGATATCGTAAATATCGTGACAGGCTTATTTTGTAGTCTGTAGGAGATATAAGAACGTATAGTGTGCTCTAACGCTAAATCCTAATTGACAGTAGTTGCAGCCCCATGTTTATCTTGGCGGTGCTTGGCTGCCTTGTTTGTCACGCTGACAGTCACAGTACTTGTCAAAGCGAAATGTAAACGATCCCAGCGGGTCAAATACACAATGTAGTGTCAAGCTGTCTGACAAATATAGCACCTACTTGCCACGCTTAGTTACATAAGCACGAGCCTATACCCATGTCTTTACGGGCTACTAGAAAACCCCTGGCTCCTTTTCAGTTTTTAAAGTAGTTCTTGGCGTTTGCGTAAGCTTATCACTGCTGTTTGATAACATTTGTCTACCATACTATTTCATCATCCCAGCTCGGCTTTATTCCTTCCAGATGTATTGTATCCTTGGGAATTTATAGTGCAGTAGTGCTGTCACAGTGCTAAAAAGTCAAACTCAACTTCGATACTGAGGAATGGACTTGCTACTTGAATCTGATACCATAATGTCGATTAAAAACAGACAATACACCGTGATTGTCAGCCTTAAATTGCAGAACTTTGTCTTATGTGCTCTTATAGTTGTTCTGATACAGCTCAAGATCATGCTAAAGGCTCATTTCTGTCCTGTAAATGTGACTTTTTTTTAGTACCGATACTTGCTCAAATGAGGATCTAGTTTTGATACCAGTTTTAGTATCGATTGGTATCAGATTTTCGACACTTTTAACAAACCTAGTGTAGATTTTACTGCTAACTTGGAGGTTTCATGTCCTCTTCTCCAGTGTAAGAGATGCAGCTGGCTGGTTCGGTTCAAGGCAAAAGCGGAGTAGTCTAATTGGGAAAAAGCTCATCCCGTCCCGTCCTTGAGATAAGATGCCCTAATGGGGGACTTTGTGTTCAACAAGGCTCAGGATATATTTAGACCTCCATACAGAACCCCCCCCACCGGCGCAACTTGTCTTTTATCCACAGCACATGGTCTTCATGTTCCTCATCCCTCGCAGCGCTGCCTCGACCCTCCTGACTTACCGCGTTGACAGGCCCGGCAACAGAAATTTGGGGGCCCGGGGCAAGAAGCCACACACTAGGCTTAGACTTTGACAAACTTTATTGATCCCCAAGGGAAATTATTTGGACACAGTAGCTCAAACATCACAATATAATATAACAAACAGTAAAAAATATAAATGGTAATAATAAATTCTAAATAAGTAGCAAAAAAGGCAAGAGACAAGTGTCAAATAAGACAATTATATGAATGTGTGTAAATATAAAATCTCTAATATCTCTAATATAAATTCTGAGCCCTTAAAGTTGAACTCCGGCACGTTTGAAGCTACAGTCCGTTGCTAGAGGTGGTCAAATTCTGTCAGAAGCCAAAAAACGGCACAGATCAGTGTTTTCTAGGCGGAGATCTCGCTGTGGCAGTGAGTCTGTCAAGGCAACAAACTAGTGTAGTGATTTGGGTTCTTAACTACCACGTAAAACGCCAATTTACACACTGAAGAAGCTTAACTCCACTTTAACCCATCTTACAACAGCCACGAGTCTAACAAACAAAATGCTCTGTCTGGCTCACTCATTGGTGTCTGGAAACGTCATAAAACAACTTTATAAGCAGCCTTAGCCTTACCGATTTGACTCGATTGCCGACTCCAGCGGCAGCGAGAGGCTCGAGTCGCCAGAAGCCACAAGTGAGAATCAACGACTGGCGCTGAAGAACAATAGAAACTGAAAGCTGTTGAAAGAAAATGATTCGGGAATGTATTTTTTTTTTGTTTTTCAAAAAATGTAATACACTTGTAATTACTTTACTACATACTTTTGGGCTTTCGCATGCGCAGTGGGAAATCAACAATGGTAAGTGTAAGGCTACATATAACGTTTTATAACGTTTCCAGACCACTAATGTAACACTGATCTGTGCCGTTTTTTGGCTTCTGACAGTATTCGACCACCTCTAGCAACGGACTTTAACTGCCTGTGCAATACTGGGACCCTGTGCAATAATGTAAGATAGTAATTTATTGTATATATAGTTTTTAGATTGCAATTTATTGTATATATACTTTTAAGATGGCAATTTATATGATACATAGTTTTATAATCCTTATCTTTATAGGTCTTTATAGTGTTTGTCTATTTTTAACTTAACTGTACTTCTATTGCTGCTACTGTTTCTTGCTGTTCTCTTTACTGTGCGTTGCAACACTGAAATTTCCCCATTGTGGGACAAATAAAGGATATCTTATCTTAGCTTCAAACGTGCCAGAGTTCCTCTTTAAAACTCTCCTGACTATAGATCATATAATGTGTCCTTAGTGTACACTGTACACTAAGGACACATTATATGATCTATCAACAGATCCTGTACACTGTACAGGATCTGTTGTGTGTTGAAAGTGTTGATGTTAGGATTTGGAACTTATACAGTATGCAGTAGTGATACTTTGCAGCAGATGTCATCAACATTTCCTGAGGGTGTGATGCTAACTGTAGGACAAGCTTTGTCTCACATTTTGGTGAAAATATAACATCTAAACAGGACCATGTTATTTAAATCCATTTTGTATTTTTCTTGAGTTTTCCAACAGTCTTTTTTTGTCAGTGTTAGCTAATGTGTGCGATGTGTCACCATGGTAACTCATAATATTCCACCATTAGAGACACATGTAGAACACCCCCACCATGATGGCGCTGCTAAATATCAATTGGGAATGTGACAATCACTGTATGCTATTCAGAAGCACAAAACTAGCTGATTTTTACTGTTTATACTTGATTTTTAAACAATTTGCTGCAATTTATTTCTCATTTTTCTAATACATTTCTAGCATCCTAATTATTCACCACAAAAAGCACTTCTCACAACTTTCATAAGACAGAGCAAGACTTCTGCCATTACATCATTAACAGTAGCACACTTCCTGGTTTGCGGAGGATAAAACAGTTTATAATTAGAAGCACACAGCTGCCTCATTTCTACCCAAAAGAGCTTCTTTGACAATATATCTGTACTGGGGCTTAACAAATTTTACTCTGATACAAAGACAAATATTGAGTACAGCCAGTTTAATCACCAAAGAGATTTTGGTGCAGGTTTACATTACTGGTACTGCTCCAAATAACCACATTCTTGCGGTTTAACACAAGAAGGTCACTGCAGTGAGCCTCGCTCTACAGGATCCTGGCTTTTTAATACGGGACTTGGCTTTAAATTCTCTGCTGTAACTAGGGCTGGGCGATATGGACCAAAAATATATCTCGATATATTTTGCTATATCTCGATATACGATATATATCTCGATATCTTTACAGGAAAAATACCCCCCTCCCACACTACTGCAAAAACAACAGACAAATTTTATTTGATTAATATTCATTTAGTTCTGCACTTAAACACTCTGTGGCCCTTTTTGGACCCTCACCCACAGTTTAAAAACCTCTTCTTTAAGAGAACTTCCACTGGTACTTTAAAGAAAACTACTTCAAATTGAATAAAGTGCAGGATTTTTAAACCTCTATTTTGACATTCCTAACTGGAGTTACATTCTCTTGTTTTAAAGTGATGTTTAGTCTCTGCACATTCACCAAACCAAACGCACATTGTGACAAATATGATCGCACTCAGTATTCAGACCTTGAGTCCGTGACCAGACCAAGACAAAGCTCTGGCTTTAGAGAGGGAAGTCCAGTGGCACGGGGCTGTCTAATGAGTGGGGCAGGTGTGGGTCCTGCTGCGGGGCGCTCCTCGTTTAAGGGGCGTGGGTGTGTTTTGAAGCGGAGTTTGTTCGTATGAGTGATATCAGCCACACGCGGAGCTCGTATGTTGGAGTCGTGCGCGGTCGCAGGTGTCATGTGGTTGCGCTCGCGCTGGGAAACGTGCATTTAGAAAGTTTAACTCGTCACGTTACGTCTGTGCGCAGCTCCTTATTGTGGCTGCAGAAGCGCTCGCACAGAGGCGCCTGTTTGTTTTCCACGTTCGCACACCGAAATATTTGCTCGCAAATGCGAGTGAAATGGGCGCATTGTAGAGCCCTGGTCCTAGTCCTGGTTTAGTCCGCGACCGAGCCCCGGGCTCTGCGGCCGCGTTTAGTCCTGGTTTAGTCCTAGTCCTGGTTTAGTCCGCGGCTGAGCTCCGGGCTCCGGGGATGAGCACAGGGGGACATTAGCGAGGAGGCGGAGGCGAGTGCGGCACAGAGAAGGCGAGACAAGCGAAGCGGCGAAACCAGAAGTAAACATAAGCATTATAGCGATATATCGATATGTCAGAATTCATATCGAGTTTCAAAAATATCTCGATATATTTTAAATATCGAGATATCGCCCACCCCTAGCTGTAACCGTGAGCTTCATTTGAGCGGAGCCGAACACTATAGGTGACGTCACACTTGCTTAGTCCACTGCTTTATACAGTCTGTGCTCATAACAAGAAGGGTCGACTTTTCATGTTCATCCAGCTAAAGTAGTCCGGACCAAGACTACCTCAACATTTGGTAATGGGTCCCTGGACACTGCAGTGTGTCTCCCCTTTGCCTCTGACAGTGACACTGAATCATGGGTCAAATGGGGAAAACCTTTTTTTCTTTTTTTTTTTTTTAGTTCCTTGTGTTGTCTAATTGCTTATTTGGGTGTATCCCTTTGAGTCTTCTGTGTCTGGCCCTGTTTGTTTTGCTCTCCTATGGAACAAAACGTAATGTACCTACATTTCCATCATCACCATCAATATTTATCCAGACGAGTGTATGAGATGTTTTCCAAAAATGCCCCTTTAGGAACTGTCTGTCTTCTGTTTACCTGCTGCTGAGAGACTGAATGTACATAAAGATGAATGCTTCTCTTTATCCTCTGATAAAAGGACATCTGTGTAAGCTACACTGGTAATTTATTAGACGAGCTGCTGCAAGGGATCATTAAAGGTCCTATGTTGCACAAAATTGACTTTTGTGAGCTTTAAACCATGTTATAACAGGGTGAATGAAACAAAAAACAACTCCTGGTATATTTTTGATGAGAACACAACATAACATAGATCAGGAATAGTGTCATATGGGCCCTTTAACCAAATTTGAATTGTACCTTTGAAAAGTTACCAGAAACTGCATAATTAAGATACTTTTTCCAGAAATTGTTGAGTTGAAAAAGGTTTTTAATGCACAAAGTTGAAGGTTAGACTCTGAGGAAGTCACATCTCCTCTTTGTGGTGTGTGGGGGTGAAGTGAAGATTGCGAGGCTGAGGAGGTGGATTACAGCACATGACTGGACTGACGGGAAGAAGAGGGGAGAGTTTGTTTATAAAAATGACTAGCAGACAGTCAGATCAGCTGAGTGTAGATCACTGGGCTTGGTTGAATTCACAATAGCATGCACATTTCAAATTAAGCCTGTCATTAACTCTTAATAATTTCTCCACAAACACAACTGAATTTAAGGAAGGTTTGTTTAAACTGTGCCTCTCCCTCATTTTAAATACACATGTCATGGTTACACCTGCAACACTCATGCCTCACAGCAAGAAGGTTGCGGGTTCGATCCCCAGGTCCCCCGAGCCTTTCTGTGTGGAGTTTGCATGTTCTCCCCGTGTCTGGATGGGTTTCCTCCGGGCTCCGGTTTCCCCCATCAACTCAAAACATGCACTGTAGGTGTGAAAGTTGTGTGAGTGAGTGTTGGTGGTGGTGGTTGGAGGGACCGTTGACGCCGCTTGGCCTGGCAGCCGCGCCTCCGTCAGTCTGCCCCAGGGCAACTGTTGCTACAGCAGTAGTTTATCACCACCTGGTATGGCGTGAATGAATAATGCTCTGTAAATTGCTGTGTAAAGCGACATGTGTTTGTGTAAAGCGCTATATAAATAAACCTTACCTTACCTTACCTTAGAAAGCAGGTAACTAGTGCTAAACCTGAGGCCTAATAATGATCATTTGGTACATTTATTGCTGTGTTTGACTATTGTGAGAGCCAGTGTTTTATAATGTAATGACAGTGTTTGTTTCACTGATACATAAACAAACACAAACACATCGTCAATCTTAACCCAATTTCAATCAGCTTTCTAGGATTTGTTTTTATTATACTGCATTGTAATGGATCAACCAGTTATAACCTGACTAGAGAAACATTAGGAAAAGTTTTTATTGCAGCTATATTGTTTATTGCTCTTGCCTCACTGCAACAGGGTCCTAGGTTCGATTCCAGGGCACCGCATCTTTCTGTGTGGAGTTTGCACGCTCTCCCTGTGCGTGTATTAGTTCCCTGTGGCTGCTCCCGTTTCCCCTATTGCTAAAAACTGAAAAAGCTGTTCCAAATCCCAGTGGGACTTTCCTGGTTAAATTAACGTCAATACATTTCACCAATACAATAACGTAATATTTGCATTAAAGCTGAATTGAGCAACTTTTCTGGGGTCCGTCACATGCTTTTCTCCATGGAGGTTTCATTGTTTTGTCTGGAAAGTTTCACAATATCGTATTAAACCTTTCTATCTCCATGGAGACCAAACCAGACTAAGTTACAGGTCAGATCTGTGGAGAGGCGACCCCGCTCACAGTCAGAATGTGTTTTTCTAGGTATTTTTGAGCTATAAAACCACCTGTAATTGAATAAATGTAAGTTAGAGCTGTTTAATGTCATACTGTGGAACATTCCAGGCACAGCAATGACATATCCATAGAAACAAGCAGCTGCCGGACCTCCAACCAAAAAGTTACATAGTGCATCTTTAAGTTGAATTTTACCAGAATTGAAATGAAAATGATTTGATCCCATAAAATAATACATTCAAGGAGTGTTGGAAAACAAAATCAGTGTCAAGATTATCTAATAAGAATTTAATATTTAAATTAGTTATGCAAGTTAGTTTTGTTTATTGGGCAACACCGCAAACCATTTAAAGGTGCACTATGTAACATTTCTTGGTTTTACTGCTCAAAAATGTCTAGAAAAACAGGTATTTTGACTGTGAGCGGGGTCGCCTCTCCACAGATCTGACCTGTAACTTGGGCTGGTTTGGCCTCCATGAAGATAGAAAGGTTTAATGCCGCACTGTGAAACATTCCAGACAAAGCAATAACACCTCCATGGAGAAAAGCATTTGACGGGCCCTCCACCCGAAAAGCTACACAATGCTCCTTTTAAACAAATTATATCGATATACATTTTTCATTAAAATTGTATTCAGAATCGTTATCCAAAGAAACGAAATTGAATCAACTGAACACTTTACCTTCACAAAGTGTCATAAATCTTTCACAATCTTTCATCTTTCATCTCCATTTTTTTGCAACCACAACGCTTTCACTACATTTAAACACATTTTCAGCAACATTTTCGACGTTTGATTTATTACAACCGCGCAAATAAAACTTTCAAAGCCTCCTCAGCCACTCTTATCTCACAGATCCCGTTGCTTATCTTCGCTCGTAAAATATAACTTACGATTTCATAACTCCGAACCTTCGTTTTGAGCTTTCCGCAACGCAAACACGGCCCCGGCCACCTCACATCTGCGCCGGGCCATACATCAGCGGCCCCGCCCTCCTCCCTCCTCTCCGGTGAAACGCGATGCCGACATGATTTGATTTGGCTAAGTCCCAAGGCAGCCACTTCCTTATGGCAACGCAGCTCGAGCTCTCCACTTATCAGCCCCAGAGCAATGTAAATACCATTGTTTGATAGTTTAATCACTTTGCTGAGTTGGCGGCTGTTGAACTATGGCGTCTGATGCAAATTTTCATCACAAGTGTGTTTTTATTGTATTTAGGGGTGGGTAAAAAGATGAGATGAAAAGATATGACTTTTTAAGAACGTAGACTAAAACAGATTGTCATTAATGGTCATGTAATATAGTTTCTTCACGTATGCCTTAAAGCTACCATTTGTAATTAGATTGGGTGACCTGCCCCTGTTGTATTCTCACATATCACCACTAGATGTCATCTACATTACTGCTGTCTGATCGTGTGTCAGGTTTGGTCTGACAGAAGAAGACCAGAGAGCACAAGGGAGTCTGAACAGAGGCCAGGTGAGGGGTGAGGGGGACAGGTTTCACATCGACAATCTACTGGTAAAAAGAAAAAATCTAATAAAGTTAAAGATGGTAACTTGAACTAAATCTGCAGCTTCTGAGAGTGGACTCTTCACTGTGATTAGTTAAAGGTTCTATCTTGTGCAAATTTGACTCTTTAAGACATGTTAGAATACTGTTACCTTATCAAAAACATACCCAGATTTGTGTTTTTGTTTCATTCACACATCTTTGAGTAAGGCAAGCAAGTTTATTTGTATAGCACAATTTGTACACAAAGTAATTCAAAGTGCTTTACAGAAAAATAAATGCATTAAAATCACAATACAAACAAATCAAAACATAAATAATGATCATAAAATTAAATTAGGGAGAAGAGTGCAGAATGAGAAATGAAAAACTTTCAGTCATCTGCAGCTAAACAGCACCGTTTTGAGCTTGGAGTAGAGTCTGTCTCACATGTTCAGACTGTTCCAGGTTTTAGCTGCATGAATCTGAAACTCTAACTCCCCAAGTTTAGTCCTGACTCTGGCACCAGCAGGAGGCCGGTCCCTGAAGTCCTCAGGTGCAGATGGTTCATGTGGCACTAACATGTCATCAGATGTACATTGGTGCTGGACCGTGGAGAGACTTGTGCACAAGCAGAGCTGTTTTAAAGTCTGTTCTCTGAGCCACAGGAAGCCGGTGCAGAGACCTGAGTAATCCTTTATTAATACTGTGTCTACATCTCCAAAGCTCAAACAGCTCTGTTCCACTTTCTGATGTCATGAAGCAGTAATTCTCAAGTTAAACACTGTTTTTTTACCTTTTGCTCAGTAGAAATGGGCAATCCCAGGTCTGAAATTATCCTAATGATTCTAGTGAAGGTGTACAGGGTTTAAAAACACTCGAGAACTCGGGGTTTGTGTGATAAACAAAACACAACTCCATGTAAAAAACATTATAACATGGATCAGAAAACAGTGTCATATGGGCCCTTTAAAAACCCAATATCAAGTCCAGTCCGTTTTGTATCATAAGACTGAATTTGCATGATATTGTTGACTGGATGCAACAAAAAAGAACGATGTGATTATAATCCAAAAAAGACTTAACGTTTATTATCACACTGAGCGCTGGGTTTGCGGGCAGTGCGTGCAGGAGGTGTGGACTTCAGACGGTGGTGGTGAAGCCGTCCGCTGGGCCTGATGTCATCGTCGGTATGGATTTATTAATGGCTCCTCCGTGTCTCCGCTCTCTGACCGCCTCCCGCTCGCTCTGAAGAGGCCTGGCTCATCCTCTAAGCTCCAAATCACACAAGTCGTAGGGCTGCATGCAAGAAGACACGGCCAAGTGCTTCTACGGGGCTGTGATTTTAAACTGTATTTGAAGTGGGATATTTTAGTTACTTTGGCATGAATACAGCTTACGGTTATACCCTTATCTAGACTGCGGCTTGTGCTTTTTTACTATTATGAATTTTCATCCGAAAACATAGGTTTTTTTTGTATTTAAAAGGTGCACTATGGAGCTTTTTTGTTATTGTCATCCACCTTTGTGTCTTCATGCTATTGCCCATTAAACATGTCTAAATTGTGTATATGGGTCAATGACATGACACCAAAATTTTCTGTCCAGTTGCAATTTCTGCAGTTAAAAGGGTTCAAATTTCATAATAATTCACCACATTTCTGTAGCACCTCTGACCTCCATGGAACCAAATCATTTTATTTCAGAAATCATGAGTTATTCTGCATGGTTTTTGTACTTAAAGTGTTAAAATGTCATGTGGTGCGACTAATAATAGCAGTAATTCTATGGCTGGAGTTTTAATAACACAAAGTCGACTTGGGTGAATGGTTCTTTAGGTATTTTTCTTCATTTGATGCATTTTCCAGGGCAGTAGTTTGTTCATTAAACACAAGCCGGCGACTGTCATATTGGACGGCAAAAGAAAATATCAATATGCATTAAAAATCTAAAGAAATGCCAATAGTTTGTTTCTGTACACTTCATATTACTCGGAACTCAGATACCCCAACCATGTTTTAGAAAATAAAACAATTTTAAGGTTCTTATCGGTCACACGCGACATTTTTTAAGGTTGTAGCCAATTCACGGATTAGATTAGAAGATAATAAATTACGCACCTGACACTGTAAATATTTGAAAAAGTTCAACAGAAACGAATATTTACTATTGCAGGTGTTTTACTTGCTTCGATTGACCGTGACCAGCAGCGTCATCTCTCCACATAGGTTTTAATGCCATACTGTGGAACATGCCAAACAAAGAAATAACATTATTATAATATTATTGCCCCATAAAAGTTACGTAGTACACCTTTAAGTATAAAATATGTTGTTTCACTGATGCGACAAATCTGGAAAATGATGTGAATGAGTTCCTGCTGCAGGGATAAGTGCAGTAGTGTTTTGTTTTAGTTTACTTTTATGTACTTTTATGTACTTTTACTGAAGTACTAGACGACTTTTTTTCCTTTCTGAACAGTATTTGCAAAAAGGGGTCTAAATTAAATGCACAAATAAAGCTGCAGTTATGTAAGTTAGTGATTATAGTGTTTGCGGTGAAGTGTTTTTTTTTTCCCACTTTTACTGACAAAGTAAACTGAGTGGCTTCGCGCGACTTTATGTCCTTTGGCAAGACACTTCGCTTCCATTGCCTATTCCAGTACTTGTGATGTGACTGGTGACAATTATGACAGATGCCCTAACGGTTTGTTCCGCTACGACAACCACGGACACAAAGAAAGAAACTGATCTGTGATCTACGAACTCCACATACATAGCAGAGGTGCACAGTATTTTGCTTTAGTATATTTCTGTATTTTATTATTTACATGTGTTATTTGTGTACAGTAATTGTTTATTATTCGGCACCAGCTTCTTACTGTTTTTGCTCTTTATTTTGATTTATTATTGCCTTTTATACCATTGCGCTTTGTAATTTTAATATATTGTGATGTGTGAGCTTCTGTGTCCAAATAATTTCCCTCGAGGATCAGTAAATCATGTCCACACGTAGCCGGGTATTTTTAAAACCGAACATTTCCCCCCCTCCGTTTATAAAAATAGTTTTATCCACACCACCTCGTCTTCGAAAAAAATACCTTCCACACATAACCGAACATCTGCGTTTTCAACCACATTCATACACATTCCAAACCTGTAGATGGCGTTATTTCCATCACTTAACTGTCACTTCCGCCTAAACTTAAACAACAGAAAACATGGCGCCGAGCTCCTTTGTCTGGACAGACTCGGAGTCAGAATTGCTCCTAAACACAGTTTAGGAGCAATTCTGCTCTCAACACACACACAGCTCTCAAGAAACGACTCCGATCCATAGTCTGCTTTGGCTTTGGCTTTGGCTATTGCAGTCGCCTAAACAAATGTCGCACGTTTGACGTCAGGGCAGATTCATATTTTTTGGCGCAGACAGTGACGTTTTAAAACGCAAAACCCCAGTTATCTCTGTCCACACAAACACGCATAAACGGAGTTTTCAAAAATCTTCACTTTGGCCGGAGTTTTCCCTGAATACTCGTTTTTGATGCGTGTTCGTGTGGATGACAGGTCAAAACGCAGCAAAACATCTTCGGTTTATCAGATACCCGGATACGTGTGGACAAGGCCTGAGTCTAAGAACAAATTTGGTTTAGCGAAAACCACATAATCATTTCTCCTGGTTCCACTCCCCTGTGTTAAATCAACCAAACTCGCACATCAACTCTGACATTTTAATAAAGTCCCTTTTGCATACCGTATTACAGGAAGCTTGACCAGTCTGCTCCTTTGCACACAGCTCTCTCTTTGTAAATATCTCTACTTCTCTTTCTCTGTGTCTCTTCTGTCTTCTCTCTATTTCTCTTTTTCTATCTCTCTCTTCTTAGTTCGCTTTATCGCTATCTCTCTTTCCCTCTCTTTGTCTTCTCTCTATTTCTCTTACTCTTCTCTCTTCTCTCTCTCTTACTCTCTACTGTTCCTCTTTCTCTCTCTGTCTTCTCTTTATTTCTCTTACTCTTCTCTCTCTCTTACTCTCTACTGTTCCTCTTACTCTCTCTGTCTTCTCTCTATTTCTCTTACTCTTCTCTCTTCTCTCTCTCTCTTACTCTACTGTTCCTCTTTCTCTCTCTTTGTCGTCTATCTATTTCTCTTACTCTTCTCTCTTCTTCTCTCTCTCTCTTACTCTCTACTGTTCCTCTTACGCTCTCTGTCTTCTCTCTATTTCTCTTACTCTTCTCTCTTCTCTCTCTCTTACTCTCTACTGTTCCTCTTTCTCTCTCTTTGTCTTCTCTCTATTTCTCTTACTCTTCTCTCTTCTTCTCTCTCTCTTACTCTCTACTGTTCCTCTTACGCTCTCTGTCTTCTCTCTATTTCTCTTACTCTTCTCTCTTCTCTCTCTCTTACTCTCTACTGTTCCTCTTTCTCTCTCTTTGTCTTCTCTCTATTTCTCTTACTCTTCTCTCTTCTTCTCTCTCTCTTACTCTCTACTGTTCCTCTTACTCTCTCTGTCTTCTCTCTATTTCTCTTACTCTTCTCTCTTCTCTCTCTCTCTTACTCTCTACTGTTCCTCTTACGCTCTCTGTCTTCTCTCTATTTCTCTTACTCTTCTCTCTTCTTCTCTCTCTCTCTTACTCTCTACTGTTCCTCTTACTCTCTCTGTCTTCTCTCTATTTCTCTTACTCTTCTCTCTTCTTCTCTCTCTCTTACTCTCTACTGTTCCTCTTACTCTCTCTGTCTTCTCTCTATTTCTCTTACTCTTCTCTCTTCTTCTCTCTCTCTTACTCTCTACTGTTCCTCTTACTCTCTCTGTCTTCTCTCTATTTCTCTTACTCTTCGCTCTCTCTCTCTCTCTTACTCTCTACTGTTCCTCTTACTCTCTGTCTTCTCTCTATTTCTCTAACTCTACTCTCTTCTTCTCTCAATCTATTAGTCTCTACTGATCGTCTTAATCTCTCTGTCTTCTCTATTTTTCTTACTCTTCTCTCTTCTTCTCTCTCTCTTACTCTCTACTGTTCCTCTTACTCTCTCTGTCTTCTCTCTATTTCTCTTACTCTTCTCTCTTCTTCTCTCTCTCTCTTACTCTCTACTGTTCCTCTTACTCTGTCTTCTCTATTTCTCTTACTCTACTCTCTTCTTCTCTCTCTCTCTTACTCTCTACTGTTCCTCTTTCTCTCTCTTTGTCTTCTCTCTATTTCTCTTACTCTTCTCTCTTCTCTCTCTCTCTTACTCTCTACTGTTCCTTTTACTCTCTCTGTCTTCTCTCTATTTCTCTTACTCTTCTCTCTTCTTCTCTCTCTCTCTCTTACACTCTACTGTTCCTCTTACTCTCTCTGTCTTCTCTCTATTTCTCTTACTCTTCTCTCTTCTCTCTCTCTCTTACTCTCTACTGTTCCTCTTACTCTCTCTGTCTTCTCTCTATTTCTCTTACTCTTCTCTCTTCTTCTCTCTCTCTCTCTTACTCTCTACTGTTCCTCTTACTCTCTCTGTCTTCTCTCTATTTCTCTTACTCTTCTCTCTTCTCTCTCTCTCTCTTACTCTCTACTGTTCCTCTTACGCTCTCTGTCTTCTCTCTATTTCTCTTACTCTTCTCTCTTCTTCTCTCTCTCTCTTATTCTCTACTGTTCCTCTTACTCTCTCTGTCTTCTCTCTATTTCTCTTACTCTTCTCTCTTCTTCTCTCTCTCTTACTCTCTACTGTTCCTCTTACTCTCTCTGTCTTTTCTCTATTTCTCTTACTCTTCTCTCTTCTTCTCTCTCTCTCTTACTCTCTACTGTTCCTATTACTCTGTCTTCTCTATTTCTCTTACTCTACTCTCTTCTTCTCTCTCTCTCTTACACTCTACTGTTCCTCTTACTCTGTCTTCTCTCTATTTCTCTTACTCTTCTCTCTTCTTCTCTCTCTCTCTCTTACTCTCTACTGTTCCTCTTACTCTCTCTGTCTTCTCTCTATTTCTCTTACTCTTCTCTCTCTCTCTCTTACTCTCTACTGTTCCTCTTACTCTCTCTGTCTTCTCTCTATTTCTCTTACTCTTCTCTCTCTCTCTCTTACTCTCTACTGTTCCTCTTACTCTCTCTGTCTTCTCTCTATTTCTCTTACTCTTCTCCTTCTCGCTCTCTCTCTTACTCTCTACTGTTCCTCTTACTCTCTGTCTTCTCTCTATTTCTCTTACTCTTCTCTCTTCTCTCTCTCTCTCTTACACTCTACTGTTCCTCTTACTCTTTCTGTCTTCTCTCTATTTCTCTTACTCTTCTCTCTTCTTCTCTCTCTCTTACTCTCTACTGTTCCTCTTACTCTCTCTGTCTTCTCTCTATTTCTCTTACTCTTCTCTCATCTTCTCTCTCTCTCTTACTCTCTACTGTTCCTCTTACTCTCTCTGTCTTCTCTCTATTTCTCTTACTCTACTCTCTTCTCTCTCTCTCTTACTCTCTACTGTTCCTCTTACTCTGTCTTCTCTCTATTTCTCTTACTCTACTCTCTTCTTCTCTCTCTCTCTTACTCTCTACTGTTCCTCTTACTCTCTCTGTCTTCTCTCTATTTCTCTTACTCTTCTCTCTTCTTCTCTCTCTCTCTTACTCTCTACTGTTCCTCTTACTCTCTCTGTCTTCTCTCTATTTCTCTTACTCTTCTCTCTTCTTCTCTCTCTCTTACTCTCTACTGTTCCTCTTACTCTCTCTGTCTTCTCTCTATTTCTCTTACTCTTCTCTCTTCTTCTCTCTCTCTCTTACTCTCTACTGTTCCTCTTACTCTCTCTGTCTTCTCTCTATTTCTCTTACTCTTCTCTCTCTCTCTTACTCTCTACTGTTCCTCTTACTCTCTCTGTCTTCTCTCTATTTCTCTTACTCTTCTCTCTTCTTCTCTCTATCTCTTACTCTCTACTGTTCCTCTTACTCTCTCTGTCTTCTCTCTATTTCTCTTACTCTTCTCTCTCTCTCTTACTCTCTACTGTTCCTCTTACTCTCTCTGTCTTCTCTCTATTTCTCTTACTCTTCTCTCTTCTTCTCTCTCTCTCTCTTACTCTCTACTGTTCCTCTTACTCTCTCTGTCTTCTCTCTATCTCTCTTACTCTTCTCTCTCTCTCTCTTACTCTCTACTGTTCCTCTTACTCTCTCTGTCTTCTCTCTATTTCTCTTACTCTTCTCTCTTCTTCTCTCTATCTCTTACTCTCTACTGTTCCTCTTACTCTCTCTGTCTTCTCTCTATTTCTCTTACTCTTCTCTCTTCTCTCTCTCTCTTACTCTCTACTGTTCCTCTTACTCTCTCTGTCTTCTCTCTATTTCTCTTACTCTTCTCTCTTCTTCTCTCTCTCTCTCTTACTCTCTACTGTTCCTCTTATTCTCTCTGTCTTCTCTCTATCTCTCTTCTCTCTCTCTCTTACTCTCTACTGTTCCTCTTACTCTCTGTCTTCTCTCTATTTCTCTTACTCTTCTCTCTTCTCTCTCTCTTACTCTCTACTGTTCCTCTTTCTCTCTTTATCTTCTCTCTATTTCTCTTACTCTTCTCTCTTCTCTCTTACTCTCTACTGTTCCTCTTACTCTCTCTGTCTTCTCTCTATTTCTCTTACTCTTCTCTCTTCTCTCTCTCTCTTACTCTCTACTGTTCCTCTTACTCTCTCTGTCTTCTCTCTATTTCTCTTACTCTTCTCTCTTCTTCTCTCTCTCTTACTCTCTACTGTTCCTCTTACTCTTGCTGTCTTCTCTCTATTTCTCTTACTCTTCTCTCTTCTTCTCTCTCTCTTACTCTCTACTGTTCCTCTTACTCTCTCTGTCTTCTCTCTATTTCTCTTACTCTTCTCTCTTCTTCTCTCTCTCTCTTACTCTCTACTGTTCCTCTTACTCTCTCTGTCTTCTCTCTATTTCTCTTACTCTACTCTCTTCTTCTCTCTCTCTTACTCTCTACTGTTCCTCTTACTCTCTCTGTCTTCTCTCTTTCTCTTACTCTTCTCTCTTCTCTCTCTCTTACTCTCTACTGTTCCTCTTACTCTCTCTGTCTTCTCTCTATTTCTCTTACTCTTCTCTCTTCTTCTCTCTCTCTTACTCTCTACTGTTCCTCTTACTCTCTCTGTCTTCTCTCTATTTCTCTTACTCTTCTCTCTTCTCTCTCTCTTACTCTCTATTGTTCCTCTTACTCTCTCGGTCTTCTCTCTATTTCTCTTACTCTTCTCTCTCTCTTACTCTCTACTGTTCATCTTACTCTCTTTGTCTTCTCTCTATTTCTCTTACTCTTCTCTCTTCTTCTCTCTCTCTTACTCTCTACTGTTCCTCTTACTCTCTGTCTTCTCTCTATTTCTCTTACTCTTCTCTCTTCTTCCCTCTCTTACTCTCTTACCTTCTCTCTCTCTCTTATTCTCTCTCGCTTACCCTCTCTGTCTCTCTCTCTTACCCTCTCTCTGGTCTCTCTCTACCTCTTTCTTACTCTTCTCTCTCTTATTCGCTCTCTCTCTTACTCTCTTACCTTCTCTCACTCTTATTCTCTCTCTCTTACCCTTTGTCTGTCTCTCTCTCTTACCCTCTCTCTCTGGTCTCTCTCTACCTCTTTCTTACTCTCTCTCTCTTTCCCTCCCTCTTACTCTCTCTCTTTTTTCTCTTTCTTTATCGCTCTATATATAGCTCACGTACTCTCTCTTCCTACTTCTCTCATCTCCTTCTCTCTGTTTCTCTCTATCTCTCTTACTCTTATGCCTCTTACTCTCTTACTCTCTTACTCTCTTACCCTCTCCCTCTGCCTCTATCTCTCACTTTTTTCTCTCTTTTAATCTCTCTCCTATTCTCTCACTCTTACCCTTTTTCTGTCTCTCTCTATTTCTCTTACTCCGTCTCTCTGTTACTCTGTCACTGTCTCTATCTCTCTCACGCTCTTTGTTACTCTTTTTCTCTCTGGTCTCTCTCTATCTCTCCCTTAGTCTCTCATTCTGTCTGCCTCTCTCTCTCTCTTACACTCTTCCTCTCCTCCCCTCTCTTCTCCTCTCCCTCTCTCCCCCTCACTCCCCGCACTCGTCTGTCTGTATCTTTTGTTTTCTAAGCGCTCCGTGGGTTTTGGTGGCTCTGTGCTTACCAGGGGTGTGTGAACAGACCAGACCGGGGGTTGGTTCCAGAGCCTTGTGACTCTCTCTCTCTCTCTCTCTCTCCTCTCCCCTCTCATTCCTCTCTCCTCTCCTCCTCCTCCTCCCTCACTCTTTGCCTCGCTGTGGTCGGGAAAGCAGGTGATCCCGAGTCGCTCCAGCTCTCTCCGTATAACATGATTACAACATCCTTTAGTTTAATCAGTTTAGCGTTGTTCTCCGTTTGCGATGCTTTGTACACAGCCGTATGTAGGTTTCAGCGCGTGTCTACAGTCAACGCGGTGCCCTGAGCAGACGTGGCGGGTGAGTCTGTTTTCACATGGATTCATTTGATTAGCTTTGAAGTCCAAATACGGTATTAAAGTGCATTTTGTAAGTAACATTTGCATATCTTCTGTATTACGATTACGTATATGTGCAGTACAATAATAAAAGTTAAGAGTAAAAGTGATGTTTGGACTATATACAGGGTGCCATTTATCATTTTAAAAGCAATTACCTTGAAACCTACTAAGTCTATAAGTGTAGCTTAATGAAACTGAGCAGTTTTGGAGTTGAACATCATGAGTTTATTATGGGACTTTGTTTGTTGGTGAAGTTTTTCCAAAATTTTCATTGAAAGCTGCACAGTCTTGGGTGACTGTGTCCGAGCAGATTCCAAAACGCAAAATGACTTCTGTTTGGGAGTGAACGGCTCAACAGAACAAAACAGAACAAAAATAAAACATTAAATATAAAATCTTGATCTGTTTCTGTACATTTGGTGAAATTTTGAGGTTATTTCAATGATAAATGCCTGTGAAATGTCCTTTTTTTGGGACACCCTGTATGATGTTTAAAGGTGCACTCTGCATCTTGTCTAGAATCTGCAACCTGCTTGTCTCCATGGAGATGTTATTGCTTTTTCGAGAATGTTACACAGTATAGACTAAACCTATCTATCACAAGGAATATAAGCAGGTTACACAACAGATCTGTGGAGAGAGGCGCCTCTATTCACAGAACGAATGATTGTAATTTTGAGCAATGGAAACACCAGTATAATGCTAAATGGGTATGTTTAATGTCATACTGTGGAATATTTCAGGCAGAGCAATGACACATCCATAGAAACAAGCAGGTAACGGACCCCCGACCAAAAGTTACACAGTGCACCTTTAGTACAAGTGACATTTGGACTATATTTGTTGTTTAAATTAGATTCACAGTAGTGTATGTAAATAAGGGCCAGGGACTTCTTATCTGTTCGTGTTTTGCATTGTCAGTTTTTGTTGTGGAATTTGGCGCGATAGAAAAAAAATGAAACGAAGGAAAATATTCTGAGAAAAGTTAGTGGTTGTGTTTTTTTTTGTTTTTAAAGTTGCACTGTGTCACTTTTCTGTTTATCTCGATGCAGATGTCATTGCTTTGGCTGGAGTGTTTCACAGTTTGGCAGTAAACTGATCTAAACAGTAAACATTAAACTGTCTTTCTATTGCTCAAATATACCTCGGAAAAACATTGTTGCTGTGAGGGGGTTTGCCTCTCCACAGATCTAACTTTACTGCTTTACTTTCGTTTAATGATATTGGAATTTTGGAATTTCAAAAAGACTAATGGCAAAGCATATGAATGGCAATGGTTTGGAGAAAACATGAAAAATAAAGAGATATCCAAGCTCCTCTAGTTATTGCAGTGTTATTCTAGTCCTGTTTAGAAGCTTACTTTAATTAACAGAACTGATCCAACTGTCCCCACATTTGTCTATAATATGTTAATGCACATTTGTTAACCTCCAAATTCAATGGAAAAAGACAATAGTAGTTAAACCTCCTGCGTAATTTCTCATTCAGTCATAGAAGTTTTATTCATGCATGAAATCCAACTTTTACTCTTTAAGCAGGTTTAGAAACTGGCAACCCACGGTTCGTTTGTGATTAATAAAAGCGCCGGTTAAAGTTCCTTTAAAATCTCCTCTGGTTTAACATTAGGCTGAAACTCAAAACTGTGTGAGTGCTATAAATAACGTGACCTACCAAATCTTGAATATTGCTAACCTGGCTCTCACCAGATTTACACCCGTAGCCTCTGAATCTGCATTTCCACTAAAATAGGTTAAAGTAAGACTGCCTTCTGCCCAAACCATAGTATTTCCCTGTGATTGGTCAGTTTCTACCCCACGAACACTTCATCTTTGGTGCACAGGTTGCCATGTCGCTGTCTTGAACCTAACATTTTGCTAATTGTGTGTTGTAGGTAATTAAAGTGTACAATGAAGACCAGAGCAGCCGCGCCGTGGAGGTGCCCAGTGACATCACAGCGAGAGACGTGTGCCAGCTCTTTGTCCTGAAGAACCACTGCATCGATGACCACAGCTGGACCCTGTTTGAACACCTGTCCCACCTGGGGATAGGTACGCTCCACCTCTGCTCCTCTCCACAACACAGAGAGAGAGAAGAGCAAATATTATTACAGGGATACTGACAGAGGGGCAGACTGTGTGTCTGTACAGTCAGCAATAGATCACATCCAGAAAATTACATTATAGCTTCTAAAAGATATTATCTTTGTTATATTTAATATCAAACCTTTTCCTTAGTATCAAGTTTGAAATTTTAGAGTCATGACAACACTACTGAGTTACACTCCAAATTTAAAGTCAGTTTTTTAGCAAAACATAGACATAAATAAAAGCATGTTTGTTTGTTTGTTTGATCACACGTTTGCATGTTTTTCACTGCAATAACTGAAAAACATGCTCCTTACTGTAAGCGGGCTTGCATCTCCATAAACCTGACGTTTTGTGGCCTGGAAGAGGGCCTCCTGCTCGTTTCTATGGAAATTTTGTTCCTTTGACTATAATATGACAGTATGACATAAAACTATCCATTTCCTTGGAGACTATTTCGACTTGCCACCTCCAGAAAGCTACATGCATACGTGCATGTACAGTTTAACTCTCTTGTTTTGGATTGTTGATTGCAAGAAATTTAAATAGGATTATCAGCGGGCTTAATCTGTATCCAAGTGTTGGCATTAAGTGGCTTTTGTTGAGGTATTATGTGCCAGGCCTTCAGCCCTAAAGTAGCTCGGATAAAAACTCTGGGGAGAAAGCAATAAAAATGCCTTATGCAGGGAACATTAATATAAGTGGTTACAGCTAAGGCGGTAAAGTTCAGATTATACAGAGGTGACAGCAGTGATGTAGCCGGGCCAGTTACTCCTTTTCACATCTCATCTTTCTTGTTTTAAAAAGATTCTTGGGGCAGATTACTGTTGTTGGGCCTGTCACGATAACACATTCTGAAGCATAAATATAGACGATCGCTGATAATATCAAAACAAATTCATACCACTGACACAATAACCCAAGATCTAAATCTACAACACTGTTACAAAAAACACAAGATGCAATAAATAAAAAACAGAATAAAACACTATAGTATTAAGTTTGCATCTGTAATGAGTCAGAGAAGTAATAATTTAACCTTCTGCAGCTCAAATTGTATCGTATAGCCAAAGTAGTAGTACAAAGTAAAAGTACACATGGTAAGTACTGACCCAAAAAAACGATTAAGTGGATATTGTAATGATCGTGACAGGCCTAACTGATGACATATCTCAGTACACAATAGGATGTTTAATGTGAGTGCACTGTATATAGGAATAGTCTGGGAACACATTGTAATCCTGTAATACTACATCACTCCACACCACACCACGCCTGCTAATTTGTTTTTGGAATGATGAATGCTTTATTTATTAAAGATCCTATATTGTGCAAATTTTACCTGCATGAACTTTTAGGCAGGTTATAATGCTGTTATCTCATCAAAAACAGACCTGGAGTTGTGTTTTGTTGCATTGTGCTTGAGTAACCCTTTATTATTACTGTCTTAGCTACATTTTACCTTTTGTTTAGTAGGGATGGGCAATTCCAGGGCTGAAATGATCCAAATGATTCTAGTGAAGGTGTATGGAGTTAAAAAAACAAAGTGGAGCACTTCTTGTATTACTACATGACATCACAAGGTGGATCACAAGGATTTTTGGTTATGTTTGATGAGGAAACAACATGAGAATCTAAATCGGAAAGTCGTTTGTCTGGTTTTCATGGAACCAACATCATGCCACGTCTTGTTTTGTGGCAGTTCTGTTTGGTTTGGTTATTTTCGTTTATTTGCCATTCGTAGTTAAGAACCACATTGGAAAAACGTGTCAAAAAGCTCAAAGTGCACTGCCTAAAATTTCGTCATTCCTTCCGTATATCGTCCCTAGGCCGCTCGCCATTCCAGCCTTCCATCTCTGTTTAAAAAGGCCCATATTACGCTATTTTCTGATCAATGTTATTATGTTTTTCCCTCATCAAAAACTTACCTGGAAACGGAAAACACAGAAACAGACAACAGGTGTGAGTGAAACAGAACATAACTCCAGGTTTGTTTTTGATCCTAACATGAATTAAAGCTCACAAGAGTCAAGTTAACGTAACATTGGACCTTTAAAAACTACCTAATATTATAAACACTTCATTGCAGAGTAGTTTCAGAATGAGAGGCGCTACATCAATCTCCATTTTGACATCTGATAGTTTCCTCTTGCTTTAACAATGCTCCGAATGGCTCTTGAAACCTCACTGTTTACTCGCATACAAAGCCCTCTAAGTTCTGATCAAACAAAAGATTTTCATTATTTAAGAGTAGGCTTAACCTCTAGTAAAAATACACAATAATGAATGACTTTGAGACAACACCCCAATGGTTACGTTATTCTTTAATACACAAGATGAATGTTTAACTTCTTTCCTCGAAGTTATGCTATTAATCAGAGTGTAAACCTAATAACCTGCCTCTGTTGTGAAATCATTGTACTAGAAAATCTCGGCTCTGTTATGTATAGTTTGGCCTGGGCTTTTGATCTGTGGGTGGCTTACATTGTTCTGGTAACACACTATTACGTAACTCAATAAAGCATTTTAATAAAGTGTTAATAAAACATGCAACCAGTACTCGATGAATAGTTTTATATTAAAGGTGCCTTGTGCTTTTCCAGTGGAGGGTGCGTCTAATGCTTTTCTCCATGGGGATGTTATTCCTTTGTCTCGAATGTTTCACAGTACGAGATTAAAACTTTCTATCGTCACCTGTGGAAAGGTCAGAATACCTGTAACTGAGTAAATGTAGCAGGCGACGAATCCCTAACCAAAAACTTACAACATGCACCTTTAAGTATGATTCAGGTTTAGTAACGAATTAATTTAGGGGTTAGGGTAATAATTAAGTGGTAATTAAGCCCGAGTCATTCTTAAAGTTTAGCCGAGTAACTTTTTAGCCAGAAAAGTAGGCTAAAAATAGACTTCGATGTTTTCTTTGCTCTGAAAACATTCACACGTTTTCAGAAAGACATGCAAACCCTGCCTTCCTGTATTACCATGTGACATCACAAGGTGGAACAGAGAATTGAAGAACCAAGCCTAAATATGCAGATTTTGCATATTAAACACAACATTATAACTTAGATCAGAAAATAGTATAGGCCTTTAATAAAGTTACCATAAAAAAGAAGAAAAGAAACCCAAAAGCAAACCTTGTGTAACCCGACTGCCTCCCCTCAGTCATTAATTTTTATATACACACACATATATATGAGTACCTTTTACATTTATATTAATTTTATGTGCAGAAAAAAAATACTGTATTTTTTGGACTATAACTCGCACTTTTTTAATGTTTCGGGTGGTCCTGTGACTTATACTCAAGTGCGACTTATATATTAAAATATATAGTTTCACATGTTTGTTATTTTCACACTGACAGCCACAAGGGGGATCTTTGGGCTTGTGTGTCAGCATCTGCTACTCCTGTTACTCCTGTACCACTGAATATTTAAAGTTTAAACATCAACTTATAAAGACAACTGAGAAAGCCTGAACACAAATGCCCCCAAAAATAAAATCATATTCTGCAGATTACAAGCTGCAAGTGGTGAACTCTGCAGCCGAAAACGGTGATCGAGCAGCAGAAAGAAAGTTTGGGGTGAGCGAGAAACTTGTGAGAGGCTAGATAAAAGCGGAGGAAACTCGAACTGCTACGAAGAAAACAAAAAAAAGCTGTTTTTGCTTCATGCAACGCAACTGCCTCTATCAGAGCACGGACGACGATGTCCCAAAAACTGCTGCAGATTTCCACGCCGAGGTCGACTTATAGGCCAGTGCGACTTATATATGTTTTTTTTTTCTTCTTCTTCATTGTGCATTTTTTGGCTGGTGTTATTAGTCCATATACTGTATACTGTGAGAAAAAAAGCACTGAATAAATTGCAAATTGAAACGAATATATAAAATACGTTACCATAAGTTACCATAAACTAGCCATAATAAAGCAGGAAGACTGTGCTTTATTATGGCTAATTAAGCACATGCACATTTTATAGTGTTGTTTTTATTGTTTGTTTTGACAGAGAGAACAATAGAGGACCACGAGTTGGTCATGGACGTTATATCAGGATGGGCCATGGACTCGGACAGTCGTCTTTACTTTAGGAAGAATTACGCAAAATATGAATTCTTCAGGAAACCACTGGTAAGTTAGTGACCCAGTTTTACACCACATTTTAACTCCATATTAGCAGAAATTATGACTTTAGGAACACATTGTAATCCTCAGCAACACCATACCACGCCTGCTAATAGTAATTCAGATGAAGATTGTGCGGACAAAGCAGTTCAATAAAAGTCTATCTAAAAATGTGAACTGAACCGCATAGTTTGTATTATAATCTGTCAAATCTCTGGTCTCTTTCTCATAGAACGAGTATCGTGTCTTGTCTTGTTTTGTGGCACTTCTGTTAAGTTTGGCTAGTTTGTTTGTTTGCCATTTGTACTTAAGAAAAACCCATTGGAAAAACGTGTGCAAAAGGCTCAAAGACTTTATCTGACATTGTTATGGGCAGGATTTTTTCCCCGGTCACATGGTCTCGATATCCAGTGAAACGAACGGCCTGGTGGATCACTCGCAGCTAATAGAGGTGAGACCCACTGCTATACTGATACAGATTTTTGTTTGTTCTTTTCCTCGTGCCTAGATTTAATTTTGTCCTGAATATTTTTGTACTTTTTATTTATTTTCTTCTTTTTCTTCTTCTTTTTAGACCTTCCTGAACTCCAGTACCTGTCCGGAGATCCACGGGCACCTCCACGCCAAAGAGCAGGGCCGCAAATCCTGGAAGAAGTTTTATTTTGTGCTCCGAAGATCTGGCCTGTACTTCTCAAATAAAGGCACATCTAAGGTAAGCGAGACAAATGTTGCTGGGGGTATTCTGCATGTATGTATATGGGCGGAAAGTTCAACAGTTACCATGGCGACACTTGGCATACAAAATTTTAACATGGTCTGAAAACTCAGGAACAAATACAAAATTGATTTAAATAATGCATTTTCAGGATAAAGGATTCTAGTTTAGTCCTGATTTTCCATAAAAAGGTGGGACTGTCTAAAGCCAGGTGGACACTGGGGTATTTTCGATCATTTCACTCAAACTCTAGGACCAAATCCCAAGGTTTAAAAGTTCACAACTCATGATTCATGTTCTCACGCTATACAAACTACTTATTTTGATATTCTTGCGACCTACGTTTGCTGGTCGTGAGGTATTAATCGGTCCTCGTTACGCCATGAATACTACACGAAGCATGACGCATGATTAAACCAAAACTCGGCCCGATCCCAAAAACACATGAGTGAAAAATCGCACGGTGTATGCCTGGCCTAACTGCAAAACTGTTGGCTAGTGCTAGCAGCTTGTGACTGTAATCATGGGTCTATTAAAATACCTGGATAGGGTATTGCTGCTTGTAAGTGTCTTGAGTTGGCGCAGTGGCCACTCACTGGTCCTACAGCCCAGAAATCATTTTTCCCATAGGGCCCAATGGAATCACAAACTGCTCGTGTTGGACTGACAGGGTTAGGGTGACCAGACGTCTCTATTTACCTGGGACAGTCCCAGTTTTGAGCACTGTGTCCCTTATCCCAGCAGATTTATCCAACACCAATGATTTGTCCCAGTTTTATACAAGAAATGTCCCTGGTGTTCCTATTTTTAAACAATTTGATCTAAACCAGGACTAAACTAAGACAAAACCAGGATTAAACCAGGACTAAAACAGGACTAAACTAAGACTAAACCAGGACTACACCAGGACTACACCAGGCCTAAATCAGGAATAAATCAGGAATAAAACAGGACTATCACAATTTTTGACTAATCTGACCCCTGCCAACAGTAAAGAGGAGCATAAATTGTCATTTGTTTTGCCGTGCGTCAGTACAGAAAACCATGTTTGCGAATGACCATAAAGCAAAAAAATGCAGCGACAAAAAGTCCTTTAGTTTATGACTGTCACGAGAATCCACAAAAACCAGTGATTTGTCCCAGTTTTATACAAGACGTGTCTCAGGTGTCCCTATTTTTGACCAATTTGATCTAAACCAGGACTAAACTAAGACTAAACCTGGACTACATCAGGTCTAAACCAGGACTATCACATTTTTTGGCGAATCTGAGCCCTGCCAACACTAAAGAGGAGCATAAATTCTAATTTGTTTCAGAAAAATGTGTTTGCAAATGACCATAAGGCAAAAAAAAGTGCAGCAGCAGAAGTCCCTCAGATCATGACTGACATGAAAATGCACAATGTTCCACGCTCTTTTCACTATTTTATTTATGCTAACCATCCCAACCTGGGTGTGTCCCAGTTTAGAATTTTGAAAACCTGGTCACCCTAGATCTATAGCTTTAAAAATGTCGGATTTTGTGGTGATTTATACCTACTTTTAGATCATGAGCTTTTTCTTAGCTCAAAATCCTTCTCAAAGACAGGTTTTTAATCGTTCTGCTCTAGCTTCTCTCGCTCTGATTGATCAAAGCGATGACGTGATACGCATGTCCACACTCCTCGCGTGCATTACCGTGCACCCGCGGGAGAAAAGAGCACTACTGCACATGCTCAGTGGGCAGAGAGCAACCGGAAGTACCTCGCCGGGCTAAGGCTAGGCTAATCTGGAGACATGCGCCACTGATCTCGGCCCATTGACTTGAATGGGCGGCCATTTTGAGACCCCAGGGTTTGACTGTAATGTTATTTGAGAGGGAATCATCTCACCTTTTGTCGTTCCAGATGAGACCGTTTTTGTGGTCGGAATGTGTTAAATTAAAGCTCAGATTAAAGTTTAACAAAGCTTCAGACAGAGCATGCCTACAGTTAGTGACATCAGCTACAAACTGTCAATAGGCTAAGATTTCCCTCTCTCAATACCGTATTTTTTGGACTATAAGTCGCGCCGGAGTATAAGTCGCACGAGCCAAAAAATGCGTAATGAAGAAGAAAAAAACATGTATAAGTCACACCAGACTATAAGTCGCACTTTTTTGGGGAAATTTATTTGATAAAATCAGTATAGTAATAAAAACAACCCAATAGAGAAGAATCCGTGTATCATTCGTTCAAAAATAAGAAAACGAAGAAACAACTCTTTTCTTTATTATTAGTCTCTAAAACCAAAATGAAAAAAATGGATAACGATTTGTTTTTTCATTTTTGATTCATATAAACGATTCATATATTTGGTCTGTCAGTGTGAAAAATGTATTTAATTTATTTATTTTTTATATAAGTCGCTCCTGAGTATAAGCCACCTAAACCATGAAAAAAAGTGTGATTTATAGTCTGAAAAATACGGTACTATAATCCATTTCTTGCCACAATATTAAAACTGCTGGATTTGGATTTTGCAATATGTATGGTACAAAATGGTAGGCTGGCACGGCAGGCTCGCTGGCACCATGGCAACCCGGCCCGCCTCCTCGGAGCGGCTGTCCACGGCTTCATTTGCTCGCCCGCTCAGCGCTCTGAGGTCACGGGGTAATGTGCTGCTCTGTGCCAGGGCCAGAGGAGCACGCTGAGCTGGATTTTCCTTAGGTCAGCTGGCATGACAGGCCTGGTACTCTCTGTCTCTCCCCTTCTCTCCTTCTCTCTCTGTGTCCTTTCCTACCCCTGCCCCCCTGCCTCCTCTCTCTCTCTCTCTCTCTCTTCACCCCTCATTCGCTATCTCACTCTCTCATTCGCTCTTTCTCTACCCCTCTTTCTCCCTCTCTCTATCGTTCACTGTTTCCTGTTTCTCTCTACCCTATCTCTCTCTCTCTCTCCCTTTCTCTTTTGTTTTCTATTTGTCTACCTCTCTGTCTCTTCTCTCTCTCTCTTTCTCTCTCTATTCCACTCTTTCTCTCTCTCTCTTCACTCCTCATTCGCGCTCTCTTATTTGTTCTTTCTCCACCCCTCTCTCTATCTTCCGCTGTTTCCTGTTTCTCTCTACCCCAAAGAGCGAAAAAGAGTGCAAATGAGGGGTGAAGAGAGAGAGACAGAGAGTGGGATAGAGAGAGAGAGAGAAAGGGTGAGGGATAGAGAGAGAAAGAGGGAGAAGAGAGACAGAAAGGTAGAGAAATAGAGAAAAACACAGAAAAGGAGAGGCAAAGAGAGAGCTCTCATTACCCTTCTGTCTCTCTTTCTCTCTCTCTACTCCTCTCTCCCTCTCTCATCACAACGGTCACTCCTCTCTCTGCCTCCCTCTCACTCCCTCCTTTCTCTCTCTCTCTCTGCACCCCCTTCCTCTCTCATCACCACTCTCTTTCTTCTTCCTCCCCTTTTTTCTCTCCCTCCCTCTACCTGTCTCTCTCTCTCTACCTCTCTCGTCACCCTTCTCTGTCTCTCTCTATCCTCCTTTCTTCTCTCATCAGCACTATCACTCTTCTCTCTGCCTCTCTCTCTCTGTCTCTCCTTCTCTCGTCACCCCCTCTCCTTTTCTCTCTCTCTCTCATCACCCTTCTCTATCTCTCTCTCTCTTGCTCTCTCTACTCCTCTCTACCTCTTTCATTACCCTTCTCTGTCTCTTTCTCCCTCTCTCTACTCCTCTCTCATCACCACTATCACTCCTCTCTCTGCCTCCCTCACTCCCTCTTTTCTCTCTCTCTGTCTCTCTCTCTCTACACCCCCTTCCTCTCTCATCACCACTCTTTCTTCTTCCTCCCCTTCTTTCTCTCCCTCCCTCTCTCTTCCTGTCTCTCTGCCTCTCTCTCCTTCTCTCATCACCCCTCTCTCTCCTTTCTCCCCTTGTCTCTCTCTCCCTCTCTCTCCTTCTCTCATCACCCCTCTCTCTCCTTTCTCCCCTTGTCTCTCTCTCCCTCTCTCTCCTTCTCTCATCACCCCTCTCTCTCCTTTCTCCCCTTGTCTCTCTCTCCCTCTCTCTCCTTCTCTCATCACCCCTCTCTCTCCTATCTCCCCTTTTCTCTCTCTCCCTCTCTCTCCTTCTCTCATCACCCCTCTCTCTCCTATCTCCCCTTTTCTCTCTCTCCCTCTCTCTCCTTCTCTCATCACCCCTCTCTCTCTCTCCTTTCTCCCCTCTTCTCTCTCTCCCTCTCTCTCTTTCTCTCATCACCCCTCTCTCTCCTTTCTCCCCTTTTCTCTCTCTCCCTCTCTCTCCTTCTCTCATCACCCCTCTCTCTCTCTCCTTTCTCCCCTCTTCTCTCTCTCCCTCTCTCTCTTTCTCTCATCACCCCTCTCTCTCTCTCCTTTCTCCCCTTTTCTCTCATCATCCCTCTCTCTCCTTCTCTCATCACCCCTCTCTCTCTCTCCTTTCTCCTCTTTTCTCTCTCTCCCTCTTTCTCTCATCACCCCTCTCTCTCCTATCTCCCCTCTTCTCTCTCTCCCTCTCTCTGCTGACGAGTGGGGTTTATACCGAACGCGCCCCCAGCCAAGAACACCTCCTCCAGCTGCTTTCATTTCCTACAGACACACTACAGCTTTTGTTGAACTATTACTCTCTTTCTCTTTTTTTTTTTTTTTTTTCCTTTTCAAATTTCACCCTTCTTTTTTTTTCATCACAGTTTGTTCGTCTGCGGCCCGGTCTAGACTCATCGGCCGTCAGTCATCAGCGAGAAGGGTTTATGGAGCTTACGGGAGGCGAGGGAGCGTCTGCTGGTGTCACTCGAAGGCCAAACAATAGCTGCCTTTGTGATACTCTGTGCAACATGTATTTTTAGCCGCCTTAGTTGACACTGCGTCCTATCAACGGGGCTAAAAATAGTCGAGTTATCTTTTATTGAGGAGTTGCAAAAAGTTATCTGAATGTCATTGGCCACTGAATTACAAACACTGGCTTCATATGTAGTTACAGTGCGAGGACACAAACCACATTAACTCATTTTAAAGGTCGTATATTACACAAAAAATGACTCTTGTGCACTTTTAGACATGTTAGAATGTTGTTATCTCCTCAAAAACATACCTGGAGTTGTGTTTTGTTTCATCGTGCCTGAGTAATTCTGGATTATTTGGCCGTCTACGTCTCCAAAGCTCAAAATTCTCTGTCATGTAGTGATAGTTTTCGTGTTAACAGCTCCTTTTACCTTTTTATTTAGTAGAGATTTGCAGGTCATTTGGAGTTTAAAAACACAGTGGAGCATTTCCTGTATTACAACATGACATCACAAGGTGGAACAGGGTGTTTTCTGTTTGAGACAATAACTAAATATACAGTGTTTGTGTGTTAAACGTGTGTGAATGAGTCAAAACCCAACTCCAGGTATGTTTTTGATGAGAAACAATATAACATAGATCAGAAAATAGTGTAATATGGGACCTTAAACTTGCAATTAAAATTTTGCTCCAAAAATACAATGCTGCCGACTAGTGTTGTCACAATAATAAACACACAAAAAGCTTGATTTTAATACTGAGGAATGGACTCGATACTCAGTACTCATTCCAGTGCCACCAAGATAATAAAACCACTTTTTATTGAGACAAAAGGATTTTATTTTCAACATTAAATAATAGTAATTTCTGTTATTACCATCCATCCATCCATTTTCTTCCACTTATCCCGGGCCGGGTCACGGGGGCAGCAGTTTAAGCAGGGAGTCCCAGCCTTCCTTCACCCCAGACACTTCCTCCAGCTCCTCCGGGGGGATCCTGAGGCGTTCCCAGGCCAGTCCAGAGACATAGTCCCTCCAGCGTGCCTCCTTCAGGCCCATTATACCCATATTCCCCTGTGGTCTTATATCTGTGTAATCCCTCAGTGGTCCAGATAGGTTCCATAGTGGTCCACGGGTGTGTACTAGTCTATGTGCGCTTATATTTACTACGTCCTGTATACTCTGGTACAGCCCAATCACATCGCAGCATTGAGGTTTGTGAAAGGTGAAGCGCCCAAACAAACCAAAACAAAGACGGCGACACCCACAGACGTACTTCAGCCTGTTTTAGCGTCAATACAGGCTTTTTAGTTTGGGAAAAACCTGAAGAAGGTAAGCACTTTGTGGATTTGTGGACAAGGAAGATGTTTTCTCTCAACTGGATATAACAAAAGTTGGATTTTTCGGCTTGTTCTGCTGTTGTGATGCTTTGGCCAGTCAGATTCGTTGCCATGATGTTGTGCGTTTTCCGATTGCTTGTGTAGAACTCCGTTCAGAGTGACACACATACCAATATAGAAAGTATAGAAATGTATTGTTGTGGAAAAAAATAATTAATCCATTTGCAAAGCCCAATGTGTTTCTTGTTGTTACAGCAGATATGGACTGGGCCTAGGCCTGCCCTGGCCACAGACCAACAGCAACATGTCCCTCCAACACCAGCCCAGACTATCTCTCCCTCCAGAGTATTTATACAGAAATACAAGTGACGTACATATCAAAGCAGAGTTTTGTTCACAGATTTCTGCTAACCAACTTGTCTTAGCTGTCCTCAAATGTACATTAACAAAGGGCTTCCTGACATGGAGACAGTCGTGTCTGCTGAGCTTTTACACGTTACTGACTGGTCTGGTCTCAGGTAGAAATCACATTCATTTATACCAGTGGTTCGATGGAACCCCAGGGCTTCGGTGAGTCAATCTCAGGGGTTCAGGGGTCAGACTCACATCCAACTCATATGATTCATGATGACACGCCCCGTTTGGCCGTTATTGGCTGCAGGAAATTTTGTGTGCGCAATATGTCATTTCTTTCTTAATATTTTCCCTTCATACTAACTATGTCGAGCAAAAAAAGAAAGTGGTTGCACGAATATGTGCAATATGGATTCACATGTGTGCACCAATAAAATATATATACCTATGTTTTTAATTTGCAAAAAACATTTTATTTTTCCAAGTAAGAAGGGTTTGGTGAATGCGCATGTGAAACTAGTGGGGTTCAGTACCTCCAACAAGGTTAAGAACCACTGATTTAGACAAAGACAAACTGAAAGAAATCTTATTAAACATAAATTTCCATCACAGTATTTTTAGAATATTAAAAATCATTAAATTTTTCTTTTCTTCATTTTCGCAGGAGCCTCGGCATCTCCAGTTCATCGCCGACTTCACTGACAGTGACGTTTACACGGTGCTGTCGGCCAAGAAGGTGCACGGAGCTCCCACAGACTTCGGCTTCTGTGTCAAGGTACGACTCCCGCGGCTCTGAACCAAACCTGAGTCCATACTTGGTCCCGTCTCCGCTGTAGTCTGTAATAATCCTCCTCTCCTCAGTCTTCAAAGGCCAGCTGTGTGAGGGAGCTCCGGCTGCTGTGTGCGGACGACGAGGCCACGCGGACCTGCTGGATCACTGCCATGAGGCTCCTAAAGGTCTGCTCATGTCGCTAACGTGTGTGTGTGTGTGTGTGTGTGTGTGTGTGCGCTCAGGGGAGAGATAGCACAGGCAGGCTTGATTAGCATTCCCATAAGACTTCATTTGTCATAGTTTATATAGACAAAGTCATTTCCGAGTGACTTCATGTACCATTTTCAACCGGAAATTTGGATTTACATGAGCAATGGCGCTGGCAAGCTGTGTGGAATCCTCGGACAAGAACGACTGACGTATTTCACTGTTTTTCAGATGATTTATAAGTGGACTTAAAGGCGCTGTCCCTGATTTTTACAGTCTTAGAAACGGGGAAAACATAATTAGTTCATTTTAGACAGTTTGCAGTGGCTCAAACTAATTATCACTTACCTTAGGCATTCAGAGCATCCTAATTATTCATCGTGATTAGTTTCTACAAGTTTTTTATAACTTCTAGAAGCCAGAGGCGGAGTTTTTGTCGTCATGGTAATGCTAACTACAACTGGCATGCTAACAGCGCACCTCCTGATACTCAAGCATCAACGCTTTAAGCACTACACTCGAGTACCAAATACTTTTACTTCACAATGTTGGAGAGCAGATATATGTAATTGCATTTTTGAGCTGGATTTGTTAGTTTTAGTTTTTTTTTTTCTTTTACCTGAAATGGCTGAGGGAGTTTTTTCTGCACATTCATGGTTTGTTTTAACGTCCTGACATGAGCAAACAAAAAAACAGCCAAAAAAATAAGAAATCAAATCTGTTCTCTTTAATAAAGAAATTAACAATTCTTTATAAAAAATCACTACATTTGACACTTTTTACATTTGATACACTTGTTTTAAGTTAAAATGCTCTAGAAACAAGTGAAATTATCCGCCAGTGCAGTAAGTGAAATTTACTTATCAAGAAATCTTAAAATAAGAAAATCTATCTAGGCCTTCATAAATCTCAAAATAAGATAAAATCACTTATTCTAAACAATAATATACGTTTTAAGTGATCTAAAATAAAGCATAAAACACTAATTCTAAGAATAAATTGAGCTGAAAAATCTTAAAACTAGAATATGAAGCTTGTTATTGACTGTTTTATTCTTGATTTTAGTTCATGAATCTTCATATTTTCAAACTAGTCAGCACTTGGTAACATACTGACAAATTGCAGCGCTCTTCTAAAACTTTTAAATCTGTTAATCTTTCCATCAAACAGAAGGTGCAGAGATACTGGACAATTTCAGTCCAAGTTCGACTGATTTGCATCCATAAAAAAATGTCTTAAACACCGTCTTAACACTTGTTTTGTGTGCACTCTAACTAGTTTATAGATATAGAAACTAAATAGGAAAAAAAAAATCTTGAAATAATCTTAATAATCTTACGTATTTAATAGTCATTTAGTATATATCCCTTAAAAAAGGAATAAGATTTTTTGTCTAACCCTTTAATGCCTGAATTTATATAGATGTATATAAAAATGTTTTGTGTGTTTTTGCCTTTGGTAAATTAAATTGAGATTATTAATTTGACTATAGCAAAAAAAAAAAAATCTATTATATTAATAGAAATGAGGGGATGTTGCAAATATGCAGGAACTAGAAACAAGTGCTCGCCAAAGGTTCTTAGGAAGGTTCTGCATCTGCAGTAACCGGCACTGGGGGAATGCAGCCGCTGTCTCTGATTTTATCTTGATACAAACGGTTTGTCGCATATTTGTGACACTCGGCGTTAAGGGATTAAGAGAATAAATCTTGATTAGTTTTATGAAATTTGCAGTGTAACAAAATCTCTAGTGTGAAATACACCCAAGTATTTTTAATATATACTTTCTTATTTTTATTACTTACTGCTTTTCACTGATTATAAAATATCTTTCTCTATATTTCTTTCAGTATGGGATGCAGCTCTACCAGAACTTTCTACAGCCACACCAGAAACAAAAAGCTTCACCTATGGTACGTGTCACTGTGGTGTTATAGTTCTGTGTGAAGACGGGGCGCAGCTGGACTTTACTGCAGAGTTCCTGAGCCGTCCTCATGTAACTCGAGTTTAAAAGGACACTGCCCGTAAAAATCTGAGGCTAGAATAATCAGATAACCCAGTAATTAGCTCTGACTTTTGGTGTAACTCTTGTATTTGGAAGATAAAGTACAATATATGCACTTCCAGTCAAAAGTTTGGACTCACTCTTTCACTCAGTGTTTTGTTTCTTTTTTCTTATGACTTTTAAGATACACACAAAAAACCAAGAAGATAAATAACTTCATTTTAATTTGGATTTGGTTATTATTAACTATGTCTGTTTACCTTTTTTTCTTTGATACATAATTCCATATATGCTACTCCATATATTTGATGTTTTCTGTATGTATATCAAATGTAGAAAGTAGTTCATGTATAGAAAAAACATTGAATGAGAGTCCAAACTTTCTGTTAATAGAAAACAACAAATGCTCCAATACAAATGCTGATACAAATATACAAAAAACACACAAAATTCACAAAATATTCAAAATTCCAGACCAAAATTGTCCAAAAATCAACCAACAGGAAACAAAAAATAGACAAAAACAAAAATGACTAAATACATACAGTAAATAATGAAGTATTAATCAAAAATGTAAAAAGGATAGTACATTTTTAAATCTTTTTATCTCAATATATTTTTGTCTTTTCCACTTTAGCTTGCCCCTTTTTTGCATAATTTACCGAATCAAAGCTTGCACAGGTTGAACAGTCAGAGAGAAATCCAGTTATTCCCAAGAGACAGAACAGTTTACACATTCATATTTCAATAATCTGATACCTCCAGAAATCAGATAATGATCAGATTTCCGGTGTGACGAGGCTGTTGAACTATTTTAGCTCAGGGCTGATGTCAGAGCAGTGGAAAAGTCCCTTTGTCTGGAGTCAGGACCTCAAGTGTCTGTCTGGGGCACAAGTGGTCACATGATAACAGCTACAACCAGTGCTTGAAAGAGGAGATAAGAGCGGAGTGTGATGTTTCACTTCCCCGTTTACGCTTGTAGAATACAAAATACTATCAAAACGTCTGCTTAGACTGAATGTGAGTATGTGTGGGGACCTCCGTGAAGTTGGCCCCCAATTAAACTCAAACCTACACAAAAACTATGTCAATCGTTTGTGCTTCGTTTTGTGCTGCAAAAAGTTTCATTTGTGCTTCTTTAGTTTTGGAGAAATTAACGATTCTTTCATAGGTCAAACTGGGGTCAGCCCCCAGGAAGCTTCAAAATGCACTAAAACATCCAAAATGGAGTCACTCGTTTGTGTTTCATTTGTGCTGTTTTGTGTTGCAAAAAGTTTTGCTTGTGCGATTCTGGTTCTTAAGATATTTGCAATTTTATTTTTGGCTGATGACGTCATCCAGCCCCTCAAAAAGTTAACGAGAGCTCAAAACAGGAAGAAAATTATAGAAAATTATTATTTCTGCGGTAATTATGGATGAATCAAAAGCAAATTGCTAAAGACTGTTAAATACTTTTCCACAGCCTGAGATCGTTTATCTTCTCTAGTTTTGTGGAGTTTGCCGCCGTCAGCTGAGCGGAAATGACGTCCTATAATTACCGCAGAAATAATAATTAATAATTTTAGAAATAAACTCGCACAAATGAAAATTGTCACAGCACAAAACAGCACAAACCAAATACAAACATTTTCTATTTAACATTTTGAGGGGCTGGATGACGTCAACGGCCGAAAATAAAACGGCAAATATCTTAAGAACCAAAACTGCACAAATTAAACTTTTTGAAGCACAAAACAGCACAAACGAAGCACAAACGATTGACGTAGTTTTTGTGTAGGTTTGCGTTTGATGGGGGCCAACTTGGCGCAGGTTGTGTAGGGATGTCATGATGTGAAATCTTTGCATGAGCATTATTGTAAGTTATCACATTACACATTTTCTTGAGTCAATTATTGACCAAAGAACAGGGAAATCCTTCACTTATTTTCATTCACGCTGCCCACTAGAATAGGACCTTTGCTTTAGTTTGCAATATGTGACCATACTACATTTTGTCAACGTATCCTTGGGCAAAACACTTAACCTGTCTCGCCCCAGTGTCCATATAAACAGGTGTATTGTGTGTGTGTGAATGGGTGAACAGCTCTTTGTAGTGTTGTCACAATATCTGTGTCGTCCCTCAGCCACCCAGGTCATATCCAGAGCAAAAGAAAATTAAATTCTGTCAATTGGACACAAGTTTTTAGTTAGTTTCTCCCTTCATACGGCCGTGTTCACCAGCGTCTGACCACAAGTGAAGAATCTACTTGAAAAATGATTGTCCTGATATTAACATTACAACTCGAATTTGATGTTAAGGTTATAGACTCAATACTAAATACTGATTCCAATACCACAATGATAATAAAAAACACTCTCTATAGACAACAGAATGTCATTTTCAACATTAAATAATAGTATTTTCTTTCATATTACTATATTTTTCGGACTATAAGGCGCATTAACTGATACCACAGCTTGGGCATCCACGATCCATTGGCAGATCGTGCTGTAACTCGAATGTGCGTTCTCCTTCTGTCGTCCGACGCTCCCACACAGCTCACACTTTAACCCTGAACGACCTCTTGAAACTAATATCTCGCGGTTGGAGTTCTTTGGTTAATCCACCCGGAATGATGGCAGCACCTAATTAGTTTGCTTCACCTTACCTTACCCCTTACTATTTGGGGTCCTCATACACGCACCGTAATATGATGTTGAAGCACATTACGTTTTACTCCTGGCTACGGTCACTGTAATGGAGAATGTGTTTGCTGATGTCTATGAATGTGTTTGCTGATGTCTGTGCCAGATTATGTGTCCATGTTGATTCACTGTGAAGCCCATTGGAGCAAGTCTTGTTGTGATTCTGGGCTATATAAATAAAATTGAATTGAACTGAATTAATGCTCCGACATTCCCTCCAGTGGTGTGACTTCATAACTTAACAAAGTCGTGCAAAAATTTGGACAGATTTTTGAGCACCGTGTACCACATGAAATCGGTTCGAGGTCAGTAAGCACAACCGGAATTAATACATGAGGCGCACTGTCGATTTTTGAGAAAATTAAAGGATTTTATATGTGCCTTTATAGTACGAAAAATACGGTACCTTGTGGTCTTATATCTGTGTAATCCCTCAGTGGTCCAGGTAGGTTCCACAGTGGTCCGTGGGCGTATAATAGTCTACGTGCTTTTATATTTGTTCTGATAGACCTCAAGATCTTTCTAAAGCGTCAGGAAACGTTCATTTCTGTCCTGTGAATATGTGACTTTTTTTATTTAGTATTGATACCTGCTCAAATGAGTTTTAATCCTTTTGACAACCCCATTTCCTTGTATGTTTATTTACCATTTACATTCAACTATTCTAATTCATTTTCTGTGTTTGGGGGTCAACAAAGCCAAAGTTTGTGAAGCTCTAGTTCAGGGGTCTCCAACCTGTAGCTACCAGTAGCTCTGCACCCTCTTCCTAGTAGCTCGCCAAGGGATTTCTGAATTATACATGCTCTGAATAACTTAAATTTAATTGATTAAATGCTTATTTCCTTTGTAAATGTATAATTTTGATGCCTAATTATGTGTCCTGATGTTTTATAAACATCTAACTGTACTCCATCTTTGTCTTACCATGGCTCTTATATTTACATGATTACAAATTTAAATTAGTAGCTCTCGGGCTTTTCTCGTTTTACAAAAAGTAGCTCACTAGAGTGAAAAGCTTGGAGACCCCTGCTCTAGTTTAACCTGTAAATCTGAACCTGCACAGAGGGGGTATATTATGGGGTATATTATGGGCAAAGGCCTGTGTCTGTCCCAGAATAGTCCAGACGGCACCGGGGACTGTGCGCGGTCCTCAGGTGTATTTTTAGACACAGACATGCAAATGAAGCCCTTCTGCTATTTTAATACTCTGTGATCAGCTGCTCGTCTCACTGTCCGGTCACAAGTCTGCAGCCTCCAGCAGTACACGGAAATAGACACAACTCTTATATTGTGCGGCAGAGTTAACACGAATGGCTGAATGAATGTTTTTTCACTTTTTATGTAGAAATTGATTTGATTTGACTAGAATTTATAAACTTTGCAATTATCCGTCCTGCCATTAGTTAGTCATTGGTCTTAAAATGTTCGTATTAACCCACTCTACATACTCCTGGTGTTTTTATTTCACTATTTTGTCAATAAATCAGTTCCTATTTCTAACATGGGCCTGACTTCAAATTCGCCCCTATAACCGCTAGCCTCTGTGAGCTTCATTTGACTGGAGATGAACGCTATGGATGACGTCACACTACCTTTATACTGTCTATGGTTCAGAGCCCAGTGTGAAGTGTCTTGCGATGCTAAAACTAGTATCGAAACTAGATACGACATATTTGATACTACATATTTGAGTTGAAAATGTATCAGTAATGAAAAGAAATAACAGAAAATAATTTTATAACGAATCTTTTTGATCTGTATCAGAACTAGAATAAGACATTTACAATATACTACTGGCTGCAGGAAAGAAGTGTATTACAAGAAGATGGCTTAGCATTAAAGTCCCTTGCCTTGAGGACTGGATGGATGTTGTCCGTACTACACTGCCTGACCAAAAAAAAAAGGCACTAATAGGATTTAACTAAGTAAACAGGTACGAGGTTGCTGCAGTCGGTCAGGTCCAGGTTCAGCAACAGTGTGTGCTCGAAGAATGAGGTCAGCTGAACCTGAATATACTGAATGACCCGGTTATTCCATCAATGGATTTTTTATTTCCTGATGGCACGGGCATATTCCAAGATGCCATTGCCGGGATTCATCGGGCTCAAATTGTGTAATAGCGGTTCAGGGAGCATGAGATCATCATTTTCACACATGGATTGGCCACCGCAGAGTCCAGACTTTAACCCCGGTGAGAATCTTTGGGATGTGCTGGAGGAGGCTTTGCACAGCGCTCAGACTCGACCATCATCAGTGCAAGATCTTGGCGAAAAATGAATGCGTTCGCTGTGGCGTTGTTTCGATGAGCTTCTGCAGTGTCACAAGATTTATTTCCATCCAGTGTTGCATACATTTTTCACCAAGATCTTGCATTGATGATTGTTGAGTCTGACCGCTGCCTGATGAATCCCGGCATTGTCATCTTGGAATATGCCCGTGCCATCAGGAAATAAAAAATCCATTGATGGAATAACCTGGTCATTCAGTATGTTCAGGTTCAGCTGACCTCATTCTTCGAGCACACACTGCTGCTGAACCTGGACCTGACCAACTGCAGCACCCTCGTTCCTGTTTACTTAGTTAAATCCAGGTGGAGACTTTTTTTTTTTTGGCCAAGCAGTGTATTTATGTAATGGAAAAAGTAACACTTTTTATGAGATTTGATTTTGACAGATTGTCTGACTATTGGAAAACTTGGAGAGTGTTTGATGCCCCATTTAGATCAGATTTGAACTATGTGTGACCTGATGAAACCATGGTATTTTTATTTACTGTTATTTATTTATCTTGTTTTTTGTCATTTTTACCAAGCTTTTTCTTTGTTCAAGCTTGATGATTCTTGTAATACATGTACAGTGATTTAGTTTGTTTATGGAAAAGGAAAAATGGGACTTTTGCTGTACAATATATTATGTTCCTTTATTCCCAGTTTAATGGGAAAAAAAAGAACTAGAATAAGATAAGACCACGTGGAAACCGTAAAGAACAATTTATGAGTTGGACATGAATGGGGTTAGGCAAAATAAGTGTCAAACTTCAGCCTAAGAAGAAAATAAACTAATATCACATTCTATTGTCTACTACAGTCATGGCCAACCCGTGGCTCTCGAGCCTCATGCGGCTCTTTAACTAGTTTCATGCGGCTCTTCAGGAGCTTTTACATAACATGCGTCAAATATGCTTGGCTGGCGTTACCATTCATTCAAGGATTGTTCAAGATAAGGAATGCCAAAAGTCTCACTAAGCAGCATAGTAAGAGAAAAATTGAAAATGAAAATTATTTTATTTTTGTTTGTGGACTTGCTTGAACTGAGAGTTTGTGTGTGTGAGACAGTGCACACAATGTTAACTGTTGAAAACAACTTTTACCAACTTTTAAACAATATTATCATGTTGGTGTGGTTATTTTCATTAAATCTGGTTGAGCATAGGTCTGTGTGTGCGTGTGCGTGCATACATGATTGAGGAATGGGATGATGTTCATGTGTACCCATGTGTATAATGTGGCTCTTTGCAGTAACACAGAAAAAGAAGGGGCTCTTAGTCTTCTACTAGTTGGCCACCCCTGGTCTACTACAATAGTGTATTAAAATATGTTATTGTGGTATCAAAATTGGTATCTAGTATCAAGCCTTCCACTTATAACATCACTAGTGGCCATCTTATCTTGTGTGCACCCTCATTTTACTAAAAACCAATAAAAACACGTGGGCATCTGCCTTTTCTTTCGATGAAGTTCACTAATAAACCTGTCATTCCTCACTCGAACACTAGAGGGCAGCGCTTCACCATGAAACAGGAAAACACAGCCCTGTCTATCCCCGAAACAGGTTTGATTTGACTGAAAATAGAGCGTTTTGCATTGACTTTGTCATGCGTTTCAGAGGAGCATCTCGGAGAACTCACTCGTGGCCATGGACTTCTCAGGACAGAAGAGCCGTGTGATCGAGAACCCGTCCGAGGCTCTGTCTGTGGCTGTAGAGGAGGGACTGTCCTGGAGGGTGAGACTAAACCACACTTTAATACCACTGTACTCATGAAAATAAGGGTATCGATTGTAATTATAAATAGATTACTGTGCAAGTGGAATTACAGGCATTATTTAGTTCCTCCCACTCACTTTCAAATACAATACCATGATTATATTTGACCATTATTCACGCCTACGTGTAGCTTTAGAGCAGAGATTTAGGTATTTATTTACGTATTTCTGTATTTATTAACCCACCCTCCTGTGGGCTCACCACCTGCAGAGGGGTTCATAGGGGGGGTCAGGTGCTATGAGTATTGGGCAGCACGCTGCCCCCGCGACCCAGCCGGATTAAGCGGGAGAAGATGGATGGATGGATGGATGTATTTATTAATTATTATAATATATGTATACTTTATTCTTATGTATCCCTGCTGTTTTTCTATGCAGGTTTTTGTTTAATTCATTCATAAAGATTCATATATTAGATGTTTTTATTCATGGCTGATACTGATTGTTTAGGATTTTATGATATGTGGGGCCGATTTTGGTCATTTTTTTAATGTATATATGTTTTATGCATATGGAGGCGGCTGTTTGGCCGATAGACTTAAAGCCGATACCAGATACGCTAAAAAGAGCAAATATCGGCCCTTTATATCGGTTTATCTCTACATAAGATAATATAAGACAAACATCAGAGGACTAACGGTGGTAATTTGCTTTTAAAATTTGCTCTCTTTTTTACTTATTTATTATTTATATGTTTATTTTATTTTATTATATATATTACCGGTATATTATATTATTTTATATTATTTATTTTTAAATTATTTGTTATTTATATGTTTATTTTATTTAATTTTATTATATATATATTACCAGTATATTATATTTTTTTATATTATTTCTTTTTTTATTATTTATTATTTATATGTTTTATTTTATTTTATTATATATATTACCGGCATATTATATTATTTTATATTATTTCTTTTTTAATTATTTATTATTTATATATTTGTTTATTTATTTCATTTTATTATATTTATTACCAGTACATTATATTATTTTATATTATTTAGTTTTATTATATTATTATTATTATATTGTTTTATTATATTATATTTTATTGTATTTTTCAGGTTTCTGCATTTTCTCGTTTTTTTTATGTATTGTCCCATTAATTAATAAATAAATAAATTTTTCCCCACCCAAATGCCCTAAATAATCCTTAACTTAATTATTCACGCATTTTGGTGAATTAAAATAAACTTTCACATTGTTATTATGGATTTAAGTGAGAAATATTATGATATTAAGGTTCTTATTTATTTACTTTTAGTTCACTAATCGTGTATTATTATATTTGTCTCTGAATAATCTTTTGTGTAACTTTTGGTGCAGAAGAAAAGCTGTCACCGTCTCAGTGGTCACGGCAGCCCCTCCTCCTCCGTCTCCAGCTTAGGTTCGTCACACATTCATTTGAACTAGAATTAAACTCTAAATAATCACTCGTATAATCATCGTTTTTGCTGATTCCAGCTCTCCACATGAGCCAGCCCTGGTTCCACAGTAAACTGTCCAGAGAAGAGGCTCAGAGGCTCATCACACAACAGGGGCTCATTGATGGGTAAGACGGAGAGTAAAATTTATCTCTTTACACTTTTATCTTTGTTTATTTACTTACTGAACTGAACTGCTGGCTTTTAAATGCAGCTTTTGTCCAAATAATATAGAGAAACGTTTAAATATTATGATTATCTGTGGCATTTCAATACAAATTTGATGTATTAGTACCAATAAAAAATAAAAACGTTATATTTTATTACCTATTTTCCATTTTATTTTGACTTGTACACATACTTTTATATAATTATGCCTTATTTGAACCAGTCTCTTGCTCTTTTTTGCTGCTTATTTAGAATTTATTATCACCATTTATATTTTTTATTATATTCTATTGTGATGTGTGAGCTTCTATGTCCAAGTAATTTCCCTTGTGGATCGATAAAGTTTGTTCACGTCTAAATAATCCCCCAAAATAATACTAAAGCATATCCTAAAAGCTGAACTATAAAAGACCTAGAGAAATAACTAAACCCACTCTACGCATTAATACGACAGAATAAACGACGTAAAAGGTTTGTCTTTCACACGGGCATTAAAAAGTCCTGTGGTTATTTATACAGTTTCTTTATCGGTTATTTGCGTGAGAAACGTTGGGATGAAATGGCAGAAAAGCGACGGGTTGACCCCGTTGCTATGGGTTACGCATCGTTTCGCAGCCTCCGATCGGTTGAAGGAAAAGTATTCGCGTGTTCTGTACGTTTCCTCAATGTATTTCTTTCTTTTATTCATTCTTTTCGCTCTTACGCCGCTGTGATAACCCACACTGTAAATATTTATGTAGAGTTCAGCTTTTTTGTGAATGAAAAGGCAAAATGAAAACAGGCCAGTGGAGCCACGTGTGGAATAAATGTGGTACGCCAAGTGTTTAAATCCGAAACTGCGCCTCGTTTTCTACTGCAGACATAACTGATATGAATTCATCCGTTTTTTTACTAATAATCGTGAATAAATAGTCAAACGAAGAAACTGTTTTGAATTTAACGCAGCAAAACTACATTTAATCGCAGTTTTTGCTCCAAAAATATAAAATCTTGAATGTTTGTTTGGTTATGTGATTATTTTTATCCGATAATGTTCGTGAAAGTGTCGTAACTGCATTTGCAAAGGCGTTTTAAAAAGTAAAGTTTGTGCAGAAATGTTTCCAAACTTGCACTGTATGTATTTTAGTGCAATAAAATCATTCACCGGACAGTTTTTCAGTTTTTCCACACTGAACTCCCCAAATATTTTAACACGAGCATGATTTCTGTTTCAGTGTGTTCCTTCTTCGAGACAGCCAAAGCAACCCAAAGACATTCGTCCTGTCACTGTGCCACCAGCTCAAAATCAAACACTTCCAGATCCTTCCCGTGAGTCGTTTTTAATTTCGATTTTCCTCACAAAAACCAGCGTCTGTCGGGGATTTTTTTCCTAATACATACATTATATTTAAAGGGCCTAAACCTGGAGGTGTGTTTTGTTTCATTCACACTTATTTAGCACACAAACCCTGCATATTTAGTTCTTCTCTCGCACAGAAAACACTCCGTACCACCTTGTGATGTCATGTGGCAATACAGGAAAGTGCTCCACTGTGTTTTTAAACTCCACTGTGTGTCCATACACCTTCACTAGAATCATTTGGATAATTAGAGCTCTGGAATTGCCCACGTCTAGTGAACTAAAGGTAAAAGGAACTTGAAACCTACGGCTTCATGACATCACAAGGTGGAACAGAGCATTTAGAGCACATGTGTCAAACATGCGGCCCGGGGGCCAGATCCGGCCCTCCAAGACCTTTAATCTGGCCCTCGGCTGATTTTTCTCTTAAAATACTTAAAATTTTCAGATTTTTCTGTTAATTTTCTGCACTGTTTAGCATAGCAGCGTCTCCGGCGTTTCTGTACGTTGCGACTCCCACCAGAGCAGCACAAATGAAGACTTTCCTCTTTCCAAACGCTCTTAAAGGACGATCGTTTTGACTGTCGACCGTGACCCTCATCAGCAAAATGTCAAAAAATGAGAAAAGCAGATGCTGAGTTCAGGATTTCCCAAGAAAAATAGTCTAATTCTTATTTGTTGACAGAGGTGAATGGGAAATCTGTGCTCAGTGTGTTTGGAACAAGTGGCGTTGCTCGAGGAATATAATCTTAAACACCACTACGAGACACGGAGAAAAATACGATAAATGAAGAGAGAACTGAGTTTTCTGATCCGGCCCTTTTGGGATCAAAGTAGGTTGCATACGGCCCCCGGACCAAAATGACACCCCTGATTTAGAGCTTTGGGGATGTCGAGAGACTAATAATAAAGGATTTCTCAAACATGTGTGAATGAAACAAAACACAACCCCAGGTATTATAACAATGCAAAGGTCAATTTTGCGTAACGTAAGCCTTTAAGATTTTACTAAAAATTGTGCGTAGTTTTGTTCTAGTGTTTTATTCTGGTGACGTTTATAATTTTACTTCCTGGTCCAGTTCTGTTACCTAGCAACCATAACCATGTTAACACAGGCAAAAGTGTCTACAGATATGATTAGGGCCGGTGTCATTCAGAAGTTTCCAGTACGATACATACCTCGATACAGTGCACTTTCGGTCCGATACGATATATTTCAAATTGATTTGATACGGTTCAGTAAAAGATAAAGGCTAAATCATGGCTGTGATACTAAAAGTCTTTGTTAAACCACTTCTTGTGCAAAGTGAATATGAAGCTGTTTTAATCATCAAGACGGTGCAAATGTCAAATGTGTCACATAAGGGTCAATGACGTATAAGGATTTTCACAGGCACATTTTAAAATATAAAAAATATTAGTTTTTATTGAACTTTTTTCAAATATTTACAGTGTCAGATGCAAAAATGTATGTTTGTTCATGTACATAAAAATAACACTAAAATTGCTTAATATAAATGTTTATATTAAGCAATTTTAGTGTTTTTTATGTACATGAATTGGCCTTAAAAAATGTCATGTGGTGCGACCGAGAATAACCTTAAAATGGTTTTATTTTCTAAAACACAGTTGGGATATTAATCTAAGTTCTGAGTAAATATGAAGTGTACAGAAACAAACTGTTGCATTTCTTTAGATTTTTAATGCATATTGATATTTTCTTTTGCTCCAATATGACAGTCGCCTGCTTGTGTTTAATGAACAAACTACTGCCCTGGAAAATGCATCAAATGAAGAAAAACGCCTAAAGAACCATTCACCCAAGTCGACTTTGTTATTAAAACTCCAGCCATAGAATTCCTGCTGTTATTAGTCGCACCACATGACGTTTTAACACTTTAAGTACAAAAAACCTGCAGAATAACTCATGATTTCTGAAAAAATGATTTGGTTCCATGGAGGTCAGAGGTGCTACAGAAATGTGCTGAATTATTAAGAAATTTTAACCTTTTTAACTGAAGACACTGCAGTTGGACAGAAAAATCATGTCATTGACTCGTAAAACAGTTTCCTTCCTCTAAACGAGCAACAAAGCTGTAGCGCTGTAGCAAAATAATTTAGTAAAATACACCAAAAAATACTCTTATATAGCAGCCCATGATATCAATACTGCATCATCACATCAAACGATACGATATATTTGCACATTCCTAGTTATGATTAGACAAACAAAACTAGATCTGTCAGAAAAATGTGTTTCTTGCGCAAACTTTGGGCATTTTGGATCTAATTTCCTGTGTTGGCATATTCTGTTTTTAATCTCACCACTTCTCCTGGTATTTTTGTACATTTTATCTCAACTTTTTTCCCCACAAACTGTCACTTAACCAATGTAAAACGATGATAAATATTCACCCCAAGTACTAGACCGCTGAAAAAAGGTGATAATTAAAGCTCTTTAAATATCCGACCCGTGTTTGGAACAGGTGGACGAGGAGGGGGAGCTCTTCTACAGCCTGGACGACGGCCACACCAAGTTCTCCGACCTGATCCAGCTGGTGGAGTTTTACCAGCTCAACCGAGGCGTGCTGCCCTGCAAACTCAAACACCACTGTGCCCGCGTGACCCTGTGAACTCTTGACCTCTGACCCCAGGCACTCCCTACCCCCTCCCAGAGACCCGCCCGCGCTATCCGCTAACGGCTAAGTGCCTTCAGGATGCACAGAACTCCTCCCAACAACCACTGTAACTGTAAATGTTTTATTGTTTTCGTTTTTGCAGAGGTGACGCGCCAGGCCTGTCACGGTAAAAAAAAAACAAAAAAAAACTTGAAATATCGCTACAAAAAAGTATAATAATAAAGGATAATATTGAAACTACGATATATCACGTACACAAAATCCCAGGAAACCTTTCTCTAAATCGAACCATATTCTAAAAATTCTAAATAGTATAATTAAAGGCACTGTACCTGATTTTTACCGTCTTAAAAAAGGTGAAATCAGAGCTAATTTGTTTTTAACAGCTTGCAGTATTCCTCATTTACCTTTTGCATTCCTAATTGTAAATATTCACCATGATGAGTTTCAGAGTAGAAGCACTTTTCACGGTAATGCTAACAATAACTAGCGTTCTAACAGTGCGTTTCTTCCTTCTCAGACAATAAACTCTTTAAAATTATTCGTAGACAATACCCCGCAGACCTATTTTGACCTAAAAAGTTGCTAATGTGTCAGATTTGGTTAAATTAATCGACAAACTACAGCTCAAATGCCATCACATAGGCTTTTTACAGCAAAAAAATTTGAAAAAATCCCTGCTACTGCAAAGAAAAGATATATGTGATCATTATTGAGTGATAAAAATACTGTTAATTCATATATTCATCATAATATCATAATATTAATCATATATTCAAGGCGCTGTGCCTTATTTTTACTGTTAAAAACATGAAAAGACAAAACTAGTTCAGTTTAAATGGTTTAAAGTGTTTACACAGTGCACCTTGATTAGTTTATGTAGCTGTAAGTGTAACAGCAACTAGCATGCTAATCTTCACTTCCTGATTCTCAGACATTACAAAACGCATTATAATGAGATGTGGACAGTTCACATTGGACTAAATTTGACTTTAAGACATAGACAAGACAAATTTTGCTCAGAAATCACTCAGTCAATCAATCAAACTTTATTTATAGAGCGATTTTCATGCAAAAAAAGCGACACAAAGCGCTTTACAGTGATTAAAAAAGAACAATTCGACACAAAGCTAAACGGGTGAATCTTGAAATTATTATCTGTGACATGACATCTTTTTTACTTCTAACTGAAGGTGATCTGGGACGGTAACTATCTAGAACCAGTACACGGAGAGAAAAAAAGCAAAAAAAAAAAAGCAGAGGAAGCCTAGAAGAAAACATAGAATAAAATCAGGTATGGAGCCTTTAAAGGTGCACTGCGTAACATTTCTAATAGAGGGTCCGCCACCTGCTTTTCTCCATGGAAATGTTATCGCCTTGTCTAGAATGTTCCACTGCATAGACCTATTTATCACAAGGGAGACGAGCAGGTTACAGCACAGAACGAACGACTGTATTTTTGAGCAATAGAAACTTCTGTAATGAATAAATGCTTAGATGTACGTGTTTAATGCCACGCCACGGAACATTATAGACCTTTAAAGGATAAGTCGGTGTAGTAGTTATCGTGACAGGCCTGGGAGACGTGCGCGGGGGCAGTTGTGTCTGTTGGATGTTATTCATTTGGCTGGAAGTGCCCAAGGACGACGGCAGTTAATGTGCAGGCTTGAAAACAGCAGCTCCAGCGCCGAAAAAAACACGACCAGAGTGTTTTCAGCGCTCTGCTGTCGGAGGCGGAGAGAGCGATGGAGAGATGGAGGAAAACACGTCGACATTGTCTCCCGCAGCTGCCGGCGCAAAGCTAATGATTCCCAACAACAAAGGCCAAGCTACGGTGGCCCTGAAGGAAAAAGAAACGGGCGAACGAATTGTGAGCAACAGGTAAAAGACCACAACAAATTTCAAAGTGCAATAAAACGTTGTAGAAAAGTCGCAAAAGATGAGAAATGTCAAAAAAAAGCACATATTACGAAACTAAAAATTACGTAAATACAAACGTTTTAAAATACTTTTTCCATACATTTTGGAAATTCTTAATATTTTTGTCAGTTTTTTTGCTGTTTCAAGACTCGGCTGGGTCCATGTGTTAAGTTAGCGAAAGTTATAAATCAGCTACTTGAATTTGCGCGATATTAATTTAGTTTTTAAATGTTTTTGTCACGTTTTTCCCAGTTCCTGTGCCTTTAACCATTACATGACTCCTCCTTCAGAGCCACCTTGACGCCACTAGTGTTTTTACAGCTGGGAATTTCACACAGAATCTTCCACACACGTTAAACTATTTTACTTTTCGAGTGATTTTATTCAGGTATCTTGGGTAACAGCTTTCAACCTCAGGAATTGTCACTATACTGAATGACTTTTTTTGTAAAAATCTTGTCATAAATACCGTTAAAAACATAGGCCCACAACTTAAAGGTGCGTTATGTGACTTTTTGATCGTGAAAAGTATACCCCCAGATATGGGTTTGACAACTCATCGTGGGGGATTAAAGTTGAATTCTGTAACTTTTCACGATCAAAAAGTCACAGAATTCAACTTTAATCCCCCACGATGAGTTGTCAAACCCATATCTGTCCATATCTGAATACACTGTATATTATTACAAATGCATCATGTAACATTATCTGTATAAAATGTTGTGTTTTAAAGCAATACAATGACATGTTTTTCAGCCGTTGCGTTCTTCCATTGAAATGAATTGTACCAGAAGAGTGAGTTGAACTAATGTCATGGACTGCAATTTTCTATAAACATTTGTGTTTTTAATGTGGGACCTTGTATCATTTATTACCAGAAAATATAAGGACACGCGTGTGGGTCTATAAGCGCACCGCGGGGGGGGGGCGTTTATGAAGAAGACATGTTTTTAGTGAGAAAAGTGGTGCGTAGTTATATTTAGACGCACGTAGGGGGCGCTCTATCCTTGAGCTGTCAGCGGTGATGTAGTGATTTCACCGGGAACACTTTGTATAATAAGCAGGGGCTGTGTGTGGACTGTAAAGTAAAGTAAAACAAACAAAAAAGTGTAAAAATCTGTAAAATATCTCATAGTTTACACATTTCCAGTAATTGTTTATCACTAATAATGTGAATTATATATTATATTTAATTACTGTATTACATATTTTTGCTATTACTGCAACAATACTAAAAAATACAAACCATAACGGGAGAAATTAAAACATAAAACTAATATTACGTTTACAACCAAATAACTCTAAAAATAATCTGTTTTCAGCAGTTACCATGAAGATACACTGCATGCACCAGCAAACATAGTCAAAACTTTTTAAAAAGATGAAAATACATTTTCAGGAGCCTGTGAACGTAAACATTTATGTATTTTTAGTACAGTATATTACAAAATGTCTGTTTTGCAGTCTCTGTTTGGAGCCCTGTGTCCCCTGTCCCTGCAGATTTATCCAAAACCAGTGATTTGTCCCAGTTTTATACAAGAAATGTCCCAGGTGTCTCTATTTTTGACCAGTCTGATCCCTGCCAACAGTAAAGAGAGGCATAAATTGTCATTTATTTAGGTAAAATACAGAAAAGCTGCTTAAAAATGACCAAAACACAAAGAAAATGCGACTATACTGACTCACGTTAGTTCCGAGTGGTCTCTGCATAACAATTTTCCTCAATAATGTGCTTGTTTGACAATTTTATTTCTACCAACCACCAAAAAGAAAGGTTATATCCCAGTTTTTTATTTTGAAAACCTGGTCACCCTAGTTTTGCGATGCTGCTTTTTCAATTTACTTGTGATTAGCATAATAATTCACACATTTCTGTCCATTAAGAAAATTATCATTGCTTCAATTTAAGGTTTCAGACACCAGATTAAAATGAAGTGGATTTGGATCGATCTAATCTTTGCTTTGGGCTCTTTTAACCAGATGTGTCTGCATTACCTGTAGCCACCACTAGATGGTACTATAAGCACTGTGTTTTCTGTTGCTGCGGAATAGTTGGTCTGAAGAAAGTCATTAAGAAAAGGTGCAAATATTGAAGATTTACAGCAACTTATTTTATCATAAATGAACAAAAGTAACGAAACATGAGGCGCATTGTTTAACTTTTCAGGTGGAGGCTGGAGATGTTATTACTTTACCTGGAATTTCCAACAATATGGCTTTAAATCTCCACGGAGTCGAGCAAATGACGCAACCAGGGCAAGTTACAGGTTAGATCTGTGGAGAGGCGACCCTGCTATAGTAAGGCTGCACATTTTTCATGGTATTTTTTATAGCTGAAAAGACACAGATGGGCTACGTCAAATGCCAAACTGTGGAACATTCCAGCTGAAACGATAACAAGTAAAAAAGTTACGCAGTGCACCTTTAAACTGGACGGGGCTTATTCTTCGTAATGCTGTTTTAACCACTTCTTTCAGCTCCTTAGCTCTTTTCTCCTCTCCCCTCACACGTCCAGCGGAGTTTCTTCAGTCCAGCCTCCCCCTCTTCCTCCTCTCCTCCCTCCTCTTCCTCCCTCATCCTCCCTCTTCCTCCTCTCCTCCCTCCTCTTCCTCCCGTCTCCCCGGTGCGTCCGCTGCTAAATGTTGTTTTGGATGTGTTCCTGAATCCCGCCATTGATCGGAGTTTGGCTGCAGGGGTGGAGATGGCAGCTGGGAGAGAGTCCAGTCTGTGCTTCCCGTAATGAATTCATCCTCCCGTTTACACGAAAATACGGTGCAAATAAATAAACAAATGAAAAAAAAAAGAAATAAAAAAACGCCTCGTGGACACAGCGCTTCACGGACACCAGGTTTAACGCTGTGATCTTAAATGCCCTTTAGTTCGGTCGGAATTATGAGGCGTTTTGGGGCCGTGTTATGTTTAAAGACCTTGGTTTGGGATGCAGAGTTGTGGGTAGGACTGGGATATGAGTCACAGTTTGTTAAAGGGGAGCCCTGTAGTGGAGGTTAGCGTAAATATGTTTTATTTTCTTTGCCGAATGGACAGTAATAACACGGGTAACTCAAAAACAGAATGTTATTTTAGTTGCCGTAATTTTTCAGTCCTGAGGCTGGAACTGGCCGAGCATTGTCTGAGGTGGTAACATGGACACAAAATCAGCATTTAAAAAACAAAAACATCCAGCCTATATAAACAAAAACAATGATCTAATCTAATATTTTCGGTTAATCAGGCTTGTAAACAACTTCAGAACAACTTGGCCATGGTCTGTTATTGTGTTACTTAAAGGGACAGTTCTGAGTTTTGGACACAGGGCCTCATTTCCTGGTGAGCCAGAGTGTTGGAGACGTGTGGAGACACTTTTTTAAATATTCCATCCAGTCCTTGTATTTGCAGAGGTTGCTGGTGCTAGGCTAGTGCATGTCAATGGCCGTAGTTCCGGCGCAGGCGCGAGTCGGCAGCTGGTTTGCAACGCGCCGCTTCTTTTCGTACTTTTCCGTACTTTTTGCTATCTATACTGCTAGCTTTGTGAATACTTTTGTTTTTTAGACCTTTATAGAGTTTGTCTGTTTTTAAGTAATTTTGTACTTCTATTGCTGCTACTGTTTTCTTGCTGTTCTCTTAACTGTGCGTTGCAACACTGAGATTTCTCCATTGTATGACAAATAAAGGATATCTTATCTTATCTTATCTTAGTTGTCCTGCCACTAAAAACAGTCTTACCCACTCCACAGTGCACCCGAGGCAAAACTATTATAACTCCAGACTGTCCATGTGAACGTCTGTGTCGATAGAATAACTTTAGAAGTAAAACCAACCGTTGCATTTGAAGGATTTATGTCTGAGCAGCAGCAGTGAGTTGTACTTCCTGATAGAAAACTTGGCAGTGGCGGACTGATATATGAGAAAATAGTCCCTCAACATGTGACGATTCATGCGATGCAAGGTTAGTTTTATTTCAAACATTATTCTCTGGACACAGACATTTACATGGACAGTCTGGAGTTATAATTGTTTTGCCTCAGGTGCACTGTGGAGTGGGTCAGACTGTTTTTAGTGGCAGGACGACTATGGCCATTGACATGCACTAGCCTAGCACCAGCAACCTCTGCAAATACAAGGACTGGATGGAATGAAAATAGTTTCTGATCTGGATCTGTCAAATCTATTTTAACTGCCCCCCTTGGTTTTCCAGTAGGTTAGTTATTGGTTAACTAATAAGACAAGTTTCCAATTTACCCTAATTCTCATACAGTAGAGATGTGCGTGTCCCCAGAACAATGAGGGAAAACAGACAATAAATACAGTATTTAAAAAACAAACAGGATTATAATGGGCCCCAAACTCAAGTTCGCCTTGGGCCCTCAAATTGCTAACTCCACCACTGATTACAGGTGTTTTTATCGCTCAAAAATACCTAGAAAAACAGACATTCTGACAGTGAGCGGGGTCGCCTCTCCACAGATCTGACCTGTAACTCGGTCTGGCTTGGTTTTCATGAAGAGAGAAAGGTTTAATGCCATACTGTGAAACATTTCAGGCAAAGCAGTAACATCTACATGTAAAAAAGCATCTGACGAATCCTCCGCCGGAAAAGTGACAGAACGCACCTTTAAACCTCCTGCAGATGGTGCGTTCCACTGTATGAACACATCCTCTGCATCTCGCGCATTACTTACCGATAATTGCCCAGACAGACCGTGCCCTATACGTCGCCACGGTAACCCCAGCTATATTTTTCCCCCCCCAAACCTCCAAATACTAAGTGCCAGACTTTCTTAATTACAAGTATTGCACACGCGCCCGCTGCAATTTCCGCGTTTTCTAATCAATTTTCCGGCAAGAATTCTCTGAGGAGTTCACAGACAGTCGGTAAATCTCAACAGGCAAGACAAACGCAACCATGGATTTTGTTTTTTTCCACTCGTAAGTCCTATTTTTAAATCCAAAGGGAGGAGTGTGCATTTTGTAGCCTGATTATAATGTAAAGTAGCTCAATTAGAAGTGGCAGCAGACTGGAGAGTTAGCGTAGCGGACGTAGAGTGATGAATGCGGGTGTTACTGTGTATTCTACAGGGAGCAGGCTCACGAGGACCCCACGGAGATTCAGCGCGTTTTTATTTAACTATGAGGTTTTATTGTGTCAACATAATGGGAGATAACAATAGACAGTGTACAGAGGCGGTGTGATGTTGTGGTTTTTTGCCATATCCGTGTGTGTGTGTGTGTGTTTGTGGTAAAGTTTAAATCCAACTTTCTGAATATTTTGGATCTTTTCTGGTAAGTGGTCCAGAAAAGTGATGATATTGCTTCGTCTGGAATGTCCCGCACCCCGGAATTAAACTTATTACAGGTGATTTGTTGTGCAAAAATGCAAAATTGGTCGTGCTATGATGTTACTTCATCAAAAACATAGCTGGAGTTGTGCTTTGTTTCATTCACACAGTTCGAGTAATCTTTCGTTATTAGAAAAAATGCTTTGGACACACAGACGATTGTGCTGTTTGTGCTGTTCTTTTAGACTTAGACTTAGACAAACTTTATTGATTCAAGAGGGAAATTACTTGGACACAAACGCTCGCTCATCACAATATAATATAATAAAAAAGAGTAAAAATGATTCACTTCAATTCAGTTCAGTTCAATTGCTTTGTCATTGTCGTATAAAATTACAACGTGTGTGGAATCCCTCAGTTTTCCAGGTGGAATCCGTGGCAAAGCGTAAAGTTCAATTTGTCTGGACAAGAGTTTTCGGTAGAAGACGTTTCAGCGCTCATCCAAGCTGCTGCTTCAGTTCTGAACTGAAACTCTTGTCCAGTCGACAAACGAAATAATGTCAGAGCATCACAACAAACTAAAAATAAATCAAATGTAAATATAAATGTAGTTATAAATGGTAATCATACATTCTAAAGTAGGAAAAAAGAGACTGTCAAATAAGGCATAATAAGGCAAAAGAAAATAAGTAATAAAATATAAAATCTCAGTTTTATACAAGAGGTCATAGGAAGAAGGAGCAACAGTGATATGACTGACAGGACAAAGGGTTATCTGCTGTTGTACAGTTGTAGGGAGCATTATCTGTTACACATTTGTGCAGAGTGCAGTTGTGATGAGTGAGGACCTGCTCGGTTGTTAAATAACAGTTACGATGTTCGCATTATTTACGTTTTCTCACGCTTGTGTCGCTATGGACGTGCAAATAACTGTGTGGAGGCATTTCTAGCCCTGCCCCCATGAGCCGGTCACAGGTTCTAACCAGACCAGACCCCCTTGGAAGGAAGTAGGTTCACTTTGGACCCCTAAAATGCCCTGTACTGGGTCTAGGACGCAAGGCTTTAGTGTCAAAATGAGACCACTGCTTGAGATCCCTTCGCCGTCTGTCGAAATGTGGTTGCAGAAGTAAATTTTCCACACATTTTTTTCCCCATAGACTTTTCTAAAAAATTCAAAGATCAAGAGAGTCACGAGCTCTGGCCTATGAAAGTGAGGAAAACCACTTCTAAATTCATTGTAGTGAATAATTCCGTTGATAGAAATGAGTTAAGATAATGAGGAATAAGAATAAACCACCGTAGACACTTTGAAAGGAACTATCTCTGTTTTCCACATTTTCAAGAGCGTAAAAATCAGGCGCAGCTCCTTTCCGTCTCTTCTCGTTGAACTGTAATCCTTATATAGACAAAAGATTTCAAATGTTGTGTCTCGTTAGAAGTTTGCGGTGCGTCCGTGTGCTGTGTTGTTGCTCACAGCGGGGCCCCTGTCTTGTATTCCGGGGCCCTTCGGAGCCCTCTCATGTGGAGGAGTGAGGCCTGACCTTGGAGCAGGAGGATGGAGGGAGGGTCTGCAGAGGGAGGCGTCCCACTGAGACTGTGTCCTGCTAATCCGCCTCAAAGACACAGCGCTCCATCATCCCGAAGAGGACGGAGACGGAAGCGAGGTACGTTTTCCACTTTGGATTAGAACAACAGGAGAATGGAAATTAAATCAAGGATGTTTCTGGGAAGTTTTTTTTTTTTATGGAAACGTTTTAAAAGTTTACATTATTTCTCCAGTTGTAACAAAATGTAAATCTTATTTTTTTTGCAAATCTTGAGACATCCAGGAATAATCATCCAGAAAAAGAAATGTAAAGATGATATTTTTAGTTATTCCAGACTTGCACATTTGTCAACACTTCCAAGAATCTTCTCGACTGTAGTTATATCATTGTTATAGCACTGGAGCAGACCACTGACCACTGCATTGTCCAGCTCCAGGGCCACATACGGCCCTTTGGTTGACTCCGATCGGACCATTTAAGCTAATTTGCAATTACAAAATACACATATTTTATCATTTTATCTCATGCATGGACTAAAACGGCATTGCTTTTATTTCAGAGTGGCTTTTTAAAGGACATTTTTTGTAAAGCAGCCTCACTTTTTCATGGCTTAGTCATAACATAAACTTACCAGTCTGACCATCTCCAGGTTCTTCTTCACCTCCACTGACTGCTCCTCCATCGCTCCTCCCCTCAGGTAAAGAGTGTGGAGTTTCTGTGTGGAGTTTGCATGTTCTCCCCGTGTCTGGATGGGTTTCCTCAGGGACTCTGGTTTCCCCCATCAACCCAAAACATGCTACGCAGGTCACTAAATGCTAAATACTAATAAAATACCATGCGATATACAATCAATCAATTAAATACTGCCCCACATTAACTGTAGGCTTTAACTGTATGTTTTAATCATATTTAATTAGTTTATGTTGTTGTAAGGCGACCATGAGTGTCCCGAAAGGCGCCTAATAAATAAAACGCGTTATCTTGTCAAAACAACGCTATTTACGGCTTTTTATAAAGAAATACGATTCATGTGATGCAGAATTGAGTGAAGCATTTTGGCCCGGCCCTCCGCAATCTTTTCGGTTTCTCATGTGGCTCCTCAAAAAAACCATTGCCCACCCCTGAGCTAGAGGAAGTGTCTGGGGTGGGGGAAGTCTGGGAGTCTCTGCTTACACTGCTGATCCCAGATAAGTGGAAGAAAACGTATGGATAGATGGATAAAGGCATTTCCATTTGGTCCACTTGCATTCATACTGTGAACAGGGCGACTTCTCCACAGATCTGACGTGTAAATTGGCCTTTATGCTGTACAGTAGAAAATCCCAGACAAAGAAATAACATCTCCATGGAGACAAGCACCACAAATTTCTCTGATCTGGTCAAGATTTAAAAACTTATATCAGGTTATTCATCTTATTTTCAGATTTATTATCGATTTATTCGTCTAGAGGTCGTTTATTTTAAGAAAACTTGTCAAGTAAAAGGATCTGCCCATGCAGCAAGATAATTTCACTGCTTTTAAGTCATTTTCAATAAAAGGAAATGATACTGATGAAATATGAAAACAAAGAAAAGTCCTAAGTTTGATATGTTTTCTCCTGTCAAATTGTTGCATAACAGGAAACTGAAAAAATAGATTAAGTTGTAAGAAGGAAAAGGGGGTGGGATTAAAAAAGTGATACTTCTTCCCACTCCTTTTTGAACATGTGAACCTATATATTCATATCATATATATGTCATCTGTCATTTTGACTTATGCTTTAGTGTCAGTGTATGATTTGTTTTGTTTTTTTTGCATGTTTGAAATAAATAAATTCATTCATTCATTCATTTTCTGATCGATTTAAGTGTTTATATCTTAAGTTTTTTTTTTGCAGCGAGCCAAGCAGCACCTTTAATGCTCAAAATGAGTCAAAACCACATGCCATTTTAGTTTTCCTTTTTCAAGCGCCATTTCGAAGAGGTTAGACTAGTCAAAAGATGGATTTTTTTTTTGGTTTGAATTGCTACAAAAGCAGTCCCTATTTTTAATCACAGTTACGTCATAAATTGCCCCTGTTCCCCCTACGGGCACTGGAGTGTGGGCCCGAATTTAACCCAGTCACAATCGTGGTAACTGCCTAAAATTGTTGCTTACTTCCCCAGTAAACCTCCCCTGCTCCCTGCCTCTTCCTCTCTCACAGCCTAATGCACAAATGCACTGGTGTTTGGAGAGCTCAGCGGGAGGCCACTTCTTCTCTGATGTTTTAGGAAATCAAAAGTCCGGCGGAGAAGACGGAAAAGACAGGGTTAGTGCGGGGGAGGGGCCGGAGTGCGGACGGGAGGCGGACATGTCTGAAGAGTGAGGCCGGAGATGTTTGACAGAACGAGAGGAGAAGAAGTGAACAGAGTGGACTGTGGTGGGCCGAGAAGTCAAAATACATGACATTCTGATAGTTTTCTGTTGTTGTGTTGTGTCGTCTGCGCAAAAGTTACTTCTGGAAATGTGGAGTTTCTCTTTTGGACATTTTTGAGTTTGTTCAAAGAGTATCAAAACTACAAAACAAAGAAAAAGTACAAATTCTGTTTGCCAATAAGCCTTTAAATGCTTTGATATAACCCGAACTATCAATGGTAAAAAGTGCTTAATTAAATAATAATTCAATTCAATAATAAATCGCTTCACAATAGGCTCTATTTACGCTTACACCACAAACCAGGAAGACGTTCGGAGACATGCGATGACAACTTCTGGAAGCTCTGTTCGCAGTAGTAAGTCTTATCTAGGAAAAATGAGTAAAAAATCTAGGAAAAATGTGAAAATGGCCCAGTTTTCTTCATCTCCGTGTCACTGTAGCGTTCCTTTATGTTCAGATAATCGACAATTACAGCCGTACCTCAGTTTTCATCATTTCCCCACTGACGCACGACTCCAAGCGCACTGGGTTCATGCGATTAGAAGAGACGAAGACGCCGAATTCAAGATGATTCCACACTTACTTTACTTTACTTTAATCTTTATTTGAGGGACAATGCACAGAAACATTAAATCGAAAGACAGAGATGCACTGTACCAGATTATAGCTGAATAGCTAGTTTCCATCTGTATTCCCTTTTTACATAAATAAACAGTGTACATTCCCCTATAAGTCTCTAAATTTCTCTAAAACTTCCCCAACATTCAAACCTCAGTGATACAGTCACAGTCAAACACCATCAGACAATTATAGAACCACTGTATCATTCACTGCATTTCACTCTGTATCCGTCCATTTATCCGTCAGATTACTTCATATTTACACATGTTTAAATTCCACTGCACATTGGGCCCAGACCACAGGAATTCCATAGGAACAGGAGAAAAGACCAACTGACACTGGTCCAGGATGGACATAAATACACAGTGTCAGTGCTGACAGGTTTGACCGTTCCATAACCACTTTTTAAGTTCCCGAGTAAAAGTGGCAAAGTTTGTTTGATTTTTTATTTCAGGTGGGATATTATTCCAGTCTTTAATTGCTTTATTTGAGAAAACTGTCTGTGCAAATGTTGTTTTGCGTTTTGGTGCGATACACTGTGCTCTGGAGGAGCAGCGTGTCGTTCTGTTTGTCACTTGAGATGTTTGCTGAACAAACTTCTTTAGAGGTGGAGGTGCAGTGTCATGGATGATTCTCTATGCCAATCGAACCCTAGCGAGTCTTTGTATATTTTCAAAGTTTAACAAACTGTATTTTTCGAGAACCTGACAGTGATGGTGCCGCCTTGTTCTCCTGTCCAAAACCTTTAGAGCCTGTTTGTGAATGGACTCCAAAGGTTTCAAGGTGGTTTTACTGGCCTGTGACCAACATGTTATACAATAATAAAATCGGGTCATTATCATTGCATTAAAAAAGGTTTTGGCTGCCTCCAGGTCAGAGCGTTCCTGATACATTTAAAAGTGGCAACATTAAATTTCAAGCTTTGACACATTTGTTTAACATGTTTTTTAAAGGTAAGTGTGGGATCTAAGGTGACCCCCAGATATTTGAACTCTGTTACATTTTGAATCTGTTCCCCATTTACGCGAACATTCGGCTAATTATACTTTTTACATTTGTTAACGAAATACATGGTTGCGGTTTTCTTTACATTTAAGGTTAGGCATGACTCTTGTAGCCAAATTGCCACTTTTGCCATGGCCTCAGTGAGTTTAGAGGCCTCCTGTTCAGCATCTCTCCCCCACGTATAAATGACTGTGTCATCTGCGTACATTTGGATATGAATATCCTCCTGTACCACAGATGGCAAGTCATTTATATAGAGGAAGAAGAGCAGAGGTCCCAGATTGGATCCTTGCGGCAGGCCGATGTTAATAGCAGCAAGTGTGGAGGTGGCATCGTTAATGCGAACACACTGAAAACGATCAGATAAATATGATTTTAGCCAAGTCAGGATACTGACAGACAGTTTGTATTTTGTTAGTTTAGACAGAAGAATGGAATGACTGACTGTGTCAAAGGCCTTGCGCAGATCCAGGAAGGTTGCTCCTACTACACGGCACATACGTCTGCAGTCTTTATTTTACCAACGATCACATTTACTTCAGGGGGTTTTATCACAGTCGGTCGAGCCCAGAGTCGGGAACTACAGCGGAAGTCGTCATTCGCCTGTTTCCAAACGTCTTCCTGGTTTGTGACACAAGTGTGAACCTATATATCTGAAGTCGCCAGTTTTGTTAACGTCTATCATTTCCTCCAGCCACCACCAGAGGGCAGACGAAAAAAAAAAAGAAGAAGTACCAATTCTGTTCTTCGCCAATAAACCCTGCATTATTTTGATTTTGATTTGATTTTGAACTACTAGCAATAGTAAAAAAAAAAAGGACTCAATTCAATAACATTTTCCATTTAGTAAATCATTTCACAACATCTGAAGTTGCCAGTTTGGTTGACATTTATCATTTCCATCATTCACCACTAGAGGGCAGACATTGTCGGTTTAGTGTCAAAAAAGTAAACAAAAAAAAACATACTGAGCTTTTTTATTCCAACTTTTTTGCGTCAACAGTCCACAATGCCAAGACTTCCCCCTCCCAAGACACTTCTTCCAACAAGTAACAGTGTCAAGTGGTGGAGTAGCGGCTCTATTCCAAGCTCCTCCCAGTTGACCTCCACACAGTAAGGCAAGACAAAGCAAGACAAGTAATTCAAAGTGCTTTACAGAATAAGAAATACAATAAAATCACAATTAAAAACAAATCAAAACATAAAATTAAAGAGAGAGAGAGACATTAAATGAGAGAAAAGAAAGCTTAGACCTTTATTTGCTTCTTAGGGCCTAGTTATACAAATAAATCGTAGTTATCTCGTTGTTAACCTCGTTTGACATTACATTTTTGCGTTTCTAGCTCCTCCTTCACTTTCCCGTTCCAGCTCTATTCCCCCCGCAGCAGCAAACCACCTCAACCTCTGCAGCTCCTCTTCTTCTCACTGAAAAAATCTCCCTAACAAACAGATCCGATCCGTCTCGTCACTCAGGGCAATTGTTTTAAAAATAAACTTCAAAACCCGACATGATGCATCACCCACATGAAGCTACTTCAAGGTTACACAACTCAAATGATTCACAGCGCTTTCTTTTTCATTTACACATTTAAAAAAAAAAAAAACACACACAAAATAGGTCAGAAATTCTCCCAATGCATTTCAAATTCCTCTCCTCTTTTTCTTCTCATTTACATTCTACACGGGTTCTTCTCGGGGCACGAAGAAGGATTTCGGAAGTGCTCCATTTTGTTCAAGTCGGATTTCGGATACAGCGTGCATATGTTGGGATCCGCGCGGTCAATCGATGAATAACCTGGAGTGTTTTGTTTCGCATTGGCAGCGGATAGAAAGAAAGAGACGGGAGGGGGGGAAGCGAAAGAGAGGAAGAGGATGAGGAAGAGGACGAGGAGAGAGAGGGAGAGAGGCTTTCCCCAGTGGATTCCTCGCTGGTCAAAAATATTTGCAATGCCAGGAGGTGTTTGGAGGCATGTGTGGAAAAAAATTCAATATGGCGATGACCTTATTGTGTGTGTGTGTGTGTGTGTGTGTGTGTGTGTGTGGGGTGTGGAGACGGAGAGAGGGGAGGGGGTAGGAGGTAGGGGGTAGGGGGTACGAGGAGGGGGGGTGGTGGTATCTGGCAGGGAGGAGTTATCTCGGTGCCAGGTTCACGCCGACGCCGATGGTAACTGTCGATTTCACATTATGCTAATCTATGCTCCAGTCTGCGTTCTCCGTGTGGTCTTTATTGAAACCTTTTGTTTTAATTTACAGAGCGGGAAAAGGCCGCGCTACCACCAAAAGGAGAATTTTTGCGCGTCATTTACAAATAATAACAGCGCTGAATAAATCATAAGGTTGTTTAGAAATATCTTCACAATTATTATGCGCTCGGGATCAAAATGGGATTGGATTTGGAGAATTTTGTACTTTTCCAGATATTTAAAATGTACTTTCTTTGCCTAATTCATTTATCTTGGTGTGTTTTATTTAATTTATTTTATTTTTATTATTTTATCAAAACTTTTAATACTATTTATTAACGTACTTGCCATATTGAATTCATTTTGGTTGCTGGATTTTACATAAAGAAAGTATTCCTCGCTTACTCTAGTCATTATGCAGTAATTTTTCAAACTTAAGTAGTTTTAAAGGTGCATTGTGTCTGGAATGTTCCACAGTACGGCTTTAAACCTTTCTGTCTTCATGGAGACCAAACCAGACCAAGTTACAGGTCAGATCTGTGGAGAGGCCACGCCGCTCACCATCCGAATGCATGTTTTTTAAGTATTTTTGAGCTCTAAAACCACCTCTAATTGAATAAATGTAAGGCATCTTTAGACATCTTTTTAATGCCATACTGTGGAACATTCCCGGCAGAGAAATGGCATATCCATAGAAACAAGCAGGTGACGGACCCCCAATCAAAAAGTTACATAGTGCACCTTTAATAAAGCATGAATAAAGACTGAATAAATGATGAACAAATAGTTTATTAAGAATGAGTCAGGCTTAGTAAATCTTTTAAGGGGTTAAGAGTCAGTGTTAGACCTGAATCGTCTAAATAAACAATTGGTTCGTTATTAATTAAGCTATTAAAAGTGCAGTTATTATAAAGTGTTAACTAAATAATAAAAAAAAAGCTAACCCATAGCTGCACCTCATGCACAATAAAAATTTTCATCGATAAACATTGATTTATCTTCTGTTCTGTTCTGTCAATAACCTTACTCCAAATATGTGAAATTAATATGATGATCTGTTATATAATACTTCAGCTTATGGTAGATTAATTTACCAGCGAGTGCTACTAATTTAAGTCGTAAATTTGGTAACATTTCCATTGGATCCAGTGTCAGAAGTTGCCAGTTTCGGTCACTTCCTCGTCTCGCCAGCAGAGGGCAGACAGGCTCCGGAGCAGGCCAGGCTCATTAGCTGATTAGGGCGCACTTGTTGTGAGTGTTTTGAAGACAGTCCTCGTGTCTGTTCATTATTCCACATCAGTGTTGTGTTCACTCGCTCCTCCAGTCAAGGGCCCCCATTTACATCCACACAGCACCCAAGGGCCCCAGAGGAGATGGAGTGGGGAGAGCAACTAGTGTACTCAGTTAGTGTTTACTTTCAGCTGTTAAAAGTATGAGGCCTGTTAGCAGTCTGGGGATGGATGAATACATACGGATTAAAAAGGAGATTTGGATTTTTTGAACATATATTTTTATCTACAATTTCCTATACGTTCTCGTTAACAATTAATACATTTTACTACATTGTATTTATAGAACTTAGAGTTACTTTTTTAAACAATTACTTGGTTACTTGCAATGCTATTATACACAATTTACAGCATTCTTTTTGTTTTGTTTATATGTTTTTGTATGCAATTTGCCTTTTTGTATACAATTTATAGTACATTTTTCTTTACAACTTATATATTTTTGTACACAAGTTGCCTTTTGGTGTACAGTTTACAATACATTTCTGTTTACAACTTATACAATGTTTTGTATACAATTTGCCTTTTTGTATACAATTTATAATACGTTTTTATTACAACTTATGCAATATTTTTGTATACAGTTTACAGTATGTTTTTGTTTACAACTTATATAATGTTTTTGTATATAGAATTAGCCTTTTTTATACAATTTATGATACCTTAATGGCGGCACGGTGGCTGAGTGGCTAGCACTCATGCCTCACAGCAAGAAGGTTGCGGGTTCGATCCCCAGGTCGCCCGGGCCTTTCTGTGTGGAGTTTGCATGTTCTCCCCGTGTCTGGATGGGTTTCCTCCAGGTGCTCCGGTTTCCCCCATCAACCCAAAACATGCAGTGTAGGTGTGAAAGTTGTGTGAGTGAGTGATGGTGGTGGTCGGAGGGACCGTTGGCGCCGGTTGGCTTGGCAGCCCCAGGGCAACTGTGGCTATAACAGTAGTTTACCACCACCTGGTATGGAGTGAATGAAGAATTCTCTGTAAAAAATGCTGTGTAAAGCACTTTGGGGACATGTGTCTGTGTAAAGTGCTATATAAATAAAACCTTACTTACTTACCTTTTTTTATACAACCTATATGTTTTTGTATACAATTTGCTTTTTTGTATACAATTTATAATACATTTTTGTTTACAACTTATATAATGTTTTTGTATACAATTTATAGCACATTTTTGTTTATAACTTAGGCTATATAATGTTTTTTGTATACAGTTTGCCGTATATAATTTACAATACTTTTTGTTTACAACTTATATGTTGTACACAATGTACAATACAGTTTTGTTTAGAGCTTGTATAATGTTTCTGTATACAATTTGCCTTTTTGTATACAATTTATACCACATTTTTGTTTATAACTTAGGCTATATAATGTTTTTTGTATACAGTTTGCCTTCTTCTATATAATTTATAATGCATTATTGTTTACAACTTATATAATGTTTTTGTATACAATTTGCCTTTTTGTATACATTTTACAAGACATTTTCAGAATTCAGAATCAGAATCAGAATTTCTTTTATTCATCCCCGAGGGGAAATTTTCTTTGTTACAGATGCAACTGACCAAGAACATGTAGTTAGAATCAAGTTTTTTTCTTTACAAGTTGTATAATGTCTTTGTTTACAACTTATATAATGTTTTTGTATACAATTTGCCTTTTTGTATACAGTTTACAAGAAGTTGTTTACAATTTTATAATGTTTTTGTATACAATTTAGATTTCGCATGAGTTTCATTACGTGTTTGTTTACAACTTATATAATGTTTCTGTTTACAATTTGCCTTTTTGTATACAGTTTACAAGATGTTTACAATTTTATATTTTTGTATACAATTTAGATTTCGCATATGAGTTTCATTACGTTTTTGTTTACAACTTATATGTTTTTGTTTACAATATGCCTTTTTGTGTACAATTTATAATACGTTTTTGTTCCCAACTTAATGTTTTTGTATACAATTTCCAAGACATTTTTGTTCACAATTTATATAATAGTTTTGTTTACAATTTGCCTTTTTGTGTACAATTTACAATACTTTTTTGTTTACAACTTATATGTTGTACACAATTTACAACACATTTTTGTTTAGAGCTTGTATAATGTTTCTGTTTACAATTTGCCTTTTTGTGTACAATTCATAATACGTCTTTGTTTACAGTTTATATCATGTTTTTGTATACAGTTTAAATTTGACATACGATTTACATGAACCTTTTCTGAATGCTCGGGCTTGTATATGTGACACTGTGAGTAACAGGCCGTTCCCGGTAGATATTTTCTATTAAGAACCGTTTTCAATAGCGCTGGCGATGAATTAGTTTTCGAACGGCCTTCATCAGTGTCCAAACACGTAACTCGTATTTCTGCTTCATGTTAGATAACACCATTGGGCACTCGAAGCAGAATCAGAAATCTAAAACGGCGCAGCAGAGGGGGCTTGAACCACAAATCTTTATGTAATTCTCCGAGTATTTTCTCCCGTCTGAGCTGCTCGTACAGAGACGTGTGGCTGTTCAAAGACGGTAAAACGCATCAGTAGCTGCAGCTCGAGTAAATATGTAAGTTGTGAACGTACAGCAGAAGACAATGACTGTGAAGTGTGCAGTGGAGTGAAACCGATTTGACACGGACGTCTAACAGCTCGCGCAGAAAAAAACATTTGTGAGTAAAATGTCTGACAGGCAGTGAATGCACCACGAGACTGTATACACCACCAGTTATACGCGGGGTGTGTCTGAGCCGTTTTACCTTTAACTCGCAGGTTTATTCTCTGCTTATTTAGACGGGACTAGATGCGCCGTCTGTATCTAATTGTAAAGCGTTTTTATGAGCCACGAACCTGAAAGTGCGCTGTTGGCATGCTAGTTGTTGCGGCAGCGACGGCGAAACTTCGCTCTGGTTAAGTTGAAAAGTGAGTTTAAACTTATTGCAGTGAATAGCAATAAAATATCAACACTTTCATACTTTTAAGACGGTAAACATCAGGCGCAGCTCCTTTAACACCCACTTCCACCCTGTGACATCATCAGGTGGTAATCCAGATTGCTCCTCCTTCTTTTAAAGGTTCTATATTATTGCAAAATATAATACTTCAGATTATGGTAGATTAATTTACGAGCAAACGCTACTAAATTAAGTCCTCAATTTGTTAACATTTTCCATTTAATCCAACTGTCACCCACTTCCACCCTGTGACATCATCAGGTGGTAATCCAGATTGCTCCTCTTTCTTTTAAAGGTTCTATATTATAGCAAAATATAATGCTTCACATTATGGCAGATTAATTTACTAGCAAACGCTACTAAATTAAGTCCTCAGTTTGTTAACATTTCCATTTAATTTAATCCAGTATCGTCAATTATTGCAAAATGGACTTTTATGAGGTTCAAACCATGTTATGCTGTTGAAACTTCATCAAAAACAAAGCCAGAGTTGTGTTTTGTTTCATTCACACATGTTTGAGTGACCCTTTATTTTTAGACTGTCTAGATCTCCATAGCTCAAAACGCTCTGTTCCACCTTGTGATGTCACGAAGCGGTAGTTTTCCAGTTAACAGCTGCTTTTTACCTTTTGTTTAGAGACTTGAGATCCCGGGGCTGAAATGATCCAAATGATTCTAGTGAAGGTGTACTGAGTTTGAAAGAAGAACTCTAAATATCTAAATATAGGGTGACCAGACGTCTCTGTTTACCCGGGACAGTCCCAGTTTGGAGCCCTGTGTCCCCTGTCCCAGCAGATTTATCCAAAACTGGTGATTTGTCCCAGTTTTATACAAGAAATGTCCCTGGTGTCCCTATTTTTGACCAATCGGATCCCTGCCAACAGTAAAGAGACACATACATTGTCATTTGTTTACATAAAATACAGAAAACCTGCTTAAAAATGACCAAAACACAAAGAAAATGTGACTATACTGACTCACATGTGCATCATGAATCGTCTTTGCATAATATTTTTCCTTAATTATGCACCCGTTTCACAATTTTATTATTACCAACCACCAAAAAAACGAGGATGTCTCCGTTTTTTGTATTGAAATTTCTTCGATCTGGCCAAGATGTTAAAACTTCTATCAGGTTATTCATCTTGTTTTCAGATTTATTTTCTGCTTATTAGTTCTGAATTGTTTGTATAATCTTGAAAATTGTCACATATATTTCTTCCATGACTCAACTAGGACTAACGACTCAACTAGAAAGGACTAACTACTATCAGGCCATTCACACTAATCATAAACTGGTTTTAAGTATGTTTATCTCAAACTTAGCATCCATAAACTTATTTCCAGCCCATGAACAGTGACCAAAGAGTGCTCCATTCTAGTCTAGAGGTTTATTTTAAAATAACTTGTCAAGTAAAATGATCTTGCTCCATGGACAGATCATTTCACTACTTTTAAGTCATTTTCTGATAGATTTAAGTGTTTATATCTTCAATTCTCTCTCTGGTCAGTGCTTTTCTATGGCAAAATACCTGTGATAAAGTGTCCCATATTTTTCACCAGCTTCATAAATCTGCCCCAACACCAAATCTTCATCCAACAAGGTCGAAAAAGAACAAACTCTGTCCAAGAAGACTTTATCCACAGCTATTAAGGTAAGAAAGATGAAAACTTAAAGGTGAACAACGACGAGCATTAGTGAAACGACTGAGCAAAACTAATGTTATGGTCATGAAGAAAACATAAGTAACTTGTTCACTCAGACTGATTCTAGACATAAAATTGAAAATCGATTTCATGATGTCGATATTAGCAAAGACTGAGAGATTTGTGCAGTTTAAATGGTCGACATTTAATCTGTGAACATTTGTAGCATTCGAACTGCACAAATCTGTCTGTCTATGCTAATTTTGACATCACGAAATCGATTTTCAAGTTACTTATTAATGAATTACTTATTACTTGTGCTTTATTCATGACCATAACATTAGTTTTGCTCAGTAGTCATCGTTCGCCTTAAGTTTTCGTCTTTCTTCCCCTGATCGTTGTGGATAAATTCTTCATGGACAGAATATGTTCTTTGTCGACCTTGTTGGATGAAGACAGGGCGGCTGCGGGGTCTTAAAAGTCTTAAAAAGGTCCTTAATTTCATCTTCCTAAATTAAGGCCTTAAAAAGTCTTAAATTATGTTGTCCAAGTCTTTTTTTTTCACAAAGGTCTTAAATTTCATTTGCCTTTTTTTTTTCATTTCCTCACCCGGGCTGCAGTGCAAAGTGAGACAAGGGAATGTGAAAGCTTAGTTTGTCTTGTTAGAATGTTCTAAATGATTTTTTGGCCATTTTACAAGCAAAGCAGACGACTATAAATGAGATCTGCATGAGATTTTATAATAAAAGTATTTTTGTTATTTACAGCAGTGAGTAATGGTCAGTATTAGAATTGGATCTGGTGTTTTTTGCCCTTATAATGGGTGCGATGTTGGTCTTACTTTTCATTTAAGTGGTCTTAAAAGTCTTAAATTTGGGGGAGTCAAACCTGTGGATACTCTGGAAGATTTGGTGATGGGGAACACTATAAAAAACAACGTCTAGTCAAGTTAAGATGACTCGAATGAAGAAAGTTTTACCATGATTTCAGTACATTTCACTTGACGAGTAAAATGATTTGCCAGTGGAACAAGACTTTTTGTACTTCAAATATGAAAATGCATCTTGGTAAACTTAAAATAAGAAAAACAACAACTTTTTACACTTAAAGGGGAACTCCGGCACGTTTGAAGCTAAAGTCCATTGCGAGAGGTGGGCTTTCGCAATGCACAGTGGGAAATCGACAGAGGTAAGGCTAAGGCTGCTTATAAAGTTGTTTTATAACGTTTCCAGACACTAATGAGTGAACCAGACAGAGCGTTTTGTTTGTTAGACTCATGGCTGTTGTAAGATGAGTTAGAAAGTGGTGTTAAGCTTCTTCTGTGCAAATTGGCGTTTTACGTGGAAGTTAAGAACTTGCCCCCATCACTACACTAGTTTGTTGCCTTGACAGACTCACTGCCACAGTGAGATCTCCACCGATGCAACACTGATCTGTGCCGTTTTCTGGCTTCTGACAGAATTCGACCACCTCTAGCAACAGACTTTAGCATCAAATGTGCCGGAGTTCAACTTTGAAATAAGAAACAAAATCAAACGTTGCTTGAATTAAGAAAAAAACACTTATTCCACCGACAGATCGTTTGACTTGTCAAGTTAAATCAGCTCAAATAAAGTAAAATGTTCTTAATTTAAGTCACTTTAAATGACCTAGATATTGTTTTTTTTCTCCATGTAGGCAGATTTGTGAAGCGGTGAAAAAAGTATTTTTGTTATTCACAGCAGTGAGTAATGGTCATTATTAGAATTGGATCTGGTGTTTTTTGCCCTCGTAATGGGTGCGATGTTGATCTTAATTTTCATTTAAGTGGTCTTAAAAGTCTTAAATTTGGGGGAGTCAAACCTGTGGATACTCTGGAAGATTTGGCGATGGGGAACACTACAAAAAGCAGCATCTAGTCAAGTTAAGATGACTTGAATTTCCACAGCTATTTTGCCATAGAAAAGCATTGACCTGAAGTGACGTTTACGCTACATCGCAGTACTTGTGAAAAAGGTCTATCTATCATGTAATAAGGGCCCTTTAATGTCCACAAAGAGACTCAAATGTATGTTCCGATCTTCGAATCTTACCATTTTTCTAGCATAGTCCAGCCTTAATAACATATGTTTAAGAAGTAAACCGGTTTAGAACCATTCACAACAGAACCCGAGCGACACATTTGCAGCAGTATTCTCACCGCATGGACTATCACACTCCGTATATGTAGCCTTGGTGTGTTTGTTGACGCTTTTAGCCAGCGCGGGAATCAAAAGCAACACAGCTTCTATCCGCCCCAGTCATTTAAACAAGCGCACCCCGACTGACTCCGAGCACGACTATGGACCGCGGTTAGTTATTTCAGCTGCGGCTAAAATATCATAGCAATTACTCTACCCACCACCTCTGCCAGCCATTACCCATAAACAAGTTGTGATCCCTGCGTCCGGCTAGATCGGCGTGCACAAAGCTAGCATTTCTCTCCTTTTAGTGCCGCGTTCGATTCGGGGGGTAGGTCATGGCCGCATTTTTCCGCATCCCATCTTGCGTCTTTAGCGGGAAAAAAAAGAAAAACGCTAGCTTATAGTCTGAAATCTTCCTCCGTTCCAGGTCAAAGTGGAGCTCTTTTGAGAAAGGCTAGGAATACACGGCAGCTTTAAATGAAACTGTTTTTCTTTTTTTTTTATCCTTCACAAAAGCCAGCTAGCGTCGCTCTCTTAAAAACGTCTGACCAGAGCAAAAAGCAATATTCATCGGGAAAGGGAGGAATAAAAAAATGTTACGAAAAAGTGTGGAAATACGGCTACACCTGCTCCAGCGCTTTTGTACGAGGAAAGCTCCACGTGAGATTCAATTAACGAGAGGACAGACGCTTTTCTGATTGACAACTGGCTGCATTCAACCCCGCGCTGAAAAGAAGTAAACAAAATCACGCCATCTCTAAACATGTATTTTGAAAAGAGGAATAAAAAATGTCTCGGTTTATGAAGAAGTTAGACGGGAAGAATGTGAAGTGCACAATGTAGTGTAGATCTAAAAGGGTGAAGGATGCTGGGAGTTGGAATTGAGCGTACGCTAATAACCTGCTTTGGACAGTAAAGTGAATCTGGTGGATTTAATGGGGCGGGAGCAAACTTTGAAGTTTAAAGAACACATATGATGGTGTTTTCTGATCTTACAGGATGTTGTAATGTTGTTTCTCGTCACAAATTTGTTTCGTTCACACGTTTAACTCACAAACCCTGCGAATTTAGGCTGAGGTCGTCTCTCAAACTCCATGCTACACACTTTTCTAGGCTCAGTTGGATCATTTCAGCTCTGGAATCGCCCATTTCTACTAAACAAGAAAAAAAAAACGCAGCTGTTAACTTGAAGATTTCCTCTTTGTGACATCACAACGTGGAACAGAGCATTGCGAGCTTTGGAGATGTAGACAGACTAATAATAAAGAGTCACACTCAATCATGTGTGAATGAAGGGATCCCCCGCCTATTCCGACATCCCTTCATTACGACATGTCTCCGTTTGACCCGCCGGTGTCCTGTCGATTTGAGCTACTCGTCGATTTGAGCTCCCGAGGCAGAAATGGAGGAACAAGTCACATTTTGAAAAGTGTTTTGGTTTTATTGTATGTTTTGACCAGTTAAGCATGTAAACATCGATGTGCATGTTAGATTTGCAGCAGAATAAATACGTTTGATTGAATAGTTTGGATTTTATATTTGATCTGATCGTTTTCATTACATTGTATTTGATTTTGTTTCCATGTGTAGAAATTGTTGTAATTTTGTTTAAAAAAGGTGTTGTATAATTAAAATATCTATAGCCTATGACATTAGCATTAAATATCATATATTTGATATAAAGATTTCAGTGTTTCCAGTAATTTCTTTCTCTTATACAGTGGGAGCCTTATTTGATAGAAGATATCGCCTGTTGAAATGAGCTACCTTTGCACATATTCATATAAATGTGTGAAAAATGGTGACTCTACAGTGGAGAATTATTCGATGGCTAAAGTAAAGTTAAAGTAAAGTTACCTTACTTAGTTTGAGCCATATTTGATAGCGTAATACAGCTGTCCAAATGAACTACGCAGACTCATATAAATAAGTGTAAATTTGACATGACTAAGGTATAAAGTGTGATCACCGTGTGCAAACAGCATCAAACTCGCTGTCTCTAATCCAAAGAAATATGCTGTAAAACTGGAGAGGTTCCTTTATTGGATTTATACAACTGTACATGGAAAAGCGTAAGGCGCTTATTTCAATGGGGGAGCCTGAATTGATAGACGTCACTGTCAATTTAGGCTGTGGGGAGCTCATTTCAACAGAACACCGTTTTTTTTTTTTTTTTTGAGAGTTGCGATAGTCCAGGCGCGTCTCTTACTGTTCTTCCTTGTTCTTAATCTGAACGACTATCAAGTCACACAAAACTGACACACAGCAGCTTTCATAATGACAAATATTTGTAGTCTAATATCCTCGTACTTTACTGTCGCATTAAACCGATCATGTGTTATCGAAACCCACTCACGTCTTCCTCCTTTTTCTGTTCTGAGCTGTATTTGTATCTTCAAGTATAATAGGCTTTCACATTAATATTATTCAAGTCGGAAAGGCAGAACGTTTGAAAAATAGTAATGTGCCGCTACTCGAAGCTTGAAAAATAATGTTTATGCCACTACTTGGACAATTAGACTAAATATGTTTAAATACTGGCATGTCGGAATAGCAGCATGTAACTGTGAATGAAACTAAACACAATTCCTGGCCTGTTTTCAGTTAGATAACATGACTAAAAGCTCAAAAAAGTAAATCTTGCGCAATACAGGACCTTTAATTTTGTATTTGAGAAAACTAGTTTACTAATATATAACTTTTTGGGGAAAAATAGTGAAATAAAAACACCAGGATCATGTAGAATGGGTTAAAATAAACATTAGAGTAAGGTTATTTTTTCTATTGCGGGGTACCATTGCCTGATTTATCATTTTAATACCGTACTGTGGAACATTTTCGACGAAGCGATCTCCACATCAGAGACAAGCAGTTGGCAGACCTCCTTCTACACCTCCGTTAACGTATTTTTGTGTATTTATTTCGACCATATGCTGCATTGTTTTGCTGTACTCTCTCCAGTATATTCTGAAATGCCTGAAAAGCTCCGTCACAGGAAATCGAGAGCTCATATTTGACATCTTTTTGACGACTCGTATCCGAACACTGCACGAGATAAAGAGGAGGACGCAACTGTAGCACACACACAATGGATCCTCTCCCAGCAGAGCCCACAGCGTATTCACTGTGCTAACAAAGTGTATCAAATAAAACCGACATGTAGCTGTCAGGGAAATCACAAAAACAAACGATAACACACTCGAAAAACATCTTTATTGTGACGTTTTGTTGCATGAATTGTCAGTTTCTTTAATTAATGTTGGTGAAAACAAGATCCACATACTGAGACAAGCAATGCTAACTTGACAGCTTTAAAGCGACACTACGTAACCTTTTTGGTGGAAGGTCTGCTATCTGTTTGTCTCCTTCCACAGTATGGCATTAAACATGTCTATCTCCATGGCGACAAATCAGTGACTTCATCAGGCTAAGTTACAGGTAAGATCTGTGAGGAATAGTCATGTTGAAATTAGCCATGCTGCTAATTGTCTGTTTAAAAATATTTCACTCCCCTTAGTTGCCAGCAGGTGGTGCCCAAAACAAAAAAATTAAAATGTTCACAGGATTAAAAAAAAAAAAGATGCACTGTGCAACTTTTCTGGTAGAGGGGCCAGTTACTTGACTCCATGGAGATGTTATTTCTTTAATAATATTAATAATAATAATAATAATAATAATGCATTTTATTTATAAGTGCTGTACAGTTAATAAATAATAAAAACAAAAAAACACACAAATACATTAAAACATGACAAAATCAGATTGATAAAAGATATTCTTTACCTTTAATATTCCAAAGTACGGTATTAAACTTTTCAGTCTCCGCAGAAACAAGCTGGAGATGCCCCCAGGCCAATTTACAGGTGAGATCTGTGAAGAGGCGACCCCACCCACAGTAAGAGCACATGGATGTAAAGGTGGTTTTGTGTTTTTATTGTCAATTTCTTCACACGTACTAGACAAAAACTTCACTAGCAAGGACCGTGCCAACAACACATGCACGAAGAAAAAAGCGTTTATTATATGGAGACGAGGCGGGGCGGCCGGGTTGAGACTCAGGGTGGGGGTTCAGCCTCAATCTTCACATGGCCCAGCAGGACGAGACCCCCCTCGTAGGCGACTTATGTCTGGAAGCAAACAGATCGGGGTTGGGAGGGTGGGGTCGAGTTATTCGGGACAGCTGAGTTTCCGTGATAAGCTGCCACAAATAGGCTTCTGGGAAATCGAGGTGTGGTAGAAGTGAGCTGTGACTCGCTGGAGAGGGAGGTTGACATGGTGCTGGACATGGACCGGACCGAAAGACAGGCATCAGAGGAAGAAACAATGCAGCATTACATGAGGATAGGAGGGGGACAAAAAAAGAGAACAGCCCCCAGACTGTGCTTGTGTTGGGGCATAATATGGGACCAGCACACACGCACACAAAAAACACCTCCGCGACATCAGAACATAGTCAAAACACAGCACAAACATTACGAACATTGCAACCGGGGAGGATGGGGGGTGGAGTTGACCCGTAAGCAAGCAGCCACGTGGATACCATAGACCCTCCCGCCGCGCTAGGATTGCAAAGTTGTGAAGGTGTAGAGGAAGGGTGGGGAAGAAAGCCCCTCCCTGCTCCAATTTCCTGGGCGAGTTGATTCCACCCGGACTTGGCCGAGCCCGGTGCTGGCTGGGGAGGGCCAATAAGATCAGATTCGGGTTGTTTGGGTTGAGCAGCTGCATTCTCATTTCTACAACTCCTCTGATGGTCTCTGTTGGTCTCAAGGTCCACACACTCCTCTTTGCAAAGCTACAGTTCTCTCTGAAATGTTCTCAATACTGCGATTCAAGGCCACAGTCCCATATAACCTAATTTCGGTGACTTTCGATGACGTAATAATTGAATAAATGCATCTTCTATAGGGTTAATATTGTGGAAGAGTATAGGCACCAACCTGAACAGTTACGCAGCGCATCTTTACCAAATTTGAAAAACTTTGTGCAGGAGTATTTCATTTTCATTGCGCAAACACAACTCCAGGTAAGTCGATGATGGAAAAACATGGTTAAAGGGCTTAAAAAGTAGAATTAACGTAATATAGGCCATTTATTTAAAGATACACCGTGTAACATTTGTAGTGTGGGTCCACCATTTGCTTTTCTCCATTCAGGGAAGTTACATGTAGTCAATTCTGAGTATTTTTATTACAAGTTAAATCTCCACTTTGAAACTCGCTGCGATTGTTTTTAACCTCATTTGCCGTCCTTGACTTTTCCACCGACACGTTTTTCCTGCCAATGCTTCTGTTTTATGCTTTTAAATCGGCGCTAAGTAAAGAAATTCTCCGCTAAAATGTAACTGCTTTTCCCCATGAAGATACATATATTTAATGCCATCCTGCAGAATATTTATGCATGTATTATTTTAAACAAATTCCTCTTTTAATAAAACATCACTTGAATTATTTTCCTCAGCCTGACGCAAAGTTACTAATCCCCTGGTGTACGAAATGGAAATGTGACCAATCGGGATTCAGCGTCGTGGATCTGTCTGTGAATTCAAAGCCAGAGGTTGAAAAAAGAAAGTAAAATTAACATATTTTTATTAACTGATCTGGTTTCCTGTTCACTAGTTACAGTGTCTTGATGAAGGAAAAAATTGTGATGCTTGGAGTGTGATGCCGTATTGTGCGAGTGAATACAGATGATTAGAGGGAAATGAAAAATATAAAGATGCAATCAGAGTTTTTCACATGGAGGAACTAACTGATCATTACAGAGGCACTGGTCATCTGATTGTCCAGTTTCTTAGGCGTTTCTTTTAAACGAATTAGTTGCTCTACTTTACAGTTTAGTTATTTTTTTCAGATGCATTATTTAAATTTTTACATTTTCATTTAAACAAACCATGGAAATATAAGATCACATTTCACATACAGAGACATATACCAATTTAGTTATTTGGCCATTTATTACAGTATTATTATTTGGATGAACTGGTTTGTGTATTTTTTGGCGAATCTACACTGGACTAGGGATGGGCGTTCGATTAAATTTTCTTAATCGATAGTTGGGAAAATTAACGATTGATTTTCGATGAATCATTAACATTTTATATTAAAATTATCATCACAATTATTACTATTACTAATCTGCATAAATAAACTCAACTTTACAACATATAAACCATAATCACTACAGAGCCACATCAGTGTGAGATCAGAATGTGTTTAATGCAGCTTTAAACATTTGTTTACAACTTACAGAAACAAAACTTAAAACCACATGACTCATTTGCATAAACATAAAGCGGAAAAAAGCAGCTCTTTCCTTGTGCTGATGTGATTCAGCTTCTGTTGGACTAAAGAACACGACTCAGTGGAATATGAGTGTTCTCTCTGTGACAGAGGATGTGATGAGGCTGGTGAGTCTGTTCTGTGCATATGTCGCCTTGGAGATGCTGCGTAAACATGCGAAACCGGGACACTCAAAAAACCCGATCATACCCGGGACACTGATGAGCAGGTAAACGCACTCTGAGGGATATAGTGATCTCCAAGGAGCCAGAGCCGAGACGTGGGACTGTGGGGCCACAGCTCCAGTGTTTGTGCTGTGAGACGCAGCCTCGACTCCTTACGCTACGTTACACACAGACACCTACATTCAGTTTGTCCATTAAAATGAACTTGATCGATGAAATTCTTAATGATCATTTATCGATCAGTCGATTAATCGTGCCCATCCCTACACTGGACAACACCTCTGTTCTCACTGTTTAAAGGTGCCCTATGTAACTTTTATGGAGAAGGGTCCATCACCTTCTGTTTATAAAGATGGCATTGCTTTGCCTGAATCTTCCACAGTTTGGCATTAAAGGGTTTGTGTTGCATTTTTTTGTATGAAAAGCCCTCTATAAATAAAGTGACTGATTGATTGAAAGGGTCCATGAAGCTATTTTCTGCTCTTGTAATGTTGTATCCTCATCAAAAACATACCGTTTTGTTTTATTTCATTCACACATGTTTAACACACAGAGCCTGAATGTTTAGGCTTCTTTAGTTCTTAATTTTTCACTCAAAAAACAAACAAACAAAAAAACAACAACCAAAAACACTCATCTGATAAAACAGGAAGTGCTCCATTGTGTTTTTAAACTTCATACTCCTTCACAAGAATCATTTGGAGAATTTCAGCCCTGGAATTGCCAGTATCTACTAAACTAAAGGTAAAACAGAGCTGTCAACATGAAAACTACAGCTTCATGACATCACAAGGTGGAACAAAGCATTTTGAGCTTTGTAGTGATAGACAGACAAATAACACTCAAACATGTGTGAAAAAAAACAACAAACACAACTCCAGGTCTGTTTTTGAGGAGCTAACAACATTATAACATGTCTAAAAGCTCATGCAGGACCTTTAAACTTATCTACTGTATGTTTCATTTGTCCAAGTACAGTTGATGATGATAGAAAGGCTTAATGTCATACTGTGGGATATTCCAGGACAAACAGTAAGGCTACATCTCCATGGAGACAAGCAGGCGGTGTAGAAAAGTTACATTCCGTGCTTTTATGTGCTAATTTTACACTAATAATTCAAGTGTAGCGTATTCGTTGTGATGTTGTTAGTGACCTTAACAGATTGATCCGTCTGTAGTGTGTTAGTCTGTTGCCATGGCGCTGCAGTGTGGTGTCTGTTTATTAATTGAGGCGCATGAATATTAATTAATGATCACAAGTGAAACCGGGAAGTGTGCATAATATTTCCATCCGTTACATGTCTATTGTGATGAAAACAGACATCTCTCATATCTCTGTCTGTGGAGAGTCGCTGAGACACGTTCAAGATCTCACACCAAAATATAAATCAGAGGACGACTCTATACTTTCACTTTCACTTCTGCAAGTAGGTCTAATTATTATTATTAAGCGCTTTTATATTATTATTGATTCATTTTATCATGCATCAGTTACGGAGCTGCTGACGGAGCCACGTTTGTGATGGCACTTCTGGCTAAACAGGGATTGCATTTATTTTAGTAGAGAAATAAAACCTAATCTTGCTGCTAAAATATTATACAAAGTAGGTTGGTTTGTGTAAAATTGTTCAGTGTTCATATGCACTAACAAGTCAACACTGCACCTTTCTTTGTGTCGAGACTGGCCCTTTGCAAAATCACACAAACAAATGTAGGGCTACAGTGGAGGCAATGGTAACTTCTGGAATAAAGCGGATTTTGAGGGTAAATTATTGTTTATTGTAAAAGCTAAGACCATAAATATGCATAACATTCCTTTTAGTAAGATAACATTTCCATTTTAACTAAAGACAATACTGCAATGTCTATTTTTATAGCCTATTTACATTTTCAAAATAATCTATACATGGGTTTCAACTTCCTGTATATAGCCACCATTTTGAAGACTTTTCAGCATCCAAAACATAGAATATTTTGTTTTAAATTGGTAGTTGCTATGGTAACTATGCTAATTTTTCATCACTCTCTTCGCGGGATTCAACTTCGTGTGTTATTTTTAGTACGTTTCAGCATTCAAAAGATAGAATATTTTGTTTTGAATTGTTAATCGCCATGGTAACAATGCACATTTTTCATGGTATTCAACTTCCTGTATACAGGCACCATTCTGAAGACTTTTCAGCTTTTAATAGATAGGATATTTAATTTTGAATTGTTCATCGCTATGGTAACAATGCTCATTTTTCATGATTCTTTTCACAAGACTTAACTACCTGGATATAGCCACCGTTTTTAATTAATATCAGCATTGAAAACATAGAATATTTTGTTTTAAACTGTTAATTGCTATGGTAACGATGCTCATTTTTCATGGTATTCAACTTCCTGTAGATAGCCGCCATTTTAAATACTTTTCAGCTTTTAATAGATAAAATATTTAATTCTGAACTGTGAATTGCTGTGGTAACAATGCTCATATTTCATCACTCTATACATGGGATCCAACTTCTTGTATATATGCGCCATTTGGAAGACTTGTCAGCATTCAAATGATAATATAAATGAGAATATTGTCCTTGGAGTTGTTAATCGCTATGGTAACAATTCTCATTTTTTGTCACTCTATTCACAGGATTCAACCTTGTGTATATAAGCGTCATTTTTAGCACTTTTCACCATTCAAGAGATAAAAGATTTTATTTTGAATTGTTAATCGCTATGGTAACGATGCTCATTTTTCATCACTCTATTCATGGGAATCCAACTTCTTGTATAAAGGCGCCATTTTGAAGACTTTTCACCATTCAAATGATAAAATATTGTCCTTGGAGTTGTTAATCGCTATGGTAACAAAATCGTCACTCTATACATGGGATTCAACTTCTTGTATATAATTGGCATTTGAAGACATTTGAGCATTCAAAACATAGAATACTTTGTTTTGAATTGTTAATCGCTATGGTAACGATGCTCATTTTTCATCACTCTGTTTATGAGATTCAACTTCCTGTAGATAGGCACCATTTTAAAGACCTTTCAGCATTCGAAACATAGAATATTTGATTTTGAATTGTTAATCGCTATGGTAACGATGCTCATTTTTCATCGCTCTGTTCATGAGAATCCAACTTCTTGCATAAAGTCGCCATTTTCGAGACTTTTCACCACTGAAATGATAGAATATTGACCTTGGAGTTGTTAATCGCTATGGCAACGGCGCTCGCGTTTCATCACTCCGACAAACCACTGATATAACGTTATGCAACACCGCTCCACTCTTTCCCCCGTTCACGCGAAGAGCTCATTTTCACTTGATATCTATATTGCAGCGCTGTAATAAAGCCATCAACACTTTTTGTAATGATCATAATCTGTTCTCAAACATCCTCCGTCGCGCTTTCTCTCTCTTTTCCTCTCTCTTTCGCTCCATCTCTCTCCTCTCCTCCAAGCGTCTGGGCTCCATATCTGGGGACGGGGCTGCTGGCTGTCTGTTCGGGTGATTGACACGGGCCCACATTAAGAGGTGCTTTTGGAAATTAGTCCGTGGAGACCGGTCCCTCTCCCGCTCCTCCCCCCTTCTCGCCTCACCCCTCTCTCCGATCTCCATCCGCCGCTGCCTCCTTGAACCCTCGCCGGCTCATTGGTATGCGGACGCCGACGCCTCCGCCCGGCCCGAGCGTCGCGACTATTGGCCCCCGCGACACGTCGGCCCCGCGCGCCCGTGGAGATCCCGCCAACAATATGCAGCGGCGCGCGCGGTCTCAAATTACAATGGGCCCAATTAATAACCACACACTTGCTCCATATTTTAACCGATGGAAGACGAAGAGGAAGAAAAGTCTATCACGAATTTATAAATGGATTTTCTCGAACGCGTCGCACCGAAATGAACTTTGTGTGTTAGTCTGTAGATTTTTTTTAATGATGGGGAAGGCTTGACCACTCGTTCACCCCGGTCTTAATTCACTATTATGGGCAGATGTGTAAAAAATACATAGTAATGGGACCACTAAGGGATGGACATGAAATTTGAATGAGGCTGTCTTGAAGGAATAGGCGGAGAAAGAGCGAGAGAAGCGCTGGTTTGCACACAGGTTTGACCCCATAAACCTCTCTGCAACAATATCATTTGGTTGGTGATTTAATTTTGGGAGTCTGCACTCTAAAAATGTAACATGGAGGAAGCATTGCACTCTAAAAACTGTGGAATTGGGTTGGGTGCGGCTACCGGCCGTTGGATTTGTTAGAAATGGGTGGGATTTGTTTTCTTTTTTTTTTTGTACTTCAACGCTTCAATGGACGAGACAGGTGTATTGGGATGAAGAGTAGGGAGAGACATTCAGTAAAGAATCTTACACCTCTGAGGCCATCACAGAGCCCAACTTGTACTGTGGCCCCATCCACACTACTACGTATTCTAGTTGTTTTCGTTGCGGATGCAGTGTTCGTCCACACTAATCCAATGGAAAACGACTCCGGAGACGGAACGATCTGGAGACGCCAACTCCCACATATTCACCTGAGCGCGGATCTGATCTGGTGCTGTGTGGACGAGTGAAAACGCTGATACGCTGATGTAGGAGCTCTAGTTGCCGTCCTTATTGGACAACGTCACTGTGAGTTGTGCCTTCCTGATTCGCTAAGTTCGTGACATTGGGCATGTGACGCTATTGCGGAAAACAGTTTAAACAAACTCTAGACAAACACGAAACAGCGTCGGTCCACGAAAAGACGCTTACCATCTTCCTTGGCTTTAAATTGACTGCTGCAACTTCAGACACGGTGTTCCACTTCCTTGTTTTTACCGCCTATGTGGTGACGTGACGATGTGATGCCAGCCTAGTCATGTGACTAGAGATTCAGGCGATCGTGTCTGGATGCAAATTGTTTCCAGTACGGTGATACGGTGATACGGTGATACAGTGATACAGTGATACAGTGATTCGTTTCAGTATAAACATAGTCTGTAACGAAGGCGACCATCCATCCATCCATCCATCCATCTTCTCCCGCTTAATCCGGCTGGGTCGCGGGGGCAGTTTGCTGCCCAATCCTCATAGCACCTGACCCCCCCATGAACCCCTCTGCAGGTGGTGAGCCCACAGGAGGCACGAAGGCGACCATTGTGATTTCTTTTTTTTCATACAAATTCGCTAAAATTACCGTGAGATCAGCAACAGTGAAACGTTCGATCAGATCAGAGCAGATACATAACGTCATTGTGAATCACGTCAGATGTATTATAAAAGGCCGCCACACACTACAGGAGAATTCATTTTGCTTGTTCAGGGAGACGTGACTCAACTTTGTGTCTTCGTGTGGGATTTTAAAGCTGCATCGCTCCAGGGATTTCTCATATGTTTCATAGACAGATATTAAACACTTACTTACTTACGATGCATTTCTGTGGAGAAAACAATCAAATCAGATATTAATTTGAAGGATTTAAAAAAATAAAAAATTTACATTTGATATGATGTAAAAGTTGTTCATGTTTACAATGTATATTTTGGTTCTCAGGATGATCATCTAATCAGAAAGCAGAATGAGCTCTTCACTTTGGGTTGCTGTGCAGATCCCAGGTTACGTTTGTATTAAACCGAGTGAACTCTGTGATGTGACGTCCTCTGTTTGCCTGGGTCCAGAATACACTCTTCTCCAATACTTTACCAACATGTGAGTTTGGTCACCAGTGAATCTCCATCGAATCTCCGGTGAATCTCCCAGAGTTCACAGGGGCGTGAGGTGATGGATATTAGTTATCACATAGCTGTTAGGCTCCGTGAGGAACAGTAAATATTTATATGAAGTCAAATGAAAATGAATGGAAATTTGACTTCCAGAACTGGAGTGGACTTCGAAGTGAGCGGGACTGTGAAGCTCCATATGGCTGCCAACAAGGAAAAAAGAAAGGGAAAAAATATTGGACTGAAAACACTGAGCAGTGAACTGAAAACATCACAGATTTCTGCAGACTCAGTGAGCAAAGCTCTAAACTCTAAACCGAGAAACAGAAAATACTGTGGAGGACCAGGCCAAAATGCTAAACTCTATTCTGCATAATATGAATTGTATTTCTGTATAAAAAGCAGTAAATAACATTGTTCTGACAAGATGGTCAGACTGGTTTATGTATATGTTCTGAGAGTTTATGTTATGACTAAACAATGAAAAAGTGAGGCTGCCTTACAAAAATTGTCATAAAAGAAAACACCTCTAAAATAAAAAGTAGTGCTGCTTTAGTCCATGCATGAGGTACTGTTATAAAATATGTTTATTTTGTTATTCCAAATCTTAAACGGACTGGTCAGAGTCGACCAAAGGACAGTATGTGGCCCGGGAGCAATGCCCAGATCTGCTCTAAACTACTGCATCACAGCAAAAAAGAGTGATTGCACTAACATGTTTGGTTCATGTTCATAAGAAATATGTCATTCTGCCAAACTGCAGGCAAGTGTTACACTGTATATGTGTTTAAAGAGCTCATATTACACTATTTCTGATCTGTGTTATAATATTGTTTCCTCATCACAAACAGACCTGGAGTTGTGTTTTGTTTCATTCACACATGTTTAACTCACAAACCTGCATGTTTAGAGCTTCTCTCAAACTGAAAACACTTTGTTCAGGAAGTGCTCCACTGTGTTTTTAAACTCCATACACCTTCACTAGAATCATTTGGACAATTTCAGTCCTGGAAATGCCCACCTCTACTGAAATAAAGGTAAGAGGTGTTCGCTGTTAACATGAAAACTACCACTTCATTACATCACAAGTGAGTGGAACAGAGCATTTTGAGCTTTGGAGATGTAGACAGACTAATAATAAACAGTTACTCAAACATGTGTGAATGAAACAAAGCACAATCCGGGGATGTTTTTGATGAGGGAACAACATTATAATATGACTTGAAGCTCATAGGCATTTGGAACCAAGCTGGAAATCGACACGTTCTACTTTCTGCTTTGAGCCAACGAGTCAATTTGAGTATTTCTTCTCTCAAATGAACAAATCCTACCAATTCACCTGAAAGTGCATAAGTTATATAGTCTTGTCCCCGATACCTTCACTGTCATAACCACCTCGCAAACCTCTTTCTATCTCCCTTTTAGCCTGTCACACCGGCCTCTGTTCCAATAATCCTGGATCTGTGGTGATGGTTTGCGTCAGCACCACTCAGCCCTCTGCTTTGACGTGTTCATTTAAACTGGTTAATCAGATGTGAATATGCAAAGCGCTTCCCGGGGCCTGCCTTTGTGATGCTAATAGGGCGCAAACAAAGGTACCGGCGTATGGTTCTGATACAGCAGAATCCTAGAGGTGTGATCCCCCTTCATATCTCATTTTCATATGAAAGACGTACGCTCATGTTCCTTCAACCCCATCTTAACAGACTCCTGATTTGGAAAAAAGGGGGTGGACATTTTGAGGTATTATTTCAAGTATAGTGAATATCTAAGTATCCGCGCTCTGGATTTGTATAGTCCGTGTTCTAGCGTAAGAGCTGGAGGTGGGCGGTGGAGTTGTAGGAGGTTTAAGTGACTGAATAAAGGCAATTTATGGAAAGTGGTCCATTACACGTTATATTAGCTGTTTTTATTGCCGCTAATATTTTTCACAAGCTTGGAGGATATTGGGTAAACATTGTTGGCATGATAAGTGGACTATTTAGTTGAGTAGAGTAATGCGTAGTAATTTATGTGAAATTACTGCATTTTTCATTAAAGATGTTGTTAATTAGAGAAGCTAATGTGGTGAAGAGATCCATTATGGGGGTAGCACGTTTTTTTCTTCTTCCAGTCTCTTAGGAACACGCTTCGTTGCAGTATGCGGGCTCGCTTCTCCACAGATCTGACCTGATGGCCTGGTGGTGTCATCTGCTTGTCTCTATATGCTCGGGTGTGGAAAATTCCAGCAAGTTCATGGAGACAAGCGTGTTGGCAGACCCTCCAATAGAAATGTGTAGTATCAGAGCATCTTTAAAGGGCCAATATTATGCCTTTTTCCGATTTATAGTGTAATGTTTCTATCAAAAACAGACCTGGAGTTGTGTTTTGTTTCATTCACACATGTTTAACACACAAACCCTGTCTATTTAGGCTGTGTTTATCTCTCAAACGGAAAACACTCTGTTCCACCTTGTGATGTCAGGTGATAATACAGGAAGTGCTCCGCTGTGTTTCATACTAACATGGCTTAAAGCTCATAAGAGTCTAGGGCAGGAGTCTCCAACCTGTAGCTCTCCACCCTCTTCCAAGTAGCTCAAGTAGGGATTTCTGATTTCTATGTATTGTGGATAAGTCAAATTTGATTAACTGCCATTGTAAATGTATAATTGTGATGCCTAACTTAGTGCACCGATAAATGGACAATTTATTTATTTATTTATTTGTTTGTTTATTTCATTCATAAAGTATAAAATGACACTGACAGTATCACAATATCAAACATACAAGTAATGAATGAAAAGGAGCAGAAAGAAGAGTTGTATTATCCGCCCCCTTTTCCCTTTTCTAGACACATTAACACCAATAATCACTGTGAAACCTTTCAAATATTAAAGTCACAATTATGGATCAATGGCAAGCAGAAATCTTCCCTTTTATGCACAACTTTCTTTTTCATGCATACACATTGCACTGGATTGTATGTGTTTTTAAATGCCATCATTGTACTTGGTTCTTTCATTTGTTTTTTCGAGACTGTTCCATAACTGAACTCCTTTCACAGCGACGCTTCGCTCCATAACTTTGGTTCTGAATCTGGGTTTTTTAAACATGTAGGTTCCTTTTAAATTGTAGTGGCTTGTTCTTATCTTAAACGGACAGAGATAACGGGTTATGTTTTATAGGCATCTAACTGTTCGCCATCTAATGTTCGCCATGGCTTTTATATTTAGTTTCTTTGCGACTGATGACGTTGGCGGCTCTCTGCTCTCTCGGCTCTCTGGTCTAGGGTGACCAGATAAGATTGGAGGGGAATTTTCAAACCTGCCACAAACATATTTTTATTCAAAGATGAAGTCGTTCATTAATAATAAAGAAGGACTGTCGCAGTGTTGGTACAGTGTGATTTTCTGCTAACATGTAGTCGAACATCTGCCTCCCACCAAACTCTTTTCTACACACTTTACAGAAAGCTTTCATTTCATCACTTAGGGCTTTGGCAATCCACGGGTACTGCCCCACCCACTCCTCGCAGTACCTGCTTTTACTTTTGCTTTTAGCGGCGTGTTGGGGTTCTGATACACCATGATGAATGAATGAAAATATATCTTATCATCAGTGCATATTCGCGCCTAATTGTAGAATATCAAAAAACAAACAACATAGATTGAGTGTAGCTGGAACTGCACACAGCCTCTTAGAAGCTGTGCAGTCGACTCAACCTCTCTATGAACAGTTTTTAATGTTTATCAGAAAATAACTACTAAGTATTTGGTTTGAGTGTAAATTTCGGATTCAGGACAACAGCTTAGATTTCGGGACAGTACTAAATTTTTCGGGACGTCTGAGTCAATTCTGCATAATTTAGGACCCTTAATGTGTAATGAGCATCCTAATTATTCACTGCGATCAGTTTAGAATCTCCTCTCACAACTTTCCAAGACCATAGCAGAGTTTTGTCATCACAGTGAGGCTGACAACAACTACCATGCTAACGCTCACTTCCTGATTCTCGGATAATAAAACACTTCAGGTGCTGACATTACACGGCAGACCTCAAGATCTGCTAATACAATAAATCTGCTCTGGGGCGAGACAAACTGAAACTTTTCTGGTTTCCCATACCTGCTTGTCTCCATGGAGATGTTATTGCTTTGCCTGGAATGTTCCATAGTGCGACATTAGGCAAATCCATGTAGCATTTATTCATTACGGGTGTTTGTATTGCTCAAAAATACAATAATTCCTTCTGTGAATAGGGGCGAATCTCCACAGATCTGAATCGTAATGTAGTGTAGTGGGACATTCTAGACAAAGTAATATCATTTCCATGGAGACAAGCAGGTGACGGACCCTCCACCAGAAAAGTTGCGAAGTTTTTCTTTAAATATACTGGGGAAAATCGAGTACCGGGCCTCTAATCGAGCAAGGTTTTGAATCGCCACATTTACTTCTTCCAACATTTCCAAAACACAAAGTCAAATCTGTCACAATTATCGAATGGCCCTCTGCGGATGTGATTTGGTTTGAAACAGTTGTGAGGGATGTACCGGCTCCGGCGCGCGTGGCCACTTAACCGAACTCAAGCGCATTAGCCACCCATGACTTTTACTGCCAATCTGACGCTCCGTACCTCCCATTAAAATTTCACAGGTCAAAAATTTAAAAGCCAGTTAAAGAAACGTTCTTTTTCATTACATGTGACACCAAAACGAGTCGGGTCGGGCCCCACAGCGTAATGGCGAGGTAATTAGAGAGCTTAGGTTTGATAAAGTGTGACTGTGAATCTGTGTTGTGCTAATTAATCAATATTTTAATTATTAGACCTTTTAACGAGCGTTTGGCTGGATTCCTGGGGACGGTAGCTTTTTCTGTCTTCATTAGGGACTACACAGGTTTCAGAAGAATGGCCCTGACCTCAGCTGACACAAAATGGCGTCACACAAAGAGATGTACGCTGAACTTTTTGATGCAAAGAATGAGCACTCTGGTCTGGTCACCGGAGACATGGAAACTCATTCAATTCTCGTCGGTAATTATTATTGAGGGCCGTTATTATATTGTAAAAGAGTTTGAGGTGAGGAATAAAACTATACGATATGTTTTTATGATACAGCTGTCCGCTCGGCTTTGATGGTGAGTCAGTCCCAGCCATTTCCTACTTTCTATCTGAATGCAAAAGGTTTAAAACTAGATTAGAAAATGCAAACAAGCGTCCAGTTTTGGCGTGGCCCAATCACAGCAGTGGTGGAACAATTACTCAAGTTTGTTACTTAAGTAAAAGTACAGATGCCAGAGCAAAAAATACAAAAAACTACTTAGGTTAAAGTATTAAAGAACCCATATAAAAATGTACTTAAAAAGAGTAAAGTGTGTGTGTGTATTTTATGAAAGCTTTGACATCTTAGTAGTAGGGGTGGGGCATTTACGCAGTAATTACAATTAATTAATTACAAAGAAAATAATGCATTCAAAATAACTTATTTTATCACAGTTTGCACACCAAACAACGCAGAACTTTTGTCAGTGCACCTTGTTCGTGGTTAAACTGACTCAGTTCTGACTACAATAGTGGAGCATGAAAGTGCTCTGGGAAATTTCTATTAAAAAAATTCCCCGATGGAAGTTTTGACAAATGCGTTGTTTATTGCAAACTGTTCAGAAAAGAGTGTGCAGATCACAGAAGCACCTCTGTTGTGGATTCAGTTACAACTCCAAAAATGAAATGAAAAATGCCCGAGCGATAACCGTTTCAATGGCTTTACTGCAAAAAAATGCTGCCAATGTCAAATCATTTTGTGTCGTCTAATAATTAAAATGTAACACGTTTCTTTTGAAATTAGTTTTCAAAGATAACGTCCCTTTTTTAGAATGCAGAGCACCAGCGCCATCTATGGGTAAAAATGTCTGGTACTATAACTGAAAGAAAATGATCCTTTTTCTGGTTTAAAATAACAAATACATGTATTAAACAGCATTTTAAACATTAACTTATTGTAAAATTCAATCAGACTATTATTGTTTATCAATCTGTTAAATTAACTATGTAATGCCAAATGAATTAACATTTTTTAACCTTTTTAAACTACATATTCAACAACTTCAACCCTACGATACCATTTAAATGTGCTGGAGCTGTTGGCGGGAGCAGTTCTGATCCAAGTACAAATAAGAGAAACAAACTCGAACAAATGACGGGCATCAGGAAGAAAAGGAATAAATAAAGGCAAATATTGTTATGCAA
>CM068356.1:4292193-4344693 GCA_034769755.1 Odontamblyopus lacepedii | reverse complement strand
AGAACTTCTATAACTTTCCTTTCAAGATGAAATGTTGGTTCTTGGTCTCTCATTTTATACAATAAATTTCCCCCCAAAAGTGTGACTTATAATCTGGTGCGACTTATACATGTTTTTTTCTTCTTCATTGTGCATTTTTTGGCTGCTGCGACTTATACTCCGGAGCAACTTATAGTCCGAAAAATACAGTACCTTGTTTTCAAAAAGATCTATCACAATACTTCATGTCGCAGTACTTCTTTGTCCCTTCAAATAAAGAAAGATAAAACTAAACTAAATGACTGGCTAATATAACATAGCCTGCTTATTTCTAGATCCGCACACATCCCTCTGGCCTGTCAAACCGCTCTCCCCCTCATCTCCTCATCTCCACCACCACTGTGTACACAAGGCTCTGAGCTCATCTCCAGTCGAGCTGCACTAAAATCTGGAAATAATCATCTTCTCTAGAAAACACTTCACCCGCCCCGCTGGAGCCCTCTGCCTCTCCAGATTGGATTCACCCTCGTAATCCCAAGTGGCACCCCGGCCCCCCTCCTCTCCTCACCCTTTGCTGTGTGTGTGTGAGAGGGGAAGGGGAAGGAGGAGGGGGGTGACACCTGCTGGGCACTATAAATATAAAAAAGCCCGAGTGCCAGGGTGAGTTTGTACAGTGGGATCCAGCGGGGAGGCTCTGTGTGAGGGGTAATGCGGACTGAAAGCTGCTGCCTTCTTCTTCTTCTCTTCTTCTGAATCACAAGTCTGACAGAGAGGAGTGATGGGAGCCAGCAGATCAACTCCGACCGCAGAGGAGAGGAAGAGCGGGGTATAGAGGGGAGATCATGGTAAAATATTGACTTGAAATGGGGCATTATGAGAAAAGGTTTGGAGTTTTCTACCAGGTTATGATGTTGTTCCCCCATTAAAAACCTAAAGAGGTTTTATGTGTCACCAAAGCACTACGAGTCTATACAAGGCTCAGCTCACAAACCTACGTGACCCATGCTACCACAAGACAATTTTTACAAAAGCGTGATACAAAACTTTACACTATAACTTCACAAACCTGATGCAATGTTCACTAGTTTTCCTATTGGGATGCACACAGATTGAGTTGTGAAAGCACTCTGAGCGGAGAACAAAGGGAGCAGGGAACCAGAGCACAAACACAAAACTGAAATAATACTAAATAATAATACACATACTTTTAAATAATACTTTTTTATTTAACCAAACGCTGCTATTTGGTCGTGCGCGCCTGTGTGCTATCGCAACTCGGGTTTGTTCTGGCCAACACTCTGCTTCGCTGATTGGCCGGTGCACCAACTACAACTTCCTGTGTTTTTGTGAACTGTATAATGTACTGTGATCCCTGACCTAGTTGCTAAATTGAGCGGAGGCACTAGGTGGCGCCAGCCTGGCTACATGAATATAACATTTAAAAACAATAAAAGGAAACATGGTGATCTAAATATGCTATGTGTGTAACATAGCATATTTAGATCACCATGTTTCCTTTTATTGTTTAGCACCTAGAAATGTATATCCAATCTTTAAATGAATTGACATTGTGAATGTTGGATCATTTCAGTCCATGTACACACGTAGCCGGGTATTGTTAAAACCGAACATTTACCCCCCTCCGTTTATAAAAATGGTTTTATCCACACCACCTTGTCTTCGAAAAAAATACCTTCCACACATAACTGAACATCTGCGTTTTCAACCACATTCATACGCATTCCAAACCTGTAGATGCCGTTATTTCCATTGAGCCCTCACTTTGCAGTCACTTCCGCCTAAACTTAAACAACAGAAAACATGGTGCCAGGCTCCTTTGTCTGGACAGACTCGGAGTCAGAATTGCTCCTAAACACAGTTTAAGAGCAATTCTGCTCTCAACACACACACAGCTCTCAAGAAACGACTCCGATCCATAGTCTGTTCTGGCTTTGTCTTTTGCAGTCGCCTAAACAAATGTCGCACGTTTGACGTCAGGGCAGATTCATATTTTTTGGCGCAGACAGTGACGTTTTAAAACGCAAAACCTCAGTTATCTCTGTCCACACAAACAGGTATAAACGGAGTTTTCAAAAATCTTCACTTTGGCCGGAGTTTTCCCTGAATACTCGTTTTTGATGCGTGTTCGTGTGGATCAAAACGCAGCAAAACATCTTCGGTTTATCAGATACCCGGCTACGTGTGGACAAGGCCTTAGTCTCATCTTGGTTTGGTTCTATTCATGGATCAAATGGAACAGAAAACGCACACCAAAGTTTTTATAGAGGTGCAGGTGCAAGGAAAAGTAATTAAAAGTGAAAAACATGCATGGCACGCTCAGATGGACAATTTCCAAATACCTTTTTTTATTTTTCAATAACAGCAAAAAAGCCTTCATCGGATCATTTTTCTTGCATTTTTCTTGCTTCAGACTGAGGTCCAAAGCAAGAAAATGATCTGATGAAGGCTTTTTTGCAGAAACATTATTAAAAAATAAAAAAGGTATTTGAAAATTTGTCCATTTGAATGTGCCATGCATGTTTTTCACTTTTAATTGGTTCTAGGTTGAACCCAGTCCTGATGCGGACTTAGTTTGGTCCTGCTCAAGTCCTGATTTAGTTCTGGTTTAGTCCTGGTCTAATCCAGGTTTAGTTCTGAGTTTAGCCCCAGTTTAGTTTCATAGTGTTGTTAGCTCATCAAAAACATACCTGGAGGTGTGTTTTGTTTCAGTAATCCAGGTTTATTAGTCTGTCTACATCTCTAAAATGCTCTGTTCCACCTTGTGATGTCATGTAGTTGTAGTTTTCAAGTTAACACCTATCGTGTACTTTTTAATTCAGTAGAGATGGGCAATTCTGAAATCATCCAAATTATTCTAGAGAAGGTGTACAGAGTTTAAAACCCAGTGGAGCACCTCCTGTATCACCTGTATGATATCAAAAGGCGGAACAGAAACCTTTCCTTTGAGAGAAGAACTCTAAATATGCAGGTTTGTGTGTTAAACAAGTGTGAATGAAACACAACTCACAAGTATGTTTGTGATGAGGAAACAACATTATAACACACACTGCCTGGTCAACAAAAAAGTAGCCACCTGGATTGCTGCAGTTGGTCAGGTCCAGGTTCAGCAGCAGTGTGTGATCAAAGAATGAGGTCAGCTGAACCTGAATATACTGAATGACCAGGTTATTCCATGTGATTTTTTCTTCCCTGATGGCACAGACATATTCCAAGACGACAATGCCAGGATTCATCAGGCTCAGATTGTGAAAGAGCGGTTCAGGGAGCATGAGATAATCATTTTCACACATGGATTGGCCACCACAGAGTCCAGACCTGAACCCCAATGAGAATCTTTGGGATGTGCTGGAGAAGCTTTGTGCAGCGGTCAGAGTCTACCATCATCAGTGCAAGAGCTTGATAAAAAATTAACGCAACACTGGATGGAAGAAAAAATCCACTGATAACCTGGTCATTCAGTATATTCAGGTTCAGCTGACCTCATTCTTTGAGCACACACTGTTGCTGAACCTGGACCTGACCAACTGCAGCAACCTCGTAGCTATTTGCTTAGTTAAATCCAGGTGGAGACTTTTTTTTTGGGGGCCAGGCAGTGTATGTTAGAATGCTGTTTCCTCATCACAAACATATTTGGAGTTGTGTTTTGTTTCCTTCACATGTTTAACACACAAACGCTGCATATTTACGCTGAGTTCTTCTCTCAAAGGAAAGGTTTCTGTTCCACCTTTTGATATTAAACAGGTGATACTGTGTTTTAAACTCTGTACACCTTCTCTAGAATAATTTGACCTGACCAACTGCAGAAACCATCCATCCATCCATCCATCTTCTTCCGCTTATCCGGGGCCGGGTCGCGGGGGCAGCAGTCTAAGCAGGGGCTCCCAAGCTTCCCTCTCCCCAGCCACTTCCTCCAGCTCCTCCGGACGGACCCCGAGGCGTTCCCAGGCCAGCCGAGAGACATAGTCCCTCCAGCATGTCCTGGGTCTTCCCCGGGGCCTCCTACCGGTGGGACATGCCCAGAACACCTCCCGAGGGAGGCGTCCAGGAGGCATCCGGACCAGATGCCCGAGCCACCTCAGCTGGCTCCTCTCGACGTGGAGGAGCAGCGACTCTACTCCGAGCTCCTCCCGTGTGACCGAGCTCCTCACCCTATCTCTAAGGGAGCGCCCGGCCACTCTGCGGAGGAAACTCATTTCGGCCGCTTGTATCCGCGATCTCGTTCTTTCGGTCATTACCCAGAGCTCATGACCATAGGTGAGGGTAGGAACTGCAGAAACCTCGTACCTATTTGCTTAGTTAAATCCAGGTGGCGACTTTTTTTGGGGAAGGGCCGGGCAGTGTAGATCAGAACATAGCGACATATGGGCTCTTTAATCTAACACAGGGAGTTTTTACATGTTCCTGCTGATAAAGACCCCAATAACATCTACATTTGTTCTCCTGTGATAAGATGAAACATTTGTATTTCAGTCTCAGGCAGCTCTATTCATCCTTTTATCGATAAAGCTGCCTGCACTGCGAGCAGGAGGACGCAGCCGTGCTTTAGAAATCCCATGGTATTTTTCAGTGATGGAATGAACTCATAACAACTAGTCCTTTCCAAGAAGCACACGTGTTGCTCTATGGAAAAGAATAGGTTTAATACTTTAGTTAATCCTCACATCTGACCAGGTCACATCGCTTCAGGTAATACAATTTAAACCCCACGCACTGAGAAACAGAAATGCACAATGTCAGATGTTTTCCTTGAGATAAGAAATGGACAAGAAGCTGCAAACTGGAGACATACTGTACATACGCAGTACTTTGTAACATCAGCAGAGGTGAAAGAAGTACTCAGTTTTACATAAAGGTGCACTATGTAACTTTTTTGGCTGGGGCCCCGTCACCTGCTTGTTTCTATGGAGATGTCATTGCTCTGAAATGTTCCACAGTGTGACATTAAACAGCTTTACCGTTTATTTATTCAATTACAGGTGTTTTTATAGCTAAAAATACCTATAAAAACAGACATTCTGACTGTGAGCGGGGCTATTTCTCCATAGATCTGACCTGTAACTTGGTCTGGTTTGGTGTCCATGACGGTAGAAAGGTTTAATGCCGTACTGCGAAAGCAACAACATCTTCACAGAGGAAAGCATTTAATAGAGAAAAAAGTTGCATTCAAGTCCATTATGTAACTTTTCAAGCGTGATATCTGCCACCTGTTTGGATCCATGGAGTTTAACCCTTACCCTGGAATGTCCCACAGTACGGCATTAAAGAACACATATGCATTCCTGCTGCTTTAATTTCCCGGATTTCTGGATTTTTACCTGTGATGCAACGATCTAAACGCAAAATGAGGATTTTTGAGTGCTCAGTGATGAAAAAAATAACAACTGTGGAACATTTCAGGCAAAGCAACATCTCCATGGAGACAAGCAGGTGGCATATCTTTCACCAAAAAGTGGCGTAGTGTAGCTTTACAGTTTAGGCTCTTTTTTTTATCTGGTTGAGTGGATGGCAAGTGTTTTTTTTTATATTATATTCTTTATATTTTATTCTTTTACTCTGTTTTTGCTGACAATTTTATGTTTTATTTTAATATGCTCAAATAAACACGGATGATGATGATATTTACATTAATATATACTGTATGTCCAGCAGTATTGCATGATGCTTACACATAAATACATTTTCCCTTGATGCAACATGCAAAGGTATTCATTCCAACTACTGTTCACTGTAACTATGATCTCCATAAATACATAATTATATTGTATTCTAATCTTTAATTTAGAAGTAGCTTCACATGCGCCTATAGGGAAGTCTGCAAATCTAAAGATCATTGTCTCAAAACAGTGCTTATATCTTCTAATTAGGGCTAAAATGTGAAACTGGTAATGGATAACGTTAAAATTATGCAAAACTTTCAAAGGCAGCAGTGCTACTATGGGTGTGTAAAGATCTTCCGTGCACGGTCTTTCATCTTCATTAAAATTAGGAAAAAATGATGGTCACACAGATATTACTACATTATTTAAAAATCATATTATCTATTTGGGTTGATGAATGGAGGCACAAAAAAATCAATCAACACCAGATTCAGGTCACTGCTGTGCAAATGGCTGTTTAGGATTTTTATTACACCTGGAAAACTCCACCATTTTAATCCAAATAGTCCTGATGATTGTGTTAAATGTGGTAGGGAAACAAGGACCCTTTTCATTGTTTGTGGCCTTGTGAAAAACTGTTTTGGAAAGAAGTCGCTTCTGTAATTTCAGATTTGATTGAATTTACATTGGATTATAAACTCTGTATACTATAGATCTTCCTCAAGAGCTTTAGTGTTAATTTAAAAGAAAAAAAGATTGTAATTTTTTGTTAACTACAGGCCAAACATGTTATTGAAGAAAATGGAGAGACCCAGATTAAACCAGTAGATTAAATTAAACCAGTGGATTAAATTAATGTCCAACAATTTGGCACGGGAGAAGTTGAGCTACATGTGTTTCTTTTCTTTCTTCTTTAGTCATTTTATGTTTCAATATGTAAAATCTTAATAAAAACATCTGTGAAAAAAAAAATCATATTATTTTTTAATTTTGCTTTACGTCCTGGTTCATAAAGATTTTTATAAAAACAATCCAAAACTGCTTTTCTCTTTTCCGTATAGACACCACCGCCCTCCATGAGCTCCTCCCTGTGTGTTAAACATGTTTTCTCTTGCTCTGCGCTGGACTTTGTATCATTGTTTAGCCTTGCTCTCCCTCCGCCTGTTGCCTCCCCTCTTTCCCCTGTGTCCCGCAGTACCACTGTGCACCACCAGGCCTACGTGTTCTTTCCAGATGATCTCCTCTGGATTTCCAATTTGCAGCGCGCCAACCGTTCCCAGCTTCACGCGGCCGTCAAAACACTGCTGACAGCTCTATCCGACGCTTGTGTCAGTCGAAGAAGAGGAAAAAGAGGATTCGTGTCAGTCGTAAAGGGAAAAAAAACACAAAGCAAAGTGGAGCGGAGCAGTGGAGATGTCCGTGTAGAGATGGCCATCTTCAGCATCTGTCAGAGGAGGGGGGGCAGGGAGAGGCAGGGAGGTGGTTAGCGCCATGAAAGCAGAAATGTAAATGTTTGTAAAGATGGAGCGTGCGGCTGGTAAAAGAAGGAGAAGGAAAAAAAAGAGTAAAAAAAAAAAGGGCACAGCAATATCCAAATCTTATGGTAAAAGCAGTGGTGCTGATTCTAAACTCTAATGTTAAGTTTGATTATTCCAAGCACAAATTAATGACAAAGGCTAACACCATATTTACACCACTGCATAACGTCTAACGCAAAAATACACAACTGTGACGGACAGTATGATTTTGTATTAACTGTTTATAGCCACACAGAAGGTAAACACTGGGAAACAGAACTTTTTCAACATTTTCAATGGAACTTTACTGTATCAAGGCAGAACCTTTCATTCTTGCATTCCTGGTAGACCAAAAGCGGAGATGAACATCAACACCCAGTTACCTAGCCAAAACTTTATTTATACACTGGAAAAAACAATATCTAAGTCAGTTAAAATGACTTAAAGTAAGAATATTTTACTTTATTTGAGCAGATTCAACTTGACAAGTGAAATGATCTGCCAATGGAATAAGTTTTTTTTTCTTAATTCAAGCAACATTTGGTTTTGCTTCTTATTTTAAGTACAAAAAGTCTTATTCCACTGGCAGATCATTTCACTTGTCAAGTGTAATTTACTCAAATCATGGTAAAACTTTCTTAATTCAAGTCATCTTATCTTGACTTGATTTTGTTTTTTGCAGTGTAGCGGGATTTCCAGAGACTTTATATATAAATGAACATAACTAACCCGCTACCTGCCTGTTCCAAACAGGAAGTGTTCATGAGAGAGCTTCCGGCTCCACCAACCCTGTTTCCAATTGACACTGTTTGTATCGACGCACTCTACATGATCCTGATGTTTTTTATTTTGCTATTTTGTCCATAAATAATTTCCTATTCCTAATATGGAACTCGGCTTCAGATTCTCTCCTATACCTGCTGGCCTCCTGAGCTTCATTTGACTGGAATCGAACACTCTGGGTGACGTCACATCCCTTAGTTCTTTATACAGCGTATGAGCTTAACAAGATATAGCATAACATGGCCTAGCGTAGCATGAGTAGAGCAGTGTAAAAATCCTCTCCAAATGAATCACCTGTTACAGTAAATGATCATTGTGACATCAAACATAAGGTTTCTGAAAGAAGAGGATCTGTGATGTTAATGTGGTGTATAGAAAAGAGAAAAGCAGTTTACAGGTGGCACTGTACCCCTCAGGCACTGACTCCAGGCTTAATCACATGTAAGAGCATCAAACAGGCTCTTCTTATGTCCACACATGAGAGAGAGAGAGGGAATGGGCCCTCCTCTCCCCCTGCCCCCCCAGCCTCTCTGATGTTCCCAGGAGGACCCCGCTGTGAAAACCACAGGGCAGCACAAATGTAGAAAACCTGCTCAGCGCTGGATTACAGCTCCTTGTGCTGCAGCTCTGGGAAAACACATCTGTCAAACAGGAATAACACACAGGCTCAGGCAGGACCCGCTCCACTCACCACACAAGGGTTATTAGCTTTATATTATGTCCATATATTGTGGATCACACTTATTTGTATTTTCTGAAGGGCAATTCATTTTATGCACTTACAATCTTTTTTTTTTTTTCATCAAAGTGAACACAACAGCGTGTCATACAGTGTGGTTACAGTTCAGAGGCTCTGTGCCCTCTACAAAAGGCTGTATTAAGAAAAGGAAAAAAGCGTAGTTCACTATGGCGACCGCCATAGTGAAAAAAAAAAAAAAAGAAAAAAAGGGGGCAACCAAATGAGGGGAAATTTGTAGTAAATAATTTTATTCAAACGAACAATAAACCAAGTTGTAAAAACAGGCTATAATTCATTTGCTATTTTCTGCTTGTTCATATAAAAGCTTTACTGCATCATTGAACGGCGTAGAACTTAAAAGGAGACGGTGCAGACAGGTGCAGACAGGTTTACAGCTGGACAACAGCAGCGTTCGGTGGTGCACGGCGCTCACAGTGCAGCCTATGAAACCATTACAAGTGGTGCATTTAAAGTTGTGACAGTTCAAGGCAGCCGTTGGTCATAACATATTCAGACTGCTCCGGAGCGAGGTCAGTGTTAGAGTGGCTCTCCATATCCACACTGCCCATCTCATCTGGGACCTCCGCACCAGACAAAGCTCAGCCATGACTTGTCTAGACGCCCGCTCCTCGTCCTTAGCGCGTCAACTCTGTAACCGTTGTGTTGAAATAAATCTATTACCGAGAGTGAATCAAAAGCCACCTCGCGCTCCTCACCTCCCCCCTCCTGTCCCTCCTCTCTCCTCTCCACAATCCCATGCATCTGCTTTGTGCTCTTTACATTGCGCGGCGTACATATGTGTGTGTGTGCCGTGGGCTCGGCTGATTGACCTGCATTCCGGCGCGGGACCCCCTCTCCGCTCTCACACCTGGGGCCCCCTCTGCTCCGTGCTGCTGTCAGTGGTGCGTGGTGGTGCTGCTCGATTGATGACAGCCATTCACTGATGAAGCTGTATTCATCATTCCTGTCCAGGGCTGAACTGACCAGATGGACCCTGGCTATCCATCCTCTGTCAGGGACACATCTGCTCCCCGTGTTGCTCAGAGTACTAACAAGTCACCTGCTCCCTCTCCGGCTGGTGTCAGGAGCACAGCCACCGAGTAAAGATCCTAAAGCCAATCCTGATACGGGAAGTTTGACTGCATCTCCGAAGCTCAAAATGCTGTGATAAGTGGTAATTTTCACGCTCCTTTTACCTTTTATTCAGTAGAAATTGGAAATAGGAGGTAACTCAATACAAGTACTGAGAATACATGTTCTGAATACACTATTTGTAACTGTATTTTGATTACCTGGCGACACCGAACCACACGCTTTGACAAAACATCACAAAAACGAGTGGATCTGGAGCTGTAGCCTCTCATCTTCCTGATTGCAGAGGGCGTGATTGACAGGTGGATAAACCAATCAGAGAGACGCATGGTCCGTCCACATCAAAACAAACATGGTGCTTACACATAAAAAATGTGAAGAATCTACGTAAAGGGCTGAGAAATAGTGTGAGTTTGTACAGAATCAACAATCGAAGCACTAAACTTACTTATTTTAAGAGAAATTATCTATTTTGTTATGAATGTTACAAAAATGAGAAGAATTTGAGAGACACGTGATACAAATCATCTAAAATTTGGACAGATTTTTCTTGCTCTATGGTCCGGTCCCAGTCCCTTTTTGGATTTGAACAGAATGTTGAACCATCTGTCTGGTCAGGCAAGTATTCTGGTTCAATTACTTCTTCATTTTGTGTTATTCAAAGTACAGTATCTTTTTTAAAATCGAAGGAATACACTTGATTACGCAATGAAAGCTTCAAACTGCAGAATATGAACGAGAAAAATATCAAACACTGCGCTTGCGGTCGACAGCAGCTCAGTTGGTCGGCGGTTCGATCCCGGTCCCGCTCTCGACGTAAACATCGTTGTTAGAGCGACGCGATTCCAGCTCCCACAGGTGACTGCTGTCGTTGTGCCCTTGGGCAAGACACTTAACCCACCTCGCCCCCAGTTGCTATGTAAAATGATGTATGAATGTGTTTTTGATGAATGGGTGAGAGGTTCCTTGATGTGAAGAGCTTTGAATGGCTTAAAGGTGGAAAAGCGCTGTATAAAAATGTGGTTTATTTATTATTATTTGTTTAGAATTTTTCCTTCTCTGATCAGGGATAAATAAATGCACAAAATAGGCAGAAATTGTGCGTTTTTACACTATAACTTAAATGCAACTCTGCGTGAAAGTATTCTAAGTATTCAGAAGATAGTACTCTGATTGGACCATGTATCGGAACACATTTTAATTCAGGTATTCAGTATTCTGTGACTAAATACATTTGTTATAGTATTTTTGCCATCACTGACTCCGAGTGACAACTGCTTTACTTATTTTGAAATACGTCAAGGTAAGGTGCTTTATTGTCCCTGTAGGAAGATTTGTCCTCTGCAATGGACTCGTCATTCAAAGCGCTGGGACAACCTGTCACTGAGAGGGTCATAACAGTGAGTGAGCAGAGGAATCAAAACTCTGCTAAATCTGGGTGAGAGAAAAGCACAGACAACTCTTCTTCTGCATGTTTTTTTTTTAAAGAAAATGATATGTATTTTTACTCAAATAGGCTGTAGTACGTCTTTCAGCGTCATGTTTGTTTTGGTGCGTTGATGCTGCTCTGTGATTGGTCCAGTCTCCAAAGCACGGGTGGGGCGCACTTCAAGGTTGTATGGAGGATTTTTTATTTTAGTTTCAATGAAAGTTCAAAATAGCATTATAGAGATGCGGCAGTCTTGTAATTACTCATATTTTTCGGACTATAAGTCACACTTTTTTCAGAGTTCTGTGCCTTATACTCAGGTGCGACTTATATATTCAGTTTTTCACATTGACAGCCCATAGACCAAATATATGAATTGTATATATGAATCAAAAATGAAACAAATCGTTATCCGTTTTTTCATTTTGGTTTTATAGACAAATCATAAAGAAAAGGGGTGTTTTTCATTTTCTTATTTTTGGCTCTGTATTGAAAAATGAATGAACGAATAATGCCCGGATTGTTCTCTATTTGGTTGTTTTTATTACTATAACTTCTATAACTTGCCTTTCTAGATGAAATGTTGATTCGTGGTCTCTGATTTGATCAAATTTCCCCCAAAAAGTGTGGCATATACATGTTTTTTTCTTCATTACATATTTTTTGGCTGGTGCGACTTATACTCCGGAGCAACTTATAGTCCGAAAAATACGGTATGATAACCAAAAAAATACATCAACTATAGATGTGGTGTGGTTACCTCTGTTAGGTTGTCAATCAAACTCTCTACGTTTCTAGCTCTTTGTCTGGAATGTTTCATAGTATGACATTAAACCTTTTTATCATGGAGACCAAACCAGTTTTTTGGGGTATTTTTGAGCTATAAAATCACCTGTAATTAAATAAATGTAAGATAGAGCTGTTTAATGTCATACTGTGGAACATTCAGGGCAGAGCAATGATGTATCCATAGAAAAAAAGCAGGTGACGGCTCTTGAACCAACAAAACAAACAACCAAAACAAAAAAAAAACCTGCATCTATCAACTTTTTGAAACCTTTATTATTATGGAACACATCTGGATCACTGCAGGATTACACCGCTACCACAGTATTTTACATCGATTTAAAAATACTACAATAAACTCAAAACTCATGGCCTTTAATGGAAAAGAACTTGACATTAGAGATGCCGATCTTTAGTGAAAAACTGCACAAACTTGTCTCCTCACCTTGCAAACGCAGTGAATAGTGTGCACAAAGGTACGCGCTGTGCTCCTGTATCCTTGTACCATTTGTTGATTCTAGCTGCGCGATGAATATACGGATCCACAAAGCCATTATTCTTTCAGGGTTCCCCGCTGTTTTTGACCATGTAACCTCCAGCCCGCACACAGCTCCCCATTATAAACTTTCCACGCGAGAAAAATGCGGCCGGCTGCGAGGCTTCAGTGGTCATCAGAGGTGTATGTGCTTGTGCAGAGTTTTACATGGCTCTCCTCTCACTGTTAGCACAATGTTAAAGAAGGGCTGCTGGAGTTCCACAGGGAGTATGGGTATTGTCCGGGAAGTTTATTTTATTTTTTCATGTGTTAGGGAGCTTGTGTTTACTCGAGTTTCCAATCCAAACCAGTTACTTTGGGATTAGAGAGCTGCTGCACCGAGTATTCGCAGAATACAGCAGATGATACATTGAATATGTAGATTTATGGAGGTTTTTTTCTTTTTTTCTTTCTCAAAAATCTTCAAAATTCGACATCCCTCAAAACCCCAAAAGGCACAAAAAGGCACAAAGAAAAAAATTCATAGCGTCCAAAAATGTGTTAAAGGGACAGTTCGGAAGTTTGGACATAGGGCGTCATTTCCTAGTGAGCCAGAGTGTTGGAGACGTGTGGAGACACTTTTTGACATATTCCATCCAGTCCTTGTATTTGGAGAGGTTGCTGGTGCTAGGCTAGTGCATGTCAATGGCCATAGTCATCCTGCCACTAAAAACAGTTTGAAATAAAACTAACTTTGCATCGCATGAATCGCTGCATGTTTGAGGGACTATTTTCTCATATATCAGTCCGCCGCTGCCAAGCTTTCTACCAGGAAGTACAACTCGCTGCCGCTGCTCAGACATAAATCCTTCAAACGCAGGGTTGGTTTTACTTCTAAAGTTATTCTATCGACACAGACGTTCACATGGACAGTCTGGAGTTATAATAGTTTTGCCTCAGGTGCTCTGTGGAGTGGGTAAGACTGATTTTAGTGGCAGGACGACTATGGCCATTGACATGCACTAGCCTAGCACCAGCAACCTCTGCAAATACAAGGACTGGATGGAATATTTTAAAAAAGCGTCTCCACATGTCTCCAACACTTTGGCTCACTAATAAATGAGGCCCTATGTCCAAAATTCTGAATTGTAAAACAATTTTGCATGAAAAAATTGTTGATTTTTTTTTCTCAGAAAGTTTGATTTCTGATTCAAGTTTCCATTTTTCTCCTCCTCTCCACTAAACTGTTCTACAAACTACAGAAAATGGTCAAAACTGAAAAGAGTGCGTTCAGTGATAATATCCCATTGGCCATTAGGGACATAAATATGAATGAGATGAAACAAACTATTGCATTAGACGTGCAGCCCCAACGTTTAATTTGATGTCACTGATTTCAGAGAATAGGGCTGTATGGCCCTGTGCTAAACTTTGGTCCCTGTGACTGCAGTCGTCAGCTTTTCTAACATTTTCAGTCCAATTTCTAAGGCAAGAAAGTGTGGAAAATAAAAATTGTTTTTCTTCCAAGCAAATTGATTCGAACTTCAAATTTAATTAATTGTTTTTTCTCTTTTTATGTTGCCCAGTCCTTGGTTGCCTTGACACGGCCTTTTAATGATGCCACACTTTTTGAGTGCTTAGGTTTTCAGCATTTTTCATGTTTTTAGATATTGTTTTAAGTTCATTTTAATTCATCTTTGTTCCAGAGCACATGCTACAGTTTTTTTTAGTTTGGAACACCTTGATAACAGCCACGTCTTTGTTTATGTATCAAGTAGGAGGCCTTTAAGTTTATTATAGAAAAGCTGACACCAGTATTTACACAAACCTTCCCCATTTCAAAAACCTGACTCAGTAAAAAGGTGTCTTCAAGCACTTGTTATTGTGACTCATAGAATAAAGTCCCCAGTTCATTGTCTAAATCTTTTCAGTGGTTTGTATTCAGGCCTTACACTGACACACAGAAGAGCCCTCCACACTATTGATCGTCACCGCTCGCACTGTCAACACATCTCTTCATCTGCCCTCATTATTAGACCCATTATTAGCATTAGGACACAACAGGCTTAAAGGGGTTGGCCCAGGTATTTGTTGGTGTAGTTGAGACTGTACAAAGAGTTAGTTATGTCCATTTATACGGCCTATGGTTGAGACAGATCTACTTGCCCCGTACAGATATATTATATAATGTATCTGCTCTTAGAGTCAAAATAATTATAAAGAATTGTATCATCCAAGAACCAGGAAGTGCGCTATTGCCTGCTTGTTGCTGAAGGCTTTAAAGCGATGGTAAATCTCCGCTCTGCCTTAGAAAGTTGTAAAAAGTGCTTTCATTCACCCAGCGAGTGATTAGGATGCTACGGATACATTCAGAAAAAGAGGAATTACCGTATTTTTCAGACTATAAGTCACAGTTTTTTTCATGGTTTGGGTGATCCTGTGACTTATATATGAAATACATGATTTCACATGTTCGTTATTTTCACTCTGATAGCTGCTCAAGGGTGCTCAAGGGTGGTAAGCCAGTATCTGCTTCTCCTATTACTCTTGTACCTCTGAAAAATTAACATTTGAACATTAGCTTATAAAGACAACTGAGAAAGACCGAACACCTCCAAAAAGAAAATCATATTCTGCAGATTACAAGCTGCAAGTAGTGAAATATGCAGCTGAAAACGGTGAAAATGCTGAAAATGGAATGAGCGAGAAACTTGTGAGGGACTGGCGAGAAGCAGAGGAAACTCAAACTGCAAAGAATTAAAAAAATAAAAATAAATAAAACTGTTACTGCTTCATGCAACACAATGTTCTCTATCAGAGCCCGGACAACGACGTCCCAAAAACTGCTGCAGACTTCCAAGCCGAGGTCGACACTTTGAAGTGTTGACATGTCTGTTCTTGGACTCTAATTTTATAAAATAAATTTCCCCCCCAAAAATGTGACTTATAGTCCAGTGCCACTTATATATGTTTTTTTCTTCTTCATTATGCATTTTTTGGCTGGTGCGACTTATAGTCCAGAAAATACGGTAGTTGGGGCGGTTGCAAACCTTTTATTTTGAAGTAGTTCTGTTTTTCATGTCTGTAAAAATCAGGTACAGCACATTTAAGTCACAAAGAGTTTACTTTTAGAAGCAACACTCTTCACTTTCCAAACATTTTAGTGAATCAAAACATAAATATATTTTTATAGGTATAGTATAGTACAGTTTAGAGATAAAATATCATCTTTTTTGTACGGTATTGTCTGGTGGAAGGTAAAAGTGGGTGTGTTAAAGCAGACCTATTATGCCAAATCCACATTTCATAGATTTTAATCATGTTAATTTTATTCCCTCCTTCATTTCCCCTCTTGTAAGTTGTATTTGGAGGATTCATGCATTTCTGAGCATCTTTAATCGCTTATTTTCAAGACATCGCTATAAAATGTTCTTTTATTAATCTGTGATACACAAAAAAAATCCACTGTTCACTAGTGTGATCTAATGTCGGCTCCCATTGGGCACCGCAGTTTTCTAACACGGAAGTCGGTGCTCTTGTTTCTTTTTATTAAGTAGTTTTTGATGAATATTGTGATTTAAAATGTGAAAATTGTAAAAATAATGATCCACGGGTGTTGTAGATTGTAACTATAGGCTCAAGCACAGTGTGTGTTCTTTCACGTGATATAGAACTTCACTTTAGCGTTCGACAAAAATGTACAACGCACAAATATTGATCAAAAAGTAAAAAACACACATTTCCTCATACTTAACCTTTCCACTCCTTTCTCCAAACTGTGTGAAAAACATTTAGCCTCACCTTATGACAACTCTGCTGAGTAAAGGTAATTTCTTGACAGGTCAGGAGTTTGCACATCCATGACTTTCAAATACGCGTAAGCTCCGCCCCCCTCCCCCATCACCACGGCGCCCCTCGTCCTGCAAGATCGGCAAGAATCATGTGACCTTCACCGTGGCACCGGGCCAGTTGTGACGGACCCCTCCAGACCAGCGCCGACCCGCTCATCTGCTGATCATTGTGCTTTAAAACACAACTTAAGGAGACGTGAAGCAGAAAGTCAATGAGGCTTATTACAGTAGATTCCACTAGAATGCTCAATAGGGTGTTTGTGCTCTATAGACACACTATTCCCATGCAACAGGGGCCCTCGTCCAATACGGGGCCCCAAACTGAACATTATTGTGCTTTGTGTGTGCTGTTATTGGCCTTAAACGTGCTCTTGAGTACCGTTGCTTTGGTATTTCATGACCTTAAAATAATGGTTGTATATTAAAGGCACATATTACTTTCCATCAGGATTTAGTGTTTGCACGCCCTCTAGAGGCAGCAGTGGGAAAAGGAAAAAAACAACAACAGCTAGTCATTAAGCAACATGCCCCCATAGGCATACTATAGTTGTAATTCCAATTCAATCTGACTTTTCAGATTCAGATTCAGATTCAGAAAACTTTATTTATCCCCGAGGGGCAGTTCAGTTTGCAGTCACATCACATTTTGCAGCATAATAGGCACACGCAGCATCAACAGACACAAGCTCATGTGGACATTTGAGCAGAGTGCAAAAAATGGGCATAAGATAAAGTGCAAAAGGAACAAAGTGCTTGTGTAAGAGGTCAGATAAAAATAGGACCAACATTATTAAAAGACAATGCATAGATTGTATAGATTTTTGTAAACATTTCATAAACAAGGCAGTTTCCAAAGTGCTTCACAAAGCAATGAAGCACAAGTCAGCAGAATTATGTTCCAAACAAAAGGAAATACTAAAATCAACAGATAAAAGAACAATAATAAAATCAAAGAACAAAAAAATAATAAATAAAGAATTTTTAATCAATCAATTTTTAATCAATCAATAAATAAAGGCAGTACTAAAAAAATAATGAATAAATAAAATAAAAGACACAGAAGACCACGCAACTCACGCGGTGGTAAAAGCCAGAGAGTAAAAGTGGGTCTTAAGGCAAGATTTAAAACACTCCATTAATGATATTTAACCGCAGAAATAATATTTAAGTGCAGAAATGCTCAGAATGAGACTGGTGATCATTCATGGACTTCAAAACAGCACAAAAAAGCTCAGAATATCTGCCTATGATGTCACAATCCAGGGAATGTGAACAGAGGCTCAGAGGGAGAAGACCTCGCAAACAGAATTAATGAAACGTGCATGAATGAAGGAAAATTTTGACTACTGAATCTTTTGTCTTTCCTGGTGTGTAAAATGAGTAAATTCTTGTAGACACTGCGGTCGCCCACTCCTCTTAAGAACTTCCACCTGTGGCATTTAAGGATGGGTCAAATGCAGAATACTGAATAACTTTGGTCAAAAAACAGACCCAAAAGCGTTTGTTTTTTTACTTTAGACAGCAAAAAACAAAATCTCGTCAAGTTAAAATGATTTGAATTAAGAAAGTTTTACCATGATTTGAGTAAATTTCACTTGACAAGTAAAATAATCTGTAGTAGAAGACTTTTTGTACTTAAAATATGGAAATACATCTTGCTACACTTAAAATAAGAAACGAAATTGAATGTTGCTTGAATTAAGAAAAAAAACACTTATTCCATTGGTAGATAATTTTACTTGTCAAGATGAATCTACTCAAATAAAGTAAAATGTTCTTAAAAACCTCTTAACACCCACCTCAAACTGGCTGTTTTTCTCGAATTGTGCATACCCAAATATTAAAGCTTATTGTTTGGGCACCTTACACTCTAGAGGCTTTGTGGATGCATAATTTGAAAGCTAAGTCCTTCTAGTTTATGTAGATATGTCTTAGATTTGTCTAGAAGACTCACAGCTTGCAGTACACTTGTTCAAACATGCCCAAAAAGTATTTTTTTTGGCCTCGGAAAAAAAAATGCAAAAATAAAAGGCCTTCCTGAAGACATACTTCATGCTATGCATTTCAAACTCACCACAGCAACTGTCCATAGTTTTGGCAACAACTGTGCCAAAGTTCAGACCTCTAGATACAACTATTTTGAAAATGTGGACCTTTTTGTATGAAATCGTACATCTGTCACAGATTTGGCACATCTGTGCCAAATGTGCCAAATTACTTTACATGCATTTTTATCACTCTACTAGCAATATAAAACATATTTTGTCACTTTGGGGACTATAAATATCACTTATAACCTGATTTTCAAAGTTTTTTCAGATAATTATATTTTAGCACTGTAACCATTATTAACCATTATTTATTATTATTATTATTATTTTTTTGTTTTGTTTGCTTCTTAGCCTTAGAAATCGTAAAATTATTTATAAAAGTGATACACTTTATCGAAAAAAAATTAAAAACTGCGAATACACTGTGCGTAATAATCCAGACCATCCATGTCCCATCTCCAAAATGGCGGCTTGGCACCAATGCGCACTGTTGCTGTGCCCTGATCTGACCTCAGATCTGACTGTCCCACCTCTTTTTGGAAAGCTTTACTGATTGGCTACAAGATTTTGTGATTGACAACCTGATTCTCCAATGATGCATTACGTTTTGCCGTCGGGACGCACGGAGATGCTTTGGATACTTTGTCTCAACATGGACGCCCGGCTTCAGACAGCTGGGTCTGACTCGGTGAACTTTCATGGAAAACTCCGCGAATGTCTTGTTTTGAAGCTAAGACTTGGGGAAAACAACCATACCCTAAGTGAGCTGCCAAAATGGAAGCTATGTTTACAAAGCCATGCGCAAAAATGGATTTATTGTTGGAGGAGCTACGTTCGAACGCAGACAATGGGCTTTCGGCTGGATAGCAACGACACGGAGCGTCTTATGAAGAAAAAACAAGTGGATATTTTTATTCTGTGGACTATGAGGAACAGAAAAAGCACTAACACTTCTGGATTGAATGTGATTTGAAGCTGGAGTAGCAGTCAAAAGGTAAGAAATGCGAGATTTCTGATTTGTTTATGGTACAGTTTGATTGCGGGCAAAGTTTTTGGAATGTGTTTTGGAAAGAAATGAACATAATGTGCATTTTGTGGTGTGTGTAAGCTTTCAAATGATATATAGGAAGCTCATATTGACTAAAGGGATATTAAATGAATTACGTTAGAAAGAAAAATAACCGCAACCGTCCCTTATAAGGGACGGTGGGTTTTAAGAGGTTAATTCAAGTCATTTAACTTACCTAGAAATGTTTTTTTCCCCATGTTATATTGCCTAAAAAGTGCCAGGGTTTCCCACAGGGTTTTCTTCGGGCTGAAGTTGGACAAGGCTGATTTTCTGCCTCAAACCGTCCAAAATATGGTATGTATTTAACCAGAGCGCACAAAAACACTGAGAAATGTCACTTAGTTCTGAGTGAAACAGCTTTCCAAATAAAGTTTGTCTATTTTATTTTACATTACAGAAAAAAAAACATTCTCTTTAAAGGGCCCATTACGTTACAGTGTTGGTTCCTCATCAAAAACATGCACATTTTGTTTCATTCACACATGTTTAACACACAAATCCTGCATATTTTGGCCAAATTCTTTGCTCAAACACTGTTCCACATCGTGATGTCATGTGGTAATACAGATAGTGCTCCACTGTGTTTTATAAACTCCATATACCTAGAATCATTTGGATCATTCAGCCCCGTCTCGACTAAACAAAAGGTAAAAGGAGCTGTTGACTTCAAAACCACAGCGTCATTTTGAGCTTTGGAGATGTAGACCGACTAATAATAAAGGATGATACATGTGTGAATGAAAAAAAAAAACAAAACACAACTCCAGGTTTGTTTTTGAGGAGGTAACAACCTTATAACATGTCTTAAAGGTCAGGCAATTTTGCGTAATTTAAGGCCTTTCAAAAATAATCGCCCAACTTTGCATGAGTTCAGATTACTGCAGTATTAATCTTTTAAAAGTTGAATAAAACAAAACAATCTTAACACACATTTACCACATCATATCCTCATTTATTTGAAGACATCTTAACACAACTCATATGAACGGCATCAGATAATAACTATCATACAGCGCTACATACAGGTCAGGGTCGATCTCTCTTTCTCCCATTCATCAAGGAAGAATTAAGGTGATTTGCAGATTATTTGTAATTAATCCCATTTGCACAGGTAAGGGTGCTTGAGCTGTGTTTGTGTTGATTGTGGCTGATTGATGCTGACCCCAGAACAGACAAACTCATCAGCTAATTGCAGAAGGTCCACGTGGAGGTCGGGGGAGTGGAGAGAGAGGGACCTGCTTTAGTATGTACGACTCAGGGGAAAATTACTCTGCATTGTCTCACAGTCTGTGGTATCTGGCTGTATGGGGTTTAATAGAGTGTAATAGCACAGCATAGAGAGATATCAAGATAACTTTTGTCATGTTTTCTTCTTCAAACATCTTTCCTCTTAAGAAGATGCAGAACATAAATGTTGATTAAAATGAAAACCCAGACTGCAACACTGAAGTGATTTTTCTTTGGAGACAAATTTGGATTAAAGGGACAGTTTGAAATTTTGGACATAGGGCCTCATTTTCTCGTGAGCCAGTGTGTTGGAGACGTGCGGAGACACTTTTTTAAATATTCCATCCAGTCCTTGTATTTGCAGAGGTTGCTGGTGCTAGACTAGTGCATGTCAATGGGCATAGTCGTCCTGCTACTAAAAACAGACTGACCCACTCCACAGAGCACCTGAGGCAAAACTATTATAACTCCAGACTGTCCATGTGAATGTCTGTGTCGATATAATAATGTCTGAAATAAAACTAAACTTACATTGAGGGACTATTTTCTCATATATCAGTCCGCCGCTGCTGAGCTTCTATCACAGGGGTGGCCAACTAGTAGAAGACTAAGAGCCCCTTCTTTTTCTGTGTTACTGCAAAGAGCCACATTATACACATGGGTACACATGAACATCATCCCATTCCTCAATCATGTATGCACGCACACGCACACACAGACCTATGCTCAACCAGATTTAATGAAAATAACCACACCAACATGATAATATTGTTTAAAAGTTGGTAAAAGTTGTTTTCAACAGTTAACATTGTGTGCACTGTCTCACACACACAAACTCTCAGTTCAAGCAAGTCCACAAACAAAAATAAAATAATTTTCATTTTCAATTTTTCTCTTACTATGCTGCTTAGTGAGACTTTTGGCATTCCTTATCTTGAACAATCCTTGAATGAATGGTAACGCCAGCCAAGCATATTTGACGCATGTTATGTAAAAGCTCCTGAAGAGCCGCATGAAACTAGTTAAAGAGCCGCATGAGGCTCGAGAGCCACGGGTTGGCCATGACTGTTCTATCAGGAAGTACAACTCACTGCTGCTGCTCAGACATAAATCCTTCAAATGCAACGTTGGTTTTACTTCTAAAATTATTCTATCGACACAGACATTCACATCAACAGTCTGATATTATAATTGTTTTACCTCGGGTGAACTGTGGAGTGGGTGAGACGGTTTTTAGTGGCAGGACGACTATGACCATTGACATGCACTAGCCTAGCACCAGCAACCTCTGCAAATACAAGGACTGGATGGAAGATTTCAAAAAGTGTCTCCACACGTCTCCAACACTCAGGCTTACGAGGAAATGAGGCCCCATGTCCAAAATTCACAACTGTCTCTTTAATATATATTTTTTGAGTTATAGGATTTGTAAACAGCACAGTTTCTGTTCTGTTCCCTTTGATTTCTCACAGTGGATTTTTAAAAATCATTTTAGTAATCTTAATAATAATAAATAAATAATAATAAATTAATGAATTGATTAATTCTCTGATCTGGCCAAGATTTTAAAACTTATATCAGGTTATTCATCTTGTTTTCAGATTTATTATCTACTTACAAGTGCTGATTCTGCTTCATTCTAGTCTAGATAGATATTATATTCAAGGACACATCATTTCACTACTTTTACATCATTTTCTGATAGATTTAAGTGTTTATATCTTAAGCTTTTTGGCAGTGTAGAAATGCTACATATGAAATAAAGGAACACTCACACAATTTAACAAGATTATATTTCATGCTTATCCTCTGGTTTTATAATGAAAATTGTAAACTCACAGTTGACCCTCCCTCTGCTAATAACATGAATTTAACATTTTTTTGTATATATATATACTTTTTAGCCAACTAAAAACCTTGAGTTGACCTTTAGTTGATTATTATATTTATATATTTTGTGTCTTATATTCAACCATAAATATTACAATATATATTTCATTCCACTAACTTTTCTCTTGAGCTGTTTTTAGCCAATCACAACCTTCAACCTTTGCCTCTCAACCAATCACCCTCGAGTTATCACCACACTTTCTCTCTGCTCCTTCTTACCCGTCTCTCCCCCGTTTCCCCCTCCACAGCAGCAGCAGCATAACCACCAGCCCCCTCAGCCTCTCCTCACCATCTCCCATCTTCAACACACTCCTGGCGCTTTAAAACATTCGGGACTTTTCTTGTATATTTGGCGGCGGACGTGTCAGACTTTATAGCAGCTGTGAGCATGATCTTGAATACATAGGTGGGAGTCTGTGTCGGTTTAGACGGGGGAGCTCCAGAGACGGGCGTTCTAATGGAGAAGGGGCTGGAGAGGGGGAGGTATTGATCGCTCGGAGCAGACGGCCATTACGACTGTGAAGAGGGAGCAGTGGGCAGAGAGAAAGGAAGGAAGAAGGATGTAAAACAGAACTTATGGGCCACAATCACAGCTACCACAACTTATAGTGACATGTTTAAGTGTTCGGAGAGATGGGAGAGGGACGGAGGGAGAGAGGGAGGGAGAAAGACAGAGAGAGAGAGAGGGTAGGGGGGTGGAGAAAGAGAGAGACAAGAGGGAGATGGAGAGAGAGAAACAAAGGGGAGAGAGTAAGGAAGAGACCAATATATGGAGACAAGGATACAGATTATCTATCTAAGACAAACAGACAGATAGACAGATAGATAGATAGATAGAGAGAGAGAGAGAGAGAGAGAGGGGGGGGTCTTCTTTCTCTCTTACTCACTCTCCTCTCTCTTTCTGTCTTTCTGTCTCTTTCTGTGTTCCTCACTCTCTCTCCTTGTAACCACACAGACAGAATGAGGAAGTCAGGGAGAGAAAGAGAGAGAGAGCGAGACAGACAGAAAGAGAGAGAGAGACCTGACCTTTCCCTATACAGAGAAATGTATCCGGGCTCCTACCTGCAGCATTGCTCCAATTACACACAAACTAAATTGGAGCAGCCTCAGCTGCAATTCAGTGTATACACTGTGTTTAGATGGAAAAAGGGTTTATATGTGTATATATGTGTATATATGTGTGTATATGTGTGTATATATGTGTATATATGTGTGTATATGTGTGTATATGTGTGTATATGTGTGTATATGTGTGTATATGTGTATATATGTGTATATATGTGTGTACATGTGCATATATGTGTGTATATGTGTTTATATGTGTGTATATGTGTATATATGTGTGTATATGTGTGTACATGTGTATATATGTGTGTATATGTGTGTATATGTGTATATATGTGTATATGTGTTTATATGTGTGTATATGTGTATATATGTGTACATGTGCATATATGTGTGTATATGTGTTTATATGTGTGTATATGTGTATATATGTGTGTATATGTGTATATATGTGTGTATATGTGTTTATATGTGTGTATATGTGTATATATGTGTGTATATGTGTATATATGTGTGTATATGTGTGTACATGTGTATATATGTGTGTATATGTGTGTATATGTGTATATGTGTATATATGTGTGTATATGTGTGTACATGTGTTTATATGTGTGTATATGTGTATATATGTGTGTACATGTGTATATATGTGTATATATGTGTGTATATGTGTTTATATGTGTGTGTATATGTGTATATATGTGTGTACATGTGTATATATGTGTGTGTATATATGTGTGTGTATATATGTGTATATGTGTTTATATGTGTGTATATGTGTATATATGTGTGTATATGTGTTTATATTTGTGTATATGTGTATATATGTGTGTACATGTGTATATATGTGTATATATGTGTGTATATGTGTTTATATGTGTGTGTATATATGTGTGTGTATATATGTGTGTATATGTGTATATATGTGTGTATATGTGTGTATATGTGTGTATACGTGTGTATATGTGTGTATACGTGTTTATATGTGTGTACATGTGTTTATATGTGTGTATATGTGTGTATATGTGTATATATGTGTGTATATGTGTATATATGTGTGTGTATATGAGTGTATATGTGTTTATATGTGTTTATACGTGTATATGTGTGTATATGTGTTTATATGAGTGTATATGTGTTTATGTGTTTATATGTGTGTATATGAGTGTATATGTGTGTATATGTGTATATATGTGTATATGTGTGTATATGTGTATATATGTGTATATGTGTTTATATGTGTGTATATGAGTGTATATGTGTGTATATGTGTGTATATGTGTATATATGTGTGTATATGTGTATATATGTGTATATGTGTGTATATGTGTATATATGTGTATATGTGTTTATATGTGTGTATATGAGTGTATATGTGTGTATATGTGTGTATACGTGTTTATATGTGTGTACATGTGTTTATATGTGTGTATATGTGTGTATATGTGTATATATGTGTGTATATGTGTATATATGTGTGTGTATATGAGTGTATATGTGTTTATATGTGTTTATACGTGTATATGTGTGTATATGTGTTTATATGAGTGTATATGTGTTTATGTGTTTATATGTGTGTATATGAGTGTATATGTGTGTATATGTGTATATGTGTGTATATGTGTTTATATGAGTGTATATGTGTTTATGTGTTTATATGTGTGTATATGAGTGTATATGTGTGTATATGTGTATATATGTGTATATGTGTGTATATGTGTATATATGTGTATATGTGTTTATGTGTTTATATGTGTATATATGTGTATATGTGTTTATACGTGTATATGTGTGTATATGAGTGTATATGTGTATATGTGTGTATATGTGTATATATGTGTATATGTGTTTATGTGTTTATATGTGTATATATGTGTATATGTGTTTATATGTGTGTATATGAGTGTATATGTGTGTATATGTGTTTATACGTGTATATGTGTGTATATGTGTTTATATGTGTTTATATGTGTTTATATGAGTGTATATGTGTTTATGTGTTTATATGTGTTTATACGTGTATATGTGTGTATATATGTGTATGTGTGCATATGCGTATGTGTGTATATGTGTTTATATGTGGCACATATAAAAACAAGGAACATGTATAACTAACTTTATACAACATAAAACCATAAGTTACACTTATGTGTGTAGAATCCCTCAGTCGTTCAAGCAGAATTTACGGCAAAGGAGAAATAGAAATTCAATTTGTCAACTGGACAAATGTTAATTTAGAAGTGAAGAAGCAGCTTGGATGAGCTGTGAAACGGTTTTGACATAAATTAACGTTTTTCCAGCTGACAAATTGAATTTCTCCTTTGCCATAAGATACACAATAATGAATTACTGTATATACAGACCTAGTAATATTGTGGTTGTTTTATTTTTATTTATTAAACAGGGACAGTGTTCATTCATAAATGTTGCTGCTTATTTTATATACTGAAATAAAGGATGTATGTATATTATATTATAATTATGTATTGATCGTATAGAGTCTTTTTTCAGTGTCTCGTGAAATAGGAGCTCATTGTCACCTTTGATTTACAAATAAAATTTAATTTATCTAACGTCAAATTAACAGAGTTTAGTGCTTAGTTTTTCGGTCTTTTGTGATTTTTTTCCCTTTACTTTTTCTGATATGGACGGACAATGTGTGTCCCTGATTGGCTAATCCACCTGTCAATCACAGCCTCCACTGGAGAAGTGTGTAAAATCTGAATCCCAGGCAAAATAATGAGAATATATTAGCAGTATACTAATAACAGTACACAAAATGAATGAAATAAACAAATAAAAATAAAATAATTGAATGAATAACATCCGACAATAGAGAATAGAATTGTATGTTCATTTGTAAAATATTTCCTCTCTATATTTTTACTCAACTCACCAAAGAAGTCGTCATTTTCTAATCATGACAGCACCTATGCCAACAATAAAATAGTTAAAATAGGATCTATGAGCTTAACTCAAGTTACTTATCAAGTATTTATCTAAGTTTAAAGTAATGCATTGTATTATCTTAGCCTTTATTTTAACTGCTCTGTTAAATCCCCCCCCACACACTCTCTCCTATTTTAATGTCACCATAAACTGTTCTTGTCTGCCGTTGGTGAGATATTGCGTGGCCCTCGTGCTCTCCTCGCTCCATCAGCATTCCGCTCAGCAGTTTGCAATTATAATGAATATTAATGAGTGTTTTCTCATACATAATATTCTCATAATGACTGCACAAAGTAAACGCAGCCCTGCTAAAACCACCATTTATCATAACTACAAGGCTCAGGGGCGAGACTGTCAGCACATCAGCTCCGAGAGACGGCGCTTTCAAATGGATGGGAGAAATCTGAGCCGCTCATTTACTGTAATGCTTGTTTATTCACGATGGTAACACTTCATTTCAAGTAGAGATGAATGTGGATTGTCTTGATCAACAGCATACATGGGAAAAAACAATATCTAGGTAAGTTAAAATGACTTAAATTAAGCACATTTTACTTTATTCCAGTCGATTCATCTGGACAAGTAAAATGATCTGCCAGTGGAATAAGTTTTTTTCTTTCTTAATTCAAGCGATATTCAATTTTGTTTCTTATTTTAAGTGCAATAAATTGTTGTTTTTCTTATTTTAAGTACAAAAATCTTATTCCACTGGCAGATCATTTCACTTGTCAAGTGAAATTTACTCAAATCATGGTAAAATTTTCTTAATCCAAGTCATTTTAGCTTGAGCAGATTTTGTTTGTTGCAGCGTAGAAGCATGAACAGGGGAATGTTGGTAAATAAACGCAATCTGTCTTTTATTTGAATCTATATTTAATGTTAATTGAAGTACACATTTTAAAGGTGCACTATGTAACTTTTTGGTTCACCCCAAGCACAAATCAAAGTTTATCCATTTTCTTCCCCTTTATTCAGAGCCACGACAGCAGCAGTCTGTGTAAGTAGACTCCCTCTCTTTTCACACACTTCCTCTAGATTATCTGTAGATTATCTGTAGATTATCTGGGGGGTCCTGCATTCCCAGGGCAGCAAGAACACAACGGTTTTTGCCACTGTTGCCCCACTGCAGCCCCTGATTTTCCCAGTGTCTCCCATCCAAGTACGACTCAGGCCCGGCCCTGCTGAGCTTCTGAGATCTGACGAGATCAGGCTTTGACAAGACGGTTTTTGAATGTTCACTCACATATTTTGGCACATCTTAAACGACAGTGCAACCCTGTAAACTGAGCGCTAACCGCCCATAATGCTGCTTTAGCCAGGAACTGAAACGTGGCATCATTTATACAGCTGCATGTCTTGTAAACTTGAGCACACAGAGCCATCGTTTCCCTTTTTAAAACATGTCATACCCAACATGAACAAATCATCCCTCCCTTTAACTGTAATCCACTGTAATAGCAACCCACTTGTGACCGGCCACACTCCATTTCAAGTAGTACATCATTTGTACTGAGCAAAATGGCATTACGCTGTGTAAAAGTGAAAGCCGCGCTTGAAGAGAACTACTTTTGTCAAATCCCTTCTCCCCTGGGCCGATTTACCAGCACGGATCAGTCCTCACACATTACCAGACAGCAGCTAGGGCCCGGTGGGGGAATTGCTGGAGCGTACAGAGAAATGGCAGACAGTCCTGGCAAATCCTATTTCACAAGATCATTTGGTTTGGAGTGAGTAAACATAGAGGGTCCATCGCTCTCAATGAAGGAGGCGTGAGGGACAATCAGGAAGTGCAGAGCTGCAGGGGAAACGGGGGCTGGTGAGAGGAGGGCCAGGAACACAGTGGGACAAATAGAACGGAGGATTGCATCTTTAGCCTGAAATACAAGACGTTAGAGAAGGAAACTCAAACAAAAAAGCCTTATCGTCTGACAATATTATATAAATATTCACTAGAATTATTGTTATTGTTAAAAAAAAGTCAATTCTCTTAAAGGATATACAAGAATGGAGAATTTTTTGAGCTTTTAACTATGTAAATTGTTGTCTCCTCATCATATTTATTCACATATTTATTGCGCTTCATTTTGGCCAGTTTCTTTAATCCAAACTCATCTTCTTTTTGCATTTTGCACAGATTGTTGCATCACAGGCGAAAATCTAGGCTTCTGCGCAGCTTTTTTTTCCTATGGCGCTTCATTTACACCAGTTTCAATCCTCCAGACTCATCTTCTTTTTGCATTTTGCACAGATTGTTGCGTCATAGGCAAAAATTCAGGCTTCTCCCGTGCAGTTTTTTTTATGTGGCTTCATTTACGCCAGTTTCAATCCTCCTAAATCGTCTTCTTTTTGCATTTTGCACAGATTGTTGCATCACAGGTGAAAATCCAGGCTTCTGTGCAGTTTTTTTCTATGGTGCTTCATTTACACCAGTTTCAAACATCCAAACTCATCTTCTTTTTGCATTTTGCCCATATTATTGCATCACAGGCGAAAATCCAGGCTTTTCCTGCGCATTTTTTTTCCTATGGTGGTTCATTTACACCAGTTTCAATCATCCAAACTCGTCTTATTTTTGCATTTTGCCCAGATTGTTGCATCACAGGCGAAAATCCAGGCTTCTCCTGCACAGTTTTTAGGTCCATAGACCATCACCGGAGTCAATCTGCAGCCAAATTGTATTCACAACAAACACGCGACTCAATTCACATTGTTCTTTCCCATTGCCGACAGCAGAGGGCGCTCTAACGGCAAAAGATTTCCTTGAAAACGGTCCAATATTGCGCAAAATTGACTTTTGTGACCTCTTCAAAAACATACCTGGACAAACACAACTCCAGGTATGTTTTTGATGAGGAAACATTATAAAATCGATCAGAAAATAGCGTAATATGGGCCTGTTAAATATCCTATAGGCTGAAATTATAAACAAAATGAATCATATATCCAATTAAAAACAAATAACTACTCCACTACTAATCCACTACTTTTGGACAAATTAATTAAACATCATTAAGCAACTACAACATGCCTTCTTAACGATACTACTTCTTACCGCCTTACCTGCCAAATAGCCAAATCTTGTTCATTATTTGAGTGGGAAAACCCTGCTGCACAAAGTCTGGGTTAGAAAAGCTCTTGTGCGTGCTGTAAGTGGCTCTTAATCACAGCGCAGTCACTGAAGCTGATAAAGGCTGCACATTAATGAAACAACCTTGACATAAGAGTATGACAGGTACACAGCCAGTCTCCGCGAGCCAGCCTGTGCCCACTTCTAATTACACCATCCACTCCGACTGTGCTTTTGCAGTTCGTTAAGGTCATTTTGTTTCAGATTAATTTAAAAAAGAAGCAAATTAAAATGTCTGTAAGGAGTAAGCAGCGTCCACTCTGAACCTGACTGGTCATGTGGTCGGTGACAACGAAGCAAGGCAAGAGAGGGTTTAGAAAAGATGTGCCCAAATTTAAAAAAAGAAAAAGAAAAAGGGATGTTTGCAGAGTTTGGAAATAACTAAATATGTGTACAGACAATATATTCAGAATACTACATCAGGCCACTACATTACTCTTTTATTTGATCACACAGTTTAGACTTCAAATTGCAGTTTTGCAGATCTTGTGGTGAGTGAGTGAGTGCGTTTTTACACAATAATATAATCCAACTCAATGTGAAAGTGTTTAAAGCAGAACATAATACTGAGAGACTTGGCTTCCTTCAGTAACACACACATTTTACAAAACGTCAATGTGATACTTAGCTCACAGAGTTATATTTCAAAAGTGAGTTTTCTTTACTGCCCTCAGGCCTTCGCGGTGCTCAAAGATATTTGAAATCTTTTCTTCCCACTGCCTTTCGTCTTTCAAATTCTGCGTATATGTAATGTTTTTTCTTTTTATTGGGTGCTTCTTAGACCTCAGAGCTCGTTTTTGTTCAGGATTGCTTCACGTGTTCGATGTTTGTTTGTCACGATAGCTACGTTCAGACTGCAACCTGAAGTGAACCTAATCTGATTTTTTCAACCCTTTGAAACCCGTATCTGATCTTTTAATGACAGTCTGAACGACACAGATCCGATTTTATCAAATGCGACCCAGGCCACTTGGATATGTGCTCCTAAAACGATACATATCCGATCTTTTGACATGCGACTTCAGTCTGAACGGTCAGGTCGCATTCATCCGACCTACATCCCACCTACACGTCATCAACAAGTGATAGATCGGCTGTTGTGCTGTAACAAGCACCTGTTGCGAGACAATACAGCTCAACGCCGACGTGTTTGCTACTGAAACAGGTTGCCGAAGACATGTTTCCTCATTCGAGAGTGGTACGTCAGCAACTCTAAAATCAACTCAATGCTCATGTCCACGTTTAGGCGACTTCTGTAAATGCTGAGATCGCTCGCTGCGTGTGACTTTGTAGTGTTCTCCAGTGCTCATGCCTGACACTTTTGGGGTGTTTGAAGTTCACACGGGAGCTCACATACAAGCATTTAATTAGTGCTGCCACTAACGACTAATTTTCTAACGATTAATCTCTCGACTGATTTTTCGATTAGTCGACTAATCTAAACGACTAATTAAAAAAAAAAAACAAGCGGTTCTAACACACACAAGTGTGTGTGTTAAGATTTTCCCGGGAGGTTACCTTGTGTGTGCGAGTTGCAAAGGTTATTGCTGTTATGTCTGTTGTGTGTGCTCATTCGACAATGTTGAACAACGATATCCACACACAATTTAACGAGTTTGCACGAGCAGCATATTGCAACGGTATTCTCAATACCTCATGCATCGTGGTCGTGCTCCCGTGATAAGCCAAAGAAGTCTTACAGAGTGTACAAACCACTCTATCACCATCTGTCCGAAAGTATTCCCAGACTTTCGAGGCTTTAGGTCTTGGTCCGACTCTGACCCACCGGCCGCTGGCATTTTCTCAAATGCTCAAATCGGGGGAAGGGGGAAGAGAGAAAGAGAGAGACCAGCCAGCAGAGTGCGCACGGCAAATACTTCCTCAAGTTTGTTTTCTTTGGCGGTGCCATTATATACCACTGCTGTTAGCCTTTGGTTAAGCCTAGGTTAGCCACCTCGGCGTCAACCCCGGATGTAGCCGCTGTCAGCAGCACCGGTGTCCGCCTCGAGTGTAGTACTACTAGTGGTGTGGAGGGGAAATACCTGATCTCAGGCAAGCAAAAGGTCTCTGGACGAGCCGTTTGAGACCAAAAATAAATAAATGCGAATATTCGACCAAAAAAATTGTAGTCGACTCATTTTCATATTCGATTACGTCGACAACGTCGAATAATCGCAGCAGCACTACATTTAATTAGAAATGTGAACAACCTCGCAAAAAAAAATCAGATTTCACAAAAAAATCCGAACCGAGCGTTAAGCCCTGCAGTCTGAACGTAGCCTGTGTGTTTCTGAATCTGACTGTACCAAGTCAGATAAGACAAAACAATTTAATGCAAGTATCCGATAACTAAATCTAAAATACTCTTCCCAACCCTGGACGTTACTTAGTATAAGTAGTTCCCAAATTGAGAGTCAAGGCAAGTGTAAAATCAGAACTGGCCTTACAAACTTACAAAGCGATTATTTTAAATCACACATGTCAAATGGAGCACAATTGAATATCTAAATATGAATGTAGAAGGCCTTTCACTGGTTTGAGGCAGACAAACCAACATGTTTCGCACGCATACATGTTTTTTTAGTGCTGTAAAAAACTATTTATTCAGTGTAAGAAATATTACTGGGACTTAAGAGACTCCAAATACCATCAAAGCTTCTGCACACGTTAACACAACCACACAGTGATCGATCAAAAACAGATTGTTACCCGTAAATACACAGCTAATCACCGCCACACCCTCTCGAGTCATCAGTCATTCCCCAAAATACCCAGAATCCCCCTCTCCACCACCTCCCCGCCTCCTCCCCTCCACGGCTGTGTCCTTCAGACGACTATAGACCAGGGACAGTGCTCTGACAGAGTCGTGCTGCAGTGAGCGCCGTGTTGTTGTGGTGAACTCAAAGCTGCGACTGATCCATCACCCAGCAGCTCCTGTCTCTACCCCTGCACACGGGCTGCACACAGGCTGCACACAGACCGGCGCTCGGGCTGGTTCAGGGGCCCCCGCTGCTGGAGCCCGGGGTCCGCTCGGCTTCGTCCACTGGCTCCGGGCCAAAACTAAAAAAGCTGCCACCGCTGTCCTTCACCCTGCAGCTCTGGTGAATGCTGTTTTGTTAGCGACTTTGTCAGATGGGTAAATGGTTGTCTCTTTATAATAAATAGCAGATGTAGCATAACGAAACAAGGTTGAATTATGGGCTTTTTTTATTTATTTTTGGGACTCATCCAAGCAACTTCTTCAGTTCTGACACGCTCTGATACGCTAGGTACACCTCAAAAAATGACAATATCATAAAAAAGTTCAATATTTTTGTCACTAATTTCACACACCATGACTTTCCAACATTGAAATTATTCTAATTTTCTGAGACACTGAATGTGGTTTTCATTATAAGCAAAATTCATAAAAAAATAAATAAATAAAAGAAATAAAGCCTTAGATGTACCTGTACAATTTGGATTAATGTCAAAACATATTCAGTCTAAAAATGACAGATTTCAACCTTCTTTTGCTATATTATCTGGATGACTGAAGAATTACACAGATTATTGATTTGAGTCATATTTTTATGAATACATTTTTGACACCCAAACATAGACTGTTTACCACAAATCTTCTTTTGCCTTTAGAAATGGCTTTATTTTGGTCCTGTGATTTTGAATGTCGCTATAAGGATAATTTCTTTAAAAGAAAAAATAATAAACATATTTAGATCACATTACATTTTATTGTTGAAAATGGTTTAGTTGGTGAAAACTACGAATTAACATGAATTTTCACTTTCATTTTTGATACTCTACACACTAAATAAAAAAGTAAGTGCGGGAAGAGGCAAAAAAACAAAAAGGCACATATTAAAACACCTTATGAGTACATTAAAATTGAACGTTATAGCTGTGCATTAATTTAAAAAATACATTTACACACCTTAGATGAAATACATTTGATTCAAACATGGATTAAAACACAATGAAACATCCACAATTGAAAGATTATCAAACATTATCATGAAATAACAGTCCCCCAAACTCTTCTTTTAAACATGTGTGATCTGCCGTCACGAACCAGATAAATTACTGCATCGCATCAGGTTTGTAAAGATGTAATGTGTTGTTTTGTATCATGCTTATCTATATTTATGGTAAATTATCAAGCCTGAGTGTCGAGGACCAAACAGAAAAGGCAAAAGGTCAGGTGTAAAAAGAAGTTTAAATTGAATAAAGTCCAAAAATATATAATTTAATAAAGGCAAATCATCAACAGAAAGCTGGGCCCAACTGGGGTAAGTTAAATTCAACTAAACACAATAAAAAAAAACCCCAATCAGACACGGGAACGGTCTCCTTAAATACCTGGGAACAAACTAACTGAACACAAAAAAGGGGGAGGGATTACTTTAAACAATTAACTAAACAATAACTAAACTACTAACTTCATTAAAGCAACGCAAAAGCAAATAATTATTCTACCGAAAATAAGTGATAGTAAAGTAACATTAAATAAACTAACAAAACAAACTAAAATAGTGCCCCCCTTTGGTTCGGCGTCAATAGTCTGGTTCTCCATCTCAACCAAAACTCAAACAAAACAAAGAAAAGTGTAAGTAAATTAAACTATGTGCTATAATTAACTTAATAAAAATGTAAATATAAAATGTGCAGTGGGGGCAGAGGGATCCACCACACGGAGTATGGGTGACATAGTGTAAGTTTGTGGGCTGAGCATTGGACAAAATCTTACCGTTAACCATAACGAGGGTTGGATAGGACTCAGGAGAGATCACTAGATGACTCAAACATGCATGGGTGACATTTAAAACCTCTTTAGGCATGTTTTTTGACCAGAGAACATCATTATACCATGGTAGAAATGTCTATCAAGTCATTTATATTGAGCATGCGCAACACAATCAATTTATCATCTAAACTTTTGTGGATTTAAAATTTAGTTCTTAAATAATTATGTAACGAAATACATCCTGTACCTACATTTTTACTCAGTCTAATCAGTTACTTTACCATATTTACTTGTTTATGTTTACAGGAGGGATATGACAGCTTTAACACTCTTACTCACATAAAAATAAAGCCCCATAAAGCAGCATAAGCATCTATACCACACAAACTGTCATTTCCAACTTTGTCACGAGAAACTTCCCACTTACTAAAACTTGTATGGATTGAAATAACAATAAGCAGCCTCATTATTTCTCCCTTGCAGACGACAGGCCCGTGATGTAGAGCAGATTTGAAGAGGGCCCTGATCATCTGCTGTAGCCTATCTGTCACATCCACAGTCGCACGAGCACTGTTCCTCTGGTGTCAAAGCTCTCCAAACCAAGCAGATGGAGCAGGCTGGCAACAGAAGGCCCCACAATCACGGATCATTTGATTGGAGATCTGATTTAATTATCCAACCAAGTGTCTCGTCTTGGAGGGGAGTCAATCCGCGTCGGCCTACTGTACAATATGTGTAAGCAACTGTTACAATGGTCCGTTAATAAGAGATGAGAGGACGGAGAGACGAGGGGCCGCTGACAAGGAAGGAGCTGTATGGGGGCGCAAAGAGGTTGAAAGTTAGCAAAGAAAGAACGAAAAAATAATAAATATATCATGATTGGATTATTTTGATTTTGTTTTTTTTCCATACTGCATAATGACCTACCAAACCAGTGGTGGATGAAGTACTCAATTGGGTTACTTAAAGTTGAACTCCGGCACGTTTGAAGCCAAAGTCCATTTCTAGAGGTTGAATACTGTCAGAAGCCAAAAAACGGCACAGATCAGTGTTGCCTCGGTGGAGATCTCGCTGTGGCAGTGAGTCTGTCAAGGCAATAAACTAGTGTAGTGATTTGAGTGCTTAACCTCCGCATAAAACTGCAATTTTCACACTGAAGAAGCTTAACACCACTTTAACTCATCTTACAACAGCCACGAGTCTAACAAACCAAACGCTCTGCCTGGTTCACTCATTAGTGTCTGGAAAAGTTATAAAACAACTTCATAAGCAGCCTTAGCCTTACCTCTGTTGATTTCCCATTGCACATGTGAAAACCCAAAAGGCTCGATTGCTGATGTTGTTTTTAATCCCATTTATTTACAAGTGAATTATATTTTTTGGAAAATGCTAAAGAATACATTCCCGAACCATTTTCATTCAACAACATTCAGTTTCTCTTCTTCTTCACCATCAGTAGTCGATCCTCAATCTGCAATCGAGTCTTTTGGACTTTCGCATGTGCAGTGGGAAATCAACAAAGGTAAGTGTAAGGCTGCATATAAAGTTGTTTTCTAACGTTTCCAGACTTTAATGAGTGAACCAGGCAGAGCGTTTTGTTTGTTAGACTCGTGGCTGTTGTAAGATGGGTTAGAAAGTGGTGTTAAGCTTCTTCGGTGTGAAGCAAATTGGCGTTTTACATGAGAACTTGCCCCCATCACTACACTGGTTTGTTGCCTTGACAGACTCACTGCCACTGCGAGATCTCCACCAAGGAAACACTGATCTGTGCCGTTTCTTGGCTTCTGACAGTATTCAAAATTATGTGTTCTGTCTTAACCATCTCATCCAGAATGCATTATTACATTACAATGTTTAAGTGTTTAACCCAGGTAACTTGTGAACCAAACCTGTCCAGCACAGAGAGAGAATTTCCACTGCTCGTCTCAGTCAAAGGTCTCAGAGCAGTTTAACAGGAGGTCTGGTCAGGGAGGGTTATCAGATCTGGTGGAAGAGCCAAATGTGTCCCTCCTCTGTGTCCTGCACACTGAAAAAATGCTCTGAGAGGGGTTGCTCACGATGCAAACACAATTTTGACAACAATAACATGATTTTCTTAATGATTCTCTGTCCAGCATGTTTAAACCTTACAAAGGTCGCTTGATTGTGGCCAATGTTAGACCTGCAGGTTTTATGCACGTTTCAGGCTGAGGAAACATGACTTTGTTATAATCTCTGGAGAAGCGCCTCCCTCTGCAATTCCCCTTACATAAAAATAAGACAAATTTACATAAAAAGGCACATTTTCATTATAAGGTAACATAAGATAAATACCATAAAATACCAAATAAGAGCCGGGTTCCAGTTAATCGCTGGGTCCCTTTAAACTCCGGGTGCAGGTGTATATTTTGTTAAATAAGCGCCGGTTCCAAATAAACACAGAGTCTAAAGTACAAGTTGGAATACAGAAGTCATGCTGCAGCAACAGGACACAGGACTCATGCTCGTGTCGTCTCTACAGAAACCAAACTTAAAACCACATGGCTCATTTGCATAAACTATAAATGCTGAAAGAAACGGCTCCTTGTGCCGCTGATGCACAGGAACAAAACTTAAAACCACATAGCAAATTTGCATAAACGCTTTCAAATGTGGGAAACTCCCCACTCCGTAGATGTTTTGTTGTAACATTTCAAATGATCTCACCTACGTCTGTATTGAAAGTCGCCTAAATTATAGTCATACTGGTTAAAAGAATTTGAGCACCATATTTTCCCTGTTTTGCTGAGCGAGATTTTTGTGAGGAAGGAATTAATCACCCTAAATCGCCGCCTGGTCTCAAATAAACGCCTGGTCTGTGAAGTGACTGAAACAAATAAACGCCCAGGCTGTTATTGGGTATTTTACGGTATGCGTATTCAGCATGATTTGATCAAACTGAAACATCGGACATGAAAAAGTGACGTTCATGTTCTGGAAAAAATATATGTAGAGGAGACTGAAATAAGGTGCAAAGCCTAAACATAATTTTATTGCATGCAACTGCTTTCCATCTTTTTTTATGCAAATCCAGTGACCTTTTTTTTTCAGTGCAGCATCACAGCAGCCTCCAGGGGGCGCCAGGTGAACACAACAGGAAAAGCCTTGTTTTTTCTCGGCTCTGGTGCTTTGGTCGGTGACGAAATAGTTCATTTCATCAAAGTATTTCCTCTGGAAGGTCTTCTGCCTTCAAACACACAGGCTCACACATTTTTCCCCATCAACTAATCAATCCCATCAAACATTAAAAAAAAAAATCATCCCCTTTTATCTCCATTTTCTCATTTCCCTCAAATCACACTGAATAGATCTGCTAAATTCACCCAAACCTGCTACTCAGCATTTTGGGTCAAATCAATGAAAAAAAAAATCATGTTGAGAATTACAAAATATGAAGTTATCCTGTAAAAAAAAAGAAAAAGAAAAAAAGGTCATATGAAAATAATGTATTGAGTAAAATATCAAAACCGAAATTACAAGTTGTGATTTTCATTTGTGCCTCTACTCAACTCTCTCACGGGTACAACAAAGGCAGCGGGACAATGAACCAAAATTACAATCATGTCCGACTCCTCTCCGTGATTTGAAGAGGTAAATTAAACGGCGTTGTCTGCTGTAGTTTGCGATGTGGAAAAAAAACAAAATGAGACGCATTTAACATTCACGGACGAAGCTGAAAAAGTGACAATCGTCCGTCTCCATGGAGATCGGTAATGTCCGCGGATCATTGTGTAGACGCGTGTGGGCAGGCTTAATGCAGATAGGATGCCATTATTATTTTCTGTATCCTAATGACCATCATTATGCATGGACACTGATTGAATTCCATTTGTTACCTGCGTTTGAGCCTGAGTGGAATAATTACCTTTTAAGTATCGCTATTAAAATTCATGCACGGATGTTCGGCTTCCTTTAAAAATAACTACTCTTTGAATAGAAAAGTGGCTGTAATGCGACAAGTCTAATTACATATGGGGCTTATGGTGGCTTTTTAAGTTTGTAAGTGGAAGTGATAGAAAAGGAAGCTGCTCTGTTTCTATCAATGCAGCTCAGTCGCTTAATATTTAATTAAAATAGATCGGTGGTTAAGTGTGATCAATACGGCAGACGCTCGGAGGGGCTTTTTCACCCGCTACTGTCGCATACGAAATATATGTCTAAATGTCTACTGTTCTGCAATGTTTATGTAGTTATGCAAAGGTTTTTTTTGCAGAAAATAGCATTGCAAACAGATATAATTATGATTGAAAATATAAATTAAACCCTGAATGCTTATATTGACCACAGTCTCTTGAAAATGTCTTGTTTAAATCCATTTAGCATTTTATCATCTTGAAACTTTTTTGGTTGTTTGATAATGTGTTTACAGTGTCACCATGATAACTGCTGAACATTACACAATAGACATTCATGCAGAGCCCCCCCATCCCCGGTTTGATGTCACTGCAAATATTCATAGTTAAATTGAGCTGGAGGGCAGGTGATTTCAAGAATTAGGTTATAATTTGAGGAAAGAACTTGCATTTAGGAAGATGTTTGTGCTTTTTGCTCTTGGATTTGACAAAAGTTAATTATTTCAGCCCGTTATGTTCAATCAATCAATCAAACTTTATTTACAGAGTGCTTTTCGTACAAAAAAATGCAACACAAAGCGCTTTACAGTGAACTCTTTCTATCGATCTCTATACCAGGGGTGGGCAAACTTTTTGGCTCGAGGGGCACAAAGGGTTTTAAAATTTGATGGAAGGACCGGACCAGGAGCAGATGGATGGAGGGTTCTGGTCTGACGACATCAGCCCAGCAAATAAACCGAAAATAACTTGCAGCATCCAGCGATTTACATGTGGCAGATTCAAACGTCTCAGTTCAAAATATGCACCATATTTAGGGCCAATGATTTTCCGTTTCAAAAATGGACATTTTCCTTTTCAGAAATTTTGAATTTCGTTTCATTTCTGTTTCATTGTGACACATTTGATAATTCTGATGACAGTGTTGGGAAGGTGACTTTTAAAATGTAATCCCTACAGATTACAGATTACATACCCCAAAATGTAGTTTGTAATGTAATCCATTACTTAAAGTGAAGGTAATGTAATCTGAATACTTTGGATTACTTGATATTGTCATGAATGTAGCTCCCACCTCCTGTAAATTCTTGTATGGTTTTAGACCTGGTTTAGACCTGGTTTAGATCTGGTTTAGTCCTGGTTTAGACCTGATTTAGACCTGGTTTTAGTCCTGGTTTAATGCTTGTTTAGTCCTGGTTTAGACCTGGTTTAGACCTGGTTTAGACCTGGTTTAGACCTGGTTTTAGTCCTGGTTTAATGCTTGTTTAGTCCTGGTTTAGACCTGGTTTTAGTCTTGGTTTAATGCTCATTTAGTCCTGGTTTAGACCTGGTTTAGACCTGGCTTAGACCTGGTTTTAGTCCTGGTTTAATGCTTGTTTAGTCCTGGTTTAGACCTGGTTTTAGTCTTGGTTTAATGCTCATTTAGTCCTGGTTTAGTCCTGGTTTAGACCTGGTTTAGACCTGGTTTTAGTCCTGGTTTAATGCTTGTTTAGTCCTGGTTTAGACCTGGTTTTAGTCCTGGTTTAATGCTTGTTTAGTCCTGGTTTAGACCTGGTTTTAGTCTTGGTTTAATGCTCATTTAGTCCTGGTTTAGACCTGGTTTTAGTCCTGGTTTAATGCTTGTTTAGTCCTGGTTTAGACCTGGTTTTAGTCCTGGTTTAATGCTTGTTTAGTCCTGGTTTAGACCTGGTTTTAGTCCTGGTTTAATGCTCGTTTAGTCCTGGTTTAGACCTGGTTTAGACCTGGTTTAGACCTGGTTTTAGTCCTGGTTTAATGCTTGTTTAGTCCTGGTTTAGACCTGGTTTTAGTCCTGGTTTAATGCTTGTTTAGTCCTGGTTTAGACCTGGTTTTAGTCTTGGTTTAATGCTCATTTAGTCCTGGTTTAGACCTGGTTTTAGTCCTGGTTTAATGCTTGTTTAGTCCTGGTTTAGACCTGGTTTTAGTCCTGGTTTAAAGCTCGTTTAGTCCTAGTTTAGACCTGGTTTTAGTCCTGGTTTAATGCTCGTTTAGACCTGGTTTTAGTCCTGCTTTAGACCTGGTTTAGACCTGGTTTTTGTCCTGGTTTAGACCTGGTTTTAGTCTTGGTTTAGCTGATGTGCAGAACTTAATGTAGACGACTACACATATCGATCAAGCCAGAGCAGGCAACATATTGTAGGAATTGAGAAGACACAAGCCTCTGAGGTGGTGATGGGACAGACACTAGCAGGGGAGTAAAAGACAGTGCGCAAAACTGGACCTTCATATGTTTCATTCAAAAAACAGAGGGGTCCAAGTCAGGATTTTCCCCCCAGGGCCCCAAACTGTCTGTTGATGCCTTGTTAGCAGAGTTGTTTAAAAACTGAGGAGGTGATGAGGAGACTTGTGCTGCTGTTGTTGTTATCATGTGGTTGGAAATGAACATTTGGGAGACACAAATTGACCTGGTTGATTGCTCCATAAACATCTCTGGACATAAGTTGAAGAAAAGTTACTGTGCCGTAAAGATTTTGATGGGTCTGCGAAAAGTTCTACAGATGAGCTAGTTCTAGGGTTAAATATGTTTGTTTAAAGCGATGGTAAAGACTGAGTTGTGTCCAGCCGAGGTGGTGTCAGTGATGAATTCTCACTGTTTGGACATTTTTCACTTGGTTAGAGCAAAGTTTTGCGGTCCACTGAGTAAACTAATAGTAAAATCGTTATATTTTGTCAAAACTTTGCTCTAAAAAGATCTGTCATCATCATGCAACCCCAACTATACCTCAACTTTTTTTTTCTCCCCTATTTTCTCCCTTCCATTCACCACCCACCAACTTGTACAATCCACTTTACCCTAACCACAGTAACCCGTGTTTACATCTGGGGTAAATAAGACTTTGTGCTTTGCTAACACAGCCATCTCTGTCTGCAGCGCTCCGCTATAGCGCTTGTGAACGGATCCCGGCTAACCTAATCCATCAATGACAGATTAGCGCAACGGCCACTTCCACACACATTAAAGAGGGACAAATGCAGAATTGCCGGTGAACAAGACGGAATTTTGAAGCCAAGAGTGGGACTTCTGGGTGATTTATCAAAGTCAGAGCCGGTGAGGGGAGAGCCGCTCTGAGTTAACCTAGCCCAGTGCCCAGTTTACTGTAAATCAGGCTGGTTTTATTGCCCGATTCAGAGGTGTATCCTTCATGGACGTTATTCACTTCAATGCCGGGCCTATTAGGATTTGAGTCAGGCCGCGAAAAGAATGGATACACGATAAATCAAGGCAATAATTTCTCAGTTTGGTGGATGTTTTTTCATAGGTGGTAATGCGTGTCCGTAGTAAAATGTTATAGCGCGTGAAATGATAAGAGTTTAACTAGAGAGGATTTGATTCAGTCTATAGGATAACAAAGAATATAAAAGCGTTCTTGGATGATTGGGTACCAATATAGGCGCACCTGCTCAAAGAGTAATCTGTGAGACGATATGGTGGCCCTATCCCGCAATCACAACAGACGCAAAGACAGTTTAGTACAGGTAATGGAGTACTACGCCGAGCCTATAAGCTATTCAACGTGATACAGTGACTTCACAGCTAAAAGATGATGCAGAGAAACTCGATATTGGCTTTCAAGACATCGGTTTAGTCGATATCCCATTTTGGTCGATAAACTGATGCAATAATTTACAATGATTTACAACACGTCTAAACAAAATTTGCCCGATTTTGGCTGCGATTTCTTCTCACCAAGTTCGGGAAGGCGTGAGCCGACTTTGTGTCTCCGTGTGCGATTTTGAAGCCGCTGCTCCTCATGTGTGTGGAGTCAGTGTCAGATCGTAACCACCAAACATCAGAAACGCAACAGTAACAGTCGATAAAACAGCGTCAGGGGCAGAGGAGCGACGGACACAGAGGCGCAAGATACTCACCTCTCGCTCAGTGCCTGAATTTATATAGATGTTTATAGATTTGTGTGTGTGTTTTTGCCTTTAAATAGATGGTAAATTAAGATGAGATTATTAATGTGACTATAGCAAAAAATGAATAGAAATTTGTCTATGTTGCAAATTTGCGACAACTAGAAACAAGCGCTTGCCAAAGGTTCCTCGGAAGGTGCTGCCTCTGCACTAACCGGCACTGGGGGAATGCAGCCGCTATCTCAGCTCATATCTTCATCCAAAATGGTTTGTTGAATATTTGTGATGCAGGGTTAAAGTGCAGCATCTGATCCGCATTATCTATAGAAACTGCCCTCTGCAAATAATGACATCCAGTCCACAAAACTGCGCTGTTCATCCATTTTGAAGCGTTCTTTAAAAGTAAAAAGGTGAAAGTAGATCCTCACGTGTGTCTGTTTACATCCACACAGCGCACGGATTGATGTGAAGCTACAGATTAGCGACTTGACTTCCTGTGGACGTTATCACCGGTCTTTTATGCTTTAAAAATGCATGAATCTGAAGTACTGCACCACATTTCACAAATAATAACAACACCGTTTTGACTTGTATCTAAACTAGAAGTGCAGAGCTCTGATCTTTTGAACAGTTAAGAGTCTCAAAGCGAGTGGTTTTACTGTAGACAGGAAACAACTGAGGCGATCGCGCTCACAGCTTTACATCCTGTGGTCCGCAGACAGATCCCGCTGAAGTCTTTGCGATCCGGGATTTTTAGTCTCATAAGTTTCTCCTCGTGTCTGCGGTGTGCACTTTTTGTTGCACATCCCGTAGTATGTGGCGGCCTTAAGAATATTAAATGTGTATTTTTACCAAGTCGTTTTTTCACAGTGAGAATGTGACTGCAGTACATTTTTTTAAATAGTGATTAAAAACGAAGCTTAAGATTAAGATGAACAAAATCATCAGTCATCTTACGCTGTGTCCAAACTTTACTTAATCCTTTTTTGCATCGTATTTGATCTTATTTTACGGTGATGTGAGTGCGCAGTAGAATAGAGAGCGCTGAGCCAAATCCTTCCACCGTCCTGTTGTCCTGCTGACACAAGGACATCAGCCCAGATGAGACACAAACACTGGACTCGTCACTCTGACCTCTATAGGCGCAGATAGTTCTGTTTAAATATCTGCTCCCGGACATGTTATTACTGTATCACATTCTGTATATAGAGAAAATCCTTTGTCTGGAATGTTCCACAGCGGGCATTAAACCTGTCTATCTTGCACTTATTATATTGTATGCCCCTGCGCAGATCTGACCAAAAACACGGCTTGTCTCCATGGAGATAGATACATTTCACCAGGAAAGTAGCATAGTGCAGCTTTAAGGTTGGATAATCAGCTTCACTGAGCCAAAATCAGACGTTAGTGAAACAAAAGTTACAGCAAAAAACCTTTAACCTGCGATATGTGCACGGAACTAAACAGTTAATCAATATGATCATTAACAAACTTATTTAATGAAAAGGATTCCTCATATTAGGGCACTTCTAATTTGAATGGTAAGTGAAGAAATGTGGGAAAAGTCAGTGGAAAACTGAAAAAGAATGAAAAAAAAAGTCCCCTCCATGTCCTGCCTGACGGGAAGGAATTCTCCAAAGAGCTGAAGACGGAGGAATAAACATGTTTCAGAGAGAGAGATGGAGGGAAAAGAGAGAGAGAGACAGAGAGGAGAGGGAAATAGAGAGGGGGCAGAGAGAGCGAGAGGAAGGGAGGGAGAAAGACAGAGAAAGAGAGCAAGAGAGAGTGAGAGCGTGAGATAGAGAAACAGGGAGTAAGAGACAGAGAGAGCGAGAGCGAGAGAGACAGACTGATGGAGAGAGGGAGGAGAGGGAAATAGAGAGGGGAGACAGAGAGAGACAGGGAAAAAGACAGACAGAGAGAAGGAGAGGGAGAGACAAAGAGGGTGAGAGAGAAAGAGAGAGAGAAAGAAGGAAAGAGAGAGACTGAGACAAACCGAGAGAGACAGAGGGAGGGAGGTAAAGAGACAGAGAGGAGAGGGAAATAGAAAAGGAGAGAGAAGAGAGAGACAGGGAGGGAGAGAGACAGGGAGAGAGCAAAAGAGAGAGACTGACAGAGAGAAATAGAGACACAGGGAGTAAGAAAAACAGAGAGAGACAGACTGAGAGAGAGGGGAGAGCAGGAGGGAGGGAAGGAGGGAAAGAGAGACAGAGATAGAGACTGAGAGAGGGAGAGGAGAGAGAAATAGAGAGGAGAGAGAGAGTGAGAGAGAGAGAGCGAGATAAAGAAAAATAGAGACAGAGAAAGAGAGACAGAGAGAGAGGGAGAGAGACAAAGAAGGTGAGAGAGAAAATGAAACAGAGAGATGAAAAGTTAGAAACAAAGAGAGAGGCAGAGAGGCAGAGACAGAGTCCAAAAAGAGAGAGAGACAGACTGAGAAAGAGAGAGAGAGAGGGAGAGAGAAGTGAAAGAGAGAAAGAGAGAGGCAGACAGAGAGAGACCGAAAGAGAGAGAGACAGACCGAGAGAAGAGGGAAAGAAAGAGGGGGGACAGAGAGAGAGAGAGAAAGAAAAAGGGTGAAAAATAAAGAGCGAGACAGACAGAGAGAAGAGGGAAATAGAGAGGGGGCAGAGAGAGAGAGAGAGAGAGAGAGAGAGAAAGAAAGAGGGTGTAAAATAAAGAGAGAAAGAGAGAGAGCAGAGGGAAATAGAGGGGAGGGACAGAGAGAGAGAGAGAGAGAGAGAGAAAGAGGGTGTAAAATAAAGAGAGACAGAGAGAATAGGGAAACAGAGAGGTGGGACAGAGAGAGAGAGACAGAGAGACAGAGAGAGAGAGAGAGAGAGAAAGAGGGTGTAAAATAAAGAGAGACAGAGAGAATAGGGAAACAGAGAGGTGGGACAGAGAGAGAGAGACAGAGAGACAGAGAGAGAGAGAGAGAGAGGGTGTAAAATAAAGAGAGACAGAGAGAATAGGGAAACAGAGAGGGGGGACAGACAGAGAGAAATAGACAGAGAGAAATAGACAGAGAGACAGAGACAGATAGAGAGAGAGAGAGGTGAAGGCTGAGTCCATAGATTACAGTGTGGACCCCCGCCCTCCCCTCGCTGGGATATGAGGCACAGTCCCTTCTCCGCCCGGAGGATCCCAGCCCTGCGTCTCAAGGCTGGACACGTAACACAGAGGAAATCCTCCTAAAGTGTGTGTCAGACCGGACCAGGCACATGTGTGATTGATTATAAATAAGATGGGAGGAGAACAGAGCGACTGATAGCAACACACCGGGACACTGAAGGAGTGTATTGTATAGCGGAAGGCGGAGAAAGAGATGGATAACTCATTTAAAGGGCTTTAGATACTTTATTACACGTTAGAATAATTTGCTTTACTTAATTTGAAATCGTCAACGTAGAATTGGCAGAGTTTAAAGGGCTTATATTCTCTCGAGGTTTGAGTCATGTTGTAATGTAAAGTTGGGTTTTGTTTTCATTTACATGCTTGAATAATCGTTTATTATTAGTCTGTCAGCATCTCCAAAGCTCAAAATGTTCGGTTCCACCTTGTGATGTCATGCAGTGGTAGTTTTCCGGTTAACAGCTGCATTTTACACTTAGGTTCAGTAAAGATGAGCAATTCCTGGTGTGAAATTGGTCCAGATGAGTCGAGTTAAGGTGTATGAAGTTTAAAAACACCGCGGAGCACTTCCTGTATTACCACGTGACATCACAAAGTGGAACGAGGCGGAGTGTTTTCCGTTTGAGAGAAGAACACAGCTTAAATTTGTAAGATTTGTGTGAGTGAAACACAGTTCAAGGTATATTTTTGATGAAGAAATGATAACATATATCAGAAAATATCATAATACGGACCCGGCGGCATTTAGTTAAAGACGCAATGTGTAAATTTTCTGTTGGAGGTTTGCTGCTTGTCTCCATGGGAATAAGCAATATTCCCTTTTTTGCCTGAAATGTTTCACAATACGGCACTGAACTTGTATTTACATGTGTTTTTATTGCTGGAAAAACCTTGAAAAACATGCATTCTTACAGCGAAGTAGGCTCTCCTCTCCACAGATCTGACCTATAACTTGGCCTGGTAACGTCCCTTGCTTGTCCCCGTAGATATCAATTTAATGCTGTACTGTGGAACATTCCAGGAAAAGCAAGAACACCTCCAGAAAAAGTTACATAGCGCCTTTTAACTCCAATCGTCCATTTGTTATTTTGCTTTTAACATTATTATTAGTTTGTACGACCATAATACAGTACAATACAAAAAAATAAAGTAATTGGGTTTTTATTTGTAAAGTTTTGTCATCAGTGTACAGCATCCACATCATTTTTTTAATTTTTGAAACTATGTAATGGGTGGGGGCGAATAGAGGTGGGTTAAAATCTGTTTTTTTCTTTCTTCTTCCCATTCCTTTTCGAGCTTTGTGTGAAAAAGTCACGTTTTTACTTCTTATTTGAATTTGGCTCCAGCTGCAGGGCGCATGCGCAGTGCGGTCAATACAGCAGCTGTCCAGTTTGAAATTCCGACATGGCAGAGGCAGCGCCTGGTCCCCCCTCCAATTACTGGAGCTGGTTTCAAATGACAATGGGTGTTTGCGTAATTCTTCCGTGGACTCTTTACGCGCGGGCCTCCTGATCCACCCCGCGCCTCGATGCCATTAACGCACCCAGCGGCAGCACCCATGTCACCCACAGGTACGCCGGCCTGCTTTATCCATCATGGAAGCAACAGTTTAAGGGCGCACGAGTTTTCCAGCGCGCGTTGCGTTTGGATCTATGAATTAACATGAATCCTTGTCATTACATTTGCTCTTCTAGTCCTATTTATATCCGTGGCGTCCACTCACTCCACTATTCAACACAAATCTCTGGCAGCAGTCCCTTTCTTAAATAACACCCCCTTCTTGGCGAAGTTTCCGCCGCATAAAAGTTGACCCCAGGCGGGCGCTTAATAGACAGATCGCCTTGTCATTGGGGCGAGTAATCTATTTGGAAAAGTGGAGAGGAGGGAGAGGGGGGAGAGAGAGGGGGGCACACACCACGCTGCTTTCGCCTCTTCCTCTAATGGGGCGGCGTGCACAATGTGTGTTTTATGTCATCCGCGGTGGCTCGGCTCGCACGCCTTCTATCCTCCGCTCGCGTCGCAACTCGCGCAAAGAAGTGACAAGCACAAGCAGCAGCAGCAGCAGCGGCAGCAGCAGCAGCAGCAGCAGCAGCAGCCTGGTCGGCGGAGGAGGCAGGACCGTGAGAAAGCAGCGGTGCTCACTACGGACTCTCTCCTCTCCTCTAGCGTCCACGCGATCTCCTCCTCTCCTCCTCCTCTCCTCCTCCTCCTCCTCTCCTGCCTTCCGTTCGCCGTGCGTAAAAATCGCGCCCGTACCGTACCTGGGGACGCGGAACAAAAGCGGGAGCCGTGGCGTGGCGTGGCGTTTAGTTCGGCGTGAAAAGTTGTGAAAATTGGAAATGTGAGAAGAAGCGAGGACACGAGAAGTGGGCTGCGAGGACCGAGGAGGCGCGAGCTGTGGAATTCCGCCTCGTGAAAATTCCTCGTGCCGCTGCTGTTTTTTAACGATCTCCTCTTGTTTTTTTGGCGTGAAGACATGATCACGAGCAGCACGATATATGGTACGTGGGGATTTTGTTTTATATTTATTCATTATAGCTCATTTTTTTGGTTTTGTTGTTATTGTTTTAGCGATTAAAGCTTTTAGGATTCAGATAAGGATTACGCATGGCATGTTGTGATCGGTTTTGTGCGTACACGTGTAGCTGGAAAAGTTTATTATGATTCACAAAGCGGATTCCAAATCACCCATGAATACGAATTTTACATTTTTTGCATTTTTACATAAATTACAACAATTACTCAGCCTTGTTTGAAAATATTTCGGGCACAGTTTCTATTATTATTGTCAAACGTTGCCACTGGCACATATGGTATCTTCTATTTTTGTCTTTTTCATCATGTTTAATGATGCAATTTAAATCCAAATAGTCACAAAACAGCAGCTGTATTTGTTAAGTTACAAAAACTCGCAATACTGGAAAAAGCATTGATTTTTTACCTGCAAATCAACACAATATCTAAATTATGATTTCATATTTGTACACAAAAACTTCCATGCACCGATTTCTGCTTATATTGAATTGTATAATTACTTAAAATGCACAATTTGACCCTCATTTCTCACACTTTTAAATGATTGAAATCCAGTGTCAATAGTACAGTGCTTGTATTACTGTTACTTGTAGAATATTTTACTTTTTGTACAATATAATTTCTAATATTTACCAGAAATAATTTAAATTTTAGAGCTGAACTGCTCTTATTGCAAGTTATTTGGAGTTATAGCAGGATCACAATTACATTATTAATAGGTCTGCAGGTTTGTAAAAATACAATTTAAGCTGAAATTGCAGTAGCCGTAATTACAGTCTTGGCTGGCACATTTTCCTTTTATGATACGTGGTAAAGATGACATGAAATTTAGTGTCAGCTGTAACATCTTACAGTCCAGTTCTGACTATAATATTATTGCATTGCACTTGTAGTAAAAGTGTTCTCAAGATTCAACGTTTTTATTACAAGATTTGGGTTCAAAGTTGCATATTTTCAGCCAGGGCTTTCTCTCTTTGTCTGTTTGGAGTTTAAACGTGATGGGTAAATTTTAATAGTTTGAACTGAAATTGCAAATTGACTTAAATTTTCAGTCTTTCAGTAGATTTCTTTTATGGCATTTGACCAAAATCTGGCGTTAACAATGAAACAGCTGAAGAGAAACACCCAAGTCAAAGTCTCTCCCCCATATTCCCCACGTAACATTTCACAAAACAACTCCAGGATACGTGTTATGTGTAGTAAAAGACTGTAATAGGCATGCATAGGCTGAAAATTACTGTCAGTTTTTCATTTGGTGAGAAAATCCAAGAGACGTATTCACACCAACTTAACATTTGTAAGTGTGGATGACTTAAAGATGCCAGTTATATTGCAATTTGTGTTTTATTTACATTAGTACGATCGTAAATATAGAAAAATAGCTATTAGTAACACATTTTTATCACTGTAATCACATGCGTTCTGTCAATGCAAATGTGAAATCTGGAATAGTCATAGATTTTTGTATTTATTGTATGCTGTATACTGTAGAGTTTGTTTATCATCCTGACAGAATCGTGTTAAGAAAAGTATCCTATGTGTACTATATAGGACAAAAGGGCAAATATATGTACTTCCTCTTAAAGTAATTGGGATGTGAAATAACTGTATACATTTATCAAACAGACATACAAGTAGCAATAAGGGAAGTGGCTGCATATTACTGTTTAAAGTACTGCATTAAATTGCTTGTATTTGGGTTATGATTGCAGTACATATAAGGCAGGTGTTGGCAATTCTCAGGCTGACAGTGTGTTTTGAAATTTTAAAGCAATTTTTATCTTAAAGACGTCGTAAAATAGATGTCATTTTGCGTTTTTTCCTTCATATACAAGTGAGTATGAAGCCACTACAAACAAAAACTCTGTACGTTTATGAATTGGCTTTGTGTTGCACTAAAGTTTTCGAAAATTCCCAAATATTTCCCAGTTTTGTCGACATTTCGCTCGTGCTAAAACTACACCACCTCTGCATATTCGCCCTGAGAGGAAATTAAACATCATTTTTTCACAGCTCAAGTGTGTTTTCACTAAAAATGTCATATAAAAAGCAGGCGTGTTTGTACGATATTGTGAGAGGGAGGTTACATTAGTGCTTTAATACAATAATATTAGAAATGCTCATATATTGGCATTGGGAGCGCTCAGTTTAAAGAGACTTGTTTATGTCTAATGTTGGCGTATGTGACATTGAATTATATTGAAGCGTAACATGCAGCTTCATTTCAAATAGTGGAAATTAGAACATTCGTAATAGTGTATAAAAGCGTATTATATCAGAGCAAAGAGGAGCACGTGAGACAAATGTGGTGAAAAGAAAAGACACATTTCATTAGCAATATTGTAGGTTTTGGGCAAAATTTTAGATTAAATGATTTTGCAAATATGAGAATTCTGACTTTTTTTTTAATTCTTAGACTATGACAGCTATTATAATAACACCTTATAAAAATAACAAGCTGTTTATAGGTTTTCAGGAGTAATTCTAGGTTTAATTTCACTGTAAAAGCCAGATTCACTTATAGATGCTAAACACGAATAACAATAATAATACATTTTATTTCTTAGACGCCTTTGTGGACACTCAAGGTAAACAGCATAAACAAATAAAATACGATTAAAACATACAATTAAAAGCCTATGACATGATAATTGACGTGTGTATGGTATTTTAAGTGCTACATCTGTCTGTTTGTATGTGTATAACAACTTGGGAACAAAAATAAAGGTAGAACTAGTATTAACAAAAAAAATTGCACGTTTTATAACTTAATTTTGTCACCAAGTTGTGTTACATGCAGACAGAAAATTGAGAAATAAATAAGGAAAAAAAAACAAAAAAACAATACATATAAAAAAGATACATATTTACTTATGATAAAAACATATATTGTAACTATGGCAGTACTGTAAGGTTTTAAATGCGCCTTTATTGAATATTTTATGTGTTTATTGCGTGCATTTCACTTTTCCAGTCAGTTTGCTCCAATTATATTAGATTATTTGACCAAACTTACTATAATGGCTTGATACATATATATATATACACAAATATAATCTGCAGCTATAGTAACGTTAAATAATGTTAGGGTTTTGTATTCTCGTGCATTTATCTGGCTCATGCTAATTAACACATGTCGTTTGAGGTTACTTATCAGTTGCGTGTGTGTTTGTGTGTGTGTGTGGAGAGAGGAAGAGACGGAGAGAAAGAAAGAAAGAGGGAGAAGGAGGGAAAGAGAGGAGGGGTGTGTGGTGCTCCTGACTCGTCCAGAGATGAAGGTGGTCCCTGTTTAACCTCGCACGCTTCTGTTCACACTTGTCCTGGTTTAGACCTGATATAGACTCGGTTTTCCACTCTGTTCTAGTCCCGGTTTAGTTCCGAGTTCGTCCGCATGTTCAGACGTCGTTGAGAGAGATTTTAAAACAGGGAAATGTCATCAATTATTATTATTTGGCACACATTTCTAAGCTTGAGTCGCGAACTGTCCATATCAGAAAAGCAGGAGTGACTAATCTGGAAAATGTCTGAATGTGTCTGTAGCATTTCATCACTTCTGTAGCTTTAAACTTTGCGAATCGTGTACGTGACGTCTCATTTTAAAGCAGACCTGTGATGCAAAATGGACTTTTCAGAGCTTTTAGCCATGTCATAGCTGTTTCCCTTCTCATTTACCCTCTCGAAGTTGTATTTGGAGTGATTTGTGCACGCTTGAGCGATCTTTAATAATATTTTCAAGACGCCATATTGACGGATTAATCCTCGTTCTCATCACCACCTGTACACACCCACTGCTCTGTACTTACTTCACGCTCCAAATGTATTTTCTTCATTGGTGATACGAGGATTCGGCAGCGTCCTGTACTCATTTTGGTACAAATGGAGAAAAAAAAATCAGCGTTTTGTTTCGTTATGATGACGTTTATGGGTATATCAGCTCCCATTGGGCGCTGCATGTAAATCAGTGGACTTTCTTTCATTATTAAGTCATTTTGGATCAATATTGCAAATTAAAATGTCCAAATTATAACAAAATGATCCACGGGTGTCATAGATTATAACTATATAGCAAACACAAGCGTAATATGTCTTCTTTAAAGGCGTTATATATGACTTTTCTGTTGGGAAGGGGGGTCACTACCTGCTCGTCTGCGATGAAACAGCTGAGATGACGTAGTTTAGTCTAGAATGTCCCACAGTAGGGCTTTAAACTCGTCCATCTTAAGTTTATTCATGTATTTTGATCATATCTCATAACATATGTGCTTTTAGACGAATCTGCATTTTTAGTGGGTCGCCTCTCCACAGATCTGAGCTGTAACCTGGCGATGTGAAGTCGCCAGTTTGTCACCGTGAAATCTGATACGTTTAACGCCATAGTGACGACTTTTTCTAACTTAAGCAATGATATCTGCGCGTAGTTTTCTTTAATTACAGCAGTTACTACAGTATTTGTACACACACCCTCAAGGCGACCAGTATTT
>CM068356.1:4154693-4287193 GCA_034769755.1 Odontamblyopus lacepedii | reverse complement strand
GCATTTCAGTCTAATTTATTCACCTTTCAGCACATTCATATAAGAAAACTCTCTCCCTCAGCTTCTCCATAGCCTCCTCTTCTCACCACCCGTGTCTCGCCTTTGGACATCAGATCTTTAGCCCAAACAAATCCCGTTTTTGTCCCATTAACACATCAGGCAAAATAAGAATGAACCTAACATTTTCTCCTGTGTACATAAACGTAAGCACTTATCACAGTTGTCCTCGTGTTTAGATATCTCCTTTATCCACAGAATCCACTGGGGAGGAGCTGTACACACAGACTACAGCGCGTGACAGAAGCCTCTTCATTAGCACTACTCCGATTATTTACCGCTCCTGTGTGTGGATCTCCTCCTCCCCACGGGCCCACTGTGTTTAAGCAGCGCACAATGGCCTGATGGGAGAAGAGCTGCTGTTCTAACATCTCTGTACGGCGGTGGAGGGGTAACCTTGGCGAGGAGAAGAGGGGTCCGTTTTCAAGGTGCTTTTGTCACGGCGAGTTGGAAAACTGAATTTATGCTCAATGGAGAGTGAACGTGATGTGGGGAAATGGTGCAGGGTCACAGTGGTGATCGCAGTTCATTAGACTGGAGTTATACAGTATTCATATCTCAGGCTGTTGTGAACCGAGCTGTGACTTGGTGACTTTTTTGTTTATAGATAATAATCATATTTATGGATTGCAGTCAGGATACGCTGTTTTGATGATTAACTTAAGTGTATTTTTTAAGAGAATGTGCATGCAGCAGTTTGTCTGAGTAATGCTGTCGTAAATATATATTTGCTCCCTTTAAAACAGTCATCTATTGCATTGTGCATTATACTGATTATCTGAATGAATCTGAATAAATGAATCTTTATTAATGGCCACACAACAAGTTGGTGGAATTTGCTCCCGGTACAGCATTGAAAAAAGAGCTCAGATCGTTTCTGTGTTGTTACAAACAAGAACATAACAATAAGACACACAAATCACACAAGGATCACATGTATCACCATTCTGCGATTATGGTGTGCGGAACTGTGAAGGACCCTGTGATTCTCCTCTTGTATGTGAAGGAACAGAGCGATCAGACAGTGGAGAGTGAGCTGTGGTGTTCTCTGCGAGGAAAAGTTACAGATGTGTTACTGTTTGGCTCAGACGCAGTGTCTGTGGAGCAGCTTCATGTTCTGAGGAGAACAAGGAACATTTCTATTCACTTTTCTTCCGTTCTCTTCTACTGTATTCCTCACTCATGTCTTATTGTCCTGTGAGGTCATTTGCCCCATTGCATTTGACCCATTCTTCACTGCTACTCGGGCAACTGTCTGGAGCAGTGGAGTAAACTCACAGACATGAGGAGAACATGCAAACTCTGCACAGAAGTTGTTGAACCTGGGACATTTGTACAGTGAAGCCAAAGAGCCTCTCAACCCTGTGCAACACTTCCACCGTATCCTGACCTATACATGGTTGAAAATTCATTTTAAAAAATCCTTTTAATTTCATTATTTGATGTATTATATATGTAAGTATATGTAAAAAAAAAAAGCTGTTGGATTTGGAACAGCTTTATTAAACCTCTTCTTAGTGTCGGGTTTGCCTCAGTTGAAGTATTGTCTATAACAGTAGAAGTATATATCCTCTATAACAGTAGAAGTATCGCCTATAACAGATGAAGTATCGTCTATAATATCAGAAGTATATATCCTCTATAACAGTAGAATTATCCTCTATAACAGATGAAGTATTGTCTATAACAGCAGAAGTATATAACCTCTATAACAGATGAAGTATCGTCTATAACAGCAGAAGTATATATCCTCTACAACAGATGAAGTATCATCTATAACAGCAGAAGTATATATCCTCTATAGCAGTAGAAGTATGTATCATGTATAACAGTAGAAGTATCGTCTATAACAGCAGAAGTATATATCCTCTATAACAGTAGAAGTATATATCCTCTATAGCAGATGAAGTATCGTCTATAACAGTAGAAGTATATATCCTCTATAGCAGATGAAGTATGTATCATGTATAACAGTAGAAGTATCCTCTATAACAGTAGAAGTATATATCCTCTATAGCAGATGAAGTATGTATCATGTATAACAGTAGAAGTATCCTCTATAACAGCAGAAGTATATATCCTCTATAACAGTAGAAGTATGTATCATGTATAACAGTAGAAGTATCCTCTATAACAGTAGAAGTATCCTCTATAACAGTAGAAGTATCCTCTATAACAGTAGAATTATCCTCTACAACAGATGAGGTATCGTCTATAACAGCAGAAGTATATATCCTCTATAGCAGTAGAAGTATGTATCATGTATAACAGTAGAAGTATCCTCTATAACAGTAGAAGTATATATCCTCTATAGCAGTAGAAGTATGTATCATGTATAACAGTAGAAGTATCCTCTATAACAGTAGAAGTATATATCCTCTATAACAGTAGAAGTATATATCCTCTATAACAGTAGAAGTATGTATCATGTATAACAGTAGAAGTATATATCCTCTATAACAGTAGAAGTATCCTCTATAACAGTAGAAGTATCCTCTATAACAGTAGAAGTATATATCCTCTATAACAGTAGAAGTATGTATCATGTATAACAGTAGAATTATCCTCTATAACAGATGAAATATCCTCTATAACAGTAGAAGTATATATCCTCTATAACAGTAGAAGTATGTATCATGTATAACAGTAGAAGTATCCTCTATAACAGTAGAAGTATCCTCTATAACAGTAGAAGTATCCTCTATAACAGTAGAAGTATATATCCTCTATAACAGTAGAAGTATGTATCATGTATAACAGTAGAAGTATATATCCTCTATAACAGTAGAAGTATGTATCATGTATAACAGTAGAAGTATGTATCATGTATAACAGTAGAATTATCCTCTATAACAGTAGAAGTATATATCCTCTATAACAGTAGAAGTATATATCCTCTATAACAGTAGAAGTATATATCCTCTATAACAGTAGAAGTATGTATCATGTATCACAGTAGAATTATCCTCTATAACAGATGAAATATCCTCTATAACAGTAGAAGTATATATCCTCTATAACAGTAGAAGTATGTATCATGTATAACAGTAGAATTATCCTCTATAACAGATGAAGTATCGTCTATAACAGCAGAAGTATATATCCTCTATAGCAGTAGAAGTATGTATCATGTATAACAGTAGAAGTATGTATCATGTATAACAGTAGAAGTATGTATCATGTATAACAGTAGAAGTATGTATCATGTATAACAGTAGAAGTATGTATCATGTATAACAGTAGAAGTATCCTCTATAACAGATGAAATATCCTCTATAACAGTAGAAGTATGTATCCTCTATAACAGCAGAAGTATATATCCTCTATAGCAGTAGAAGTATGTATCATGTATAACAGTAGAAGTATGTATCATGTATAACAGTAGAAGTATCCTCTATAACAGTAGAAGTATATATCCTCTATAACAGTAGAAGTATGTATCATGTATAACAGTAGAAGTATGTATCATGTATAACAGTAGAAGTATCCTCTATAACAGTAGAAGTATATATCCTCTATAGCAGTAGAAGTATGTATCATGTATAACAGTAGAAGTATGTATCATGTATAACAGTAGAAGTATCGTCTATAACAGTAGAAGTATATATCCTCTATAACAGTAGAAGTATGTATCATGTATAACAGTAGAAGTATGTATCATGTATAACAGTAGAAGTATCCTCTATAACAGATGAAATATCCTCTATAACAGTAGAAGTATGTATCCTCTATAACAGCAGAAGTATATATCCTCTATAGCAGTAGAAGTATGTATCATGTATAACAGTAGAAGTATGTATCATGTATAACAGTAGAAGTATCCTCTATAACAGTAGAAGTATATATCCTCTATAACAGTAGAAGTATGTATCATGTATAACAGTAGAAGTATGTATCATGTATAACAGTAGAAGTATGTATCATGTATAACAGTAGAAGTATGTATCATGTATAACAGTAGAAGTATCCTCTATAACAGATGAAATATCCTCTATAACAGCAGCAGCGCAGTGGTCCATCCCAGACTCAAGGACTAAAGCTAATGTTCTGACACCTCCTCTGTTCATTCCCGGAGCTCTCGTGGGAGACTCGTGTTGACTTAACATGGTCCAGAATGAGCTGTTCCACTGGACCTCCCCTCACCGCCAAACCCACTTCCGCCGTGCTGTGTCAGGAGAGCGGCCCCAGCCTCATTTGAGTCTTATTTTAGAATAGTAAATTAAACTAGTTTGTACGGCTTGGCTCTGAGTGTGTTTGGGCACATTACGCGTCGCGGTTCACGTCGAGTTCAGGCGTCTCCATTATCACATTTACAGAAACAATCACAATGAGCAACAATGTCAAGTTTGTTGTAAAGGTTACGCAGCTTTAATTTGCACATTTTTTGGATTGCGTTTTTTAATAATTAGTTGCGATATTTAACACTTTATGTACCAGAAAATAATTATCATAGGATGCCAAAAACTCATCCAAGTAAATGTAAGTAGAGGTAAGCAGAAAGGATGCAGCTTAACTTGATGTCGTGAACCGTGAAGTCGTTTTTAAATGATTTTCGCCATTTTCTTACTTTGTATCTCCGTGTCTGTCACTCCGTCTGCTCCTGATGCTCTGTTTTATTGGCTGTTGCCGTGGTGATGTTTTGTGGTTATTTACGTTATGAAAGAGCAGCTCAGAGTCGCCGCACCACAAACGCGAGGAGCGCTGCAAAGTCGGGTCAGTGGGGGAGAAGCAAGTCCAGTCCTAAATCTGGCAAATGATCCTGCAGTGTGCGGTGGGCTTTAGTGTACCGTAATTAGAAGTTATTGCGCGTTCATTTTGAGGACAGACGCTGCACCAAAATGATATGGACTATGTAACTTTCCTGGTGGAGGTCAGCCACTTGCCTGTCTCCATTTTACTGTTGTTAACTTGAATTTGCATTAAACATATTCATTTTACATGTATTACAGGTGTATTTATTAGGGCCCGACCGGAAGTGTGAATTATCGACATTTAGCATATCATTAATTACCGCGGCGCACACACATTTACCGCTAAAAGCTAATAGCGGTAGTTTACTTACAGCACTTTCTTTACTGGCTAGAATATCATACAAAAATGCCATTAGGCCGAACTACTGTCTTTAAATATGACGTAAAAAGGCGGAATAACAATAAATGTCGCCTAAATAAACCCAATTGAAAATCCAATAGAGCCAAACCTAAGTTTTATAAACAAATGAAGATTTACAGTGAATTTTTACGCCATAAATATATCAGCGATTATATCAGCAGCTCCAACTCCTATTTTATCGGTATCAAATCGGCCGCAACAAAATCCATATAGTTCGGGTCCTAGTATTTATTGCTCGAAAATACCCCCCAAAACTCCTTAGAGCACACTGCAAAAAACTTAAGATAAATCTATCAGAAAATGATTTCAAAATAGTGAAATTGTCTTGCTGCATGGACAGATAATTAATAATAGATAATAAGTTTTCTTAAAATAAACGACCTCTAGACTAGAAGGAAGCAGCCTCAGAACTAGTAAGTAGAAAATAAATCTGAAAACCAGATGAATAACCTGATATAAGTTTTAAAATCTTGGCCAGATCAGAGAAATTTGCAGTGCATGGTCGCCTCTCCGTAGATCTGACATGTAACTTGACCTGTTGTTGCTATTTGCTTGTCTCCATGGACATAGATACGTTTAAATGCTATAAAGTCGTATTTCCAGGTAGAGCAAATCACTTCTCCATGGGGGCAGGCAGGCGGGACCCTTGTGTACCGGAGTACCTGGGACCTTCTCGCTGTGAGGCACTGACCACTCTGCCAGACTGCCCCCTGCTGGCCGTGGTGTATATCGCTAACAAGCGAAAGTGCTTTTTGGTAAAGATGCACACAGCGACCAAGATCCCCTCGACTGAGACTGAATCCTTTCATTGTGTGGAGAGACGTGTCACCCACCTCGCCTCCACATTCCAACAGTGTAAAGTCAGTTCAACTGGCCCTAGCCTGGCCAGGTCTCTATTGAAATAGACATGCTGAATCTCAATGGGACTTCCTGCTTAAATAAAGGTAGAATAAATAAATATTTCAGTTTAGTTTAGATTGTGGATGTTCGAGCAGATTTTCAATGAGATTAAGGGCCAATCCCATTTCTAATTTCTACCCCTTGCTCCTTGAAACTGAGCAACAAGGGGTAGGAGTTGAAAGTCGACCTCTACGAACTGGGCGCCCCTTCAGCAATCACATACGACATCAGAAGTTTCCTCCAGCTTTTACATAAGCTTATGAACGCACAGGGATAACTGTGATACCTGTCAGAGCGAAATGACACGCAGACCATTCAAAAAGAACACAACCTGAGCTTCTCCAAGGGTTAAACTAATGATGTCACTTACAATTACTTGGGTTACAATATCCAAATAACAATTGTGCAGCACGGACGCTCGCAATTCGTTCACAACTTTATTTCCATACATCAACCGATCACGCAAATCACAGATAACGTGACACTACTCAGTACTAGCGATTTTTTCGTGTGCATTTTGTGAAGAAATTGACCATTACGCACTGGAACAACGTTAAACTTAAGACAATACAGTGGTTATCTCAAATTTTAAGCCATAAATAATGGAGAAAATACATTTGTGAACTTCTTTGGTCTCTTTGGTGGTGGTAGGAGCATTCTGAGAAATTGCTCATACCCCTCTGTTTGGAATGTGCCCCTGAAAAATCTTCGTTTGGAGGAGTATTTCTCCTTCCCTTTTTCCTACCCTTCTGCCATAACTGTAAATGGGACAGCCCTACGCCTACACATGAATGGAGAGGTAGGGCCAAGGGGTGAAATGGGACTCAGCCTAAGTTTACTCAAATACTACTGCAGATACAAATCCCCTCTGTGTATTTTTACTTTCTAATATGTCAACAAAAAGAAGCATGACGTTTAAACTTGGCTCTTTTCATGTTTCTGTTTTGAATGTCCCAAAAATTGTACAGAAGAAGTTTCACCTCTAAATCACCAAACTTTTTTCTCTGGGGGCCACATTATCGCTCCTGACTGTGATGGGGGGCCGGGGTCGTGTTGTATAACAGAATTATAACAGAATTATATGCCCCAGAGCAAAGTGAGCACCCGCAGGCCTCACTGTGGAGTAGAAATTATACATCCACATTACTATACCAACACATACTTCCTGGCACATATTTGTTTATCGTTACTAGTGGTTTGCAAAAACAGTAAGTACTTCACACTTTGTTTTAATTTGAAATACCACAGATACTCCATTTATTTATTTTCACGTGCGTCGACTGTCACTGTTTTATTTCGAGCTTGTCAGGTGGCGAAAATTGGGCGTCAAATGTAAATACGCGGGCCTTAGTTTGAGGCTTAAATGGTCTCGCCATTGTTAAAAACTAATGTGGCTCTTCTGAAACTTCACACTTCCCTCTGATTGGTTAAATCCAGCTGTCACTCACTCAGAGCCACGAAAAAGCCGTCCAATAAGAGAAGCAGTGAGACAAAGAGGCTGTGTGTGAGCCACAGACTGTATAAAGAAGCGGACTAAGCGAGTGTGACGTCAACCACAGCGCTCGGCTCCAGTCAAATGAAGCTAATGGTTACAGGAGCCAATTTGGAGCCAAGCTGTGTATTATGAATAGGATTTCTTAATGGACAAAAGAGCGGAAAAAACCCAGGATCATGTAGAGCGCGTCGATACGAACATTTTAAGACCAAAATGACGAGGTTTTCAGCTGTTACAGAGAAAGGGACGACAATATTCCAGTGGGAGCCAGGGTCAGAAGGAGCCGGAAGCGCTCGTATGTGAACTTCCTACTCGGCTAGTGCATTAGCTACGTCCATTTATATATATTTATACAGTCTATGGTTTTGAGCATAGACCTTCAAGAGAAAACTAGGATCCTGTGGTTCATGCAGGGGGCGATTGAGGGACGGACTTGACGACGATGAATGCATGGGATCAGATCGTAATTTAGGGTTAGATTCTTGGACTGGCTATATGTTATTGCTACATACAGTATTTAGAAGTTTACAGTTTTTAACTATTTTTTAAACTCTGTGTTATGGTAATATATTGTGATGTAATGTGAGCTACTGTGTTCAAGTAATTTCCCTTGTGGATATACTCAAAAACACAATTCCACTGCAAATGTCTCTGATCTGGCCAAGATTTTAAAACTTATATCAGGTTATTCATCTCGTCTTCAGATGTATTAGCCACTTACTAGTTCTGAGACTGCTTCATTTCAGTCTAGAGGTAATTTATTTTAGGATAACTTGTCAGGCAAAATTATCTGTCCATGCTGCAAGATAATTTCACTACTTTTAAGTCATTTTCTGATAGATTAAAGTGTTTATATCTTAAGCTTTTTTTGCAGTTTACAGACAGAACTCAAGCCATTTCAACTCAATTGTAGCTCTTATGTTCACTGTTGGAATAATGTTTGAGTGTGAATAAGCACTAACTGGTCATTTACTTAGAGATTTCACACATGTCTGGAGTTGTGTTTTGTTTCATTCACGCACGTTTGAGGAGCCTTTTATTATCAGTCTGCACCTCCAAAGCTCAAGCTCCCTTTTGTTCAGTAGAGATTGGAAATTCCAGTGCTGAAATTATCCAAGGTGCATAGAGTGGATCAGAGGATGAATCAGAGTGTTTTCCATTTGAGAAAGAACGCAGCCTAAATATGCAGGATTTGTGTGTTAAACATGTGCGAATGAACCCAAAACACAACTCTGGGTATGTTTTGGATGAGGAAACAACGTTATAACACAGAAAGCGTATTATGGGCCCTTCAATTTGCCTTTAAACATGCCATCACTGCGCTGGTAATGTTGCCACGTCCAGCCCCGGAGCCGGACTTTGCTCTTATTTTCCTCCGTTGTCCGTTTGTGCGTTTACCAGACCCCCGTGTCCACTCACTCTCCTCTGGCCGTCCATATGTACCACTGCTGTTTTCAGATGGTGTTTGCGAGCTCTGCCTCTCCCACATCTTTAAATGGGTCCCTCGGGTGCTCGGCTGTTGTTTCCATTATTCATCTGAAAAAAACGTAGCTCCGTGCGGTGGAGAGAGGGGCCGGCCGAGGCTGGAGGGGCCGCAAACATTTTGGTCAGAAGAATGGATGAAGACGGGAGTATGCAAAGTGCGGTTGTATACCCCGGGAGCATGTGATCGGAGAGGCAGGGGAGCAGGGGGGGGGGGTCCTGTCAGATTTGCAGAGCGAGGGGGGTATGAAATAGTGGAAAAAATATGTAGTTTATATATTTTTAAAGATCCTGTTTTATGCAAAATTGACTCTTTTGAGCTTTAAGCCATGTTAGAAGGTCGTTACCTTATCAAAAACACACATGGAGTTTTGTTTTATTCACACACGTTGGAGTAATTCTTTATTATTAGTCCATCTACATCTCCTAACCTCAAAATGCTCTGTTCCACCTTGTGATGCGAGCGGTATAAAGCAGTAGTCTTCAAGTTAACAGCTCCTTTTTTACTTTTTGTTCGGTAGAGATTGGCAATTCCAGGTCTGAAATGATCCAAATGATTCTAGTGAAGTGTGTGGAGTTTATAAAATACACTTTTATCACTAAATACGCAGGTTTTGTGTGTTAAACATGTGTGAATGAAACAAAACACAACTCCAGGTCTGTTTTTGAAGAGGAAACCACATTATAACATGGATCGTGTGGTTATTATTAATTATCCTTTTACTTCATGTAATCTGTATCAGGAGATGATTCTGTGGTATTGATTTCTCCATATATGCTGTACTAAGGAAAGTGAACTTTGATTCTTCTGAACTCGCTAACCTGAGAATAACGCCAGCAGTTTTGACATCTGTGTTTACTTTTGTTACCTAAATGTACATGAATCAATACACTCGTCTGGAATGTACAAATAAATAGAGGCGTCTCTGGTGGTGTTGAGAGAGAGATCAGAGACACGTCTCATAGAATCAAATGTAAGGGCCTATACCTCTTGAAAATCAAAGTCCGGTGTTTGAACACGTCATGCCTTCTGATTTATTGTTTCAAGGGTCCTCAACCGGAGAAACTCACAATCGGAAACAGCAGAATATGGGCCCTTTAAATGGGGATGGTTTGTTGTTATGGGGGATATTGGAGGATACAGATTTGTGCACTGAGGAGTGAGTTTACATGATGGTCGTTGGTTAAATTCCATACCATGATTTTGTGTCTAGATGATTGTCCCTCCTTCGTGGTGGAATGTGTTGATATAATTGTGTCTGGTGTTGGTTGAAAACACAATCCACGATTTTTAGAGTGATGAAAAATTAGGACTGTGAGGAAGCTGAAAACAAAGAACTAGTGCAAAATCATCCTCAAGCTTTATTAGACCTCAAAATCTGTGCTAAATACTAAATACTTTTACTCGTTAAGTTCATTTTAAACTGTACTTTAACACTTTTACCTAAGGAGATTTTTTCATGTGATACTTTTACTTGTACTTGAGTATTTCTTTGCTGTGATGTCTGTACTTTTACTGTATTAAAATTACCATATGGAGATCAGCCCCCGTAGTATGAATGTTACTTCAGTTTTCTGCAAATTTAAAAGGACAATTTTGTACCAATTCTTTGTTTTCTGCTTCCTGTTATGTTCGATATTTTGCAGAAAACTGAAGTAACATTCATACTACGAGGGATGAAGTACTAATTTTAGTACAGTAAAAGTACAGACACCACAGTAAAAGAAATGCTCAAGTAAAAGTAAAAGTATCACATGAAAAACTACTTAAATAAAAGTTAAAGTACTGTTTAAAAATGTACTTAAAGAGTCAAAAGTATTTAGTATTTAGCACAGATTTTGAGGTCTAATAAAGCTTCAAATGCTGAGTTTTGTCCAAAAGAAACATTTGAATGGATTTTCTTTCTTACCTATTTTATTTTTTGTATATTTGTGTTTGCTCAAACTACAAGCAAAACTAAAGCCCTCAGTCTTTTCAGCGGGTTCCAGACAATAATAAAAATTTACTTTTACTTTTCAGTCCTACTCAAAAACAGAGTGGAGTAGAAAATACAGATACAAGCTCTCAAATGTAAAAGTGAAAGTGTACAATTTAAAATGTACATAAGTAAAGTGCAAGTGCAGTACTTACGACTTTTACTTTCTTACTTTCCAGCACTGGATCTCCATAATAAAATGAGTTCCTCTGTGCGCCCTTATTTTTATATTTCCCTGATAAAACTAGACTTTACTGCATTTTTCACCCAGAAACAATGTGAAAGTGCCTGTACACAAAGGCAGCCTTATGCAAAGCTGCACAGCCCTGGGAGTCTGAGAGGAGACATGTCATTCTGTCAGCTGGACCCATAACGCCGCTCCCCAGAGGCACCTGAGGGAGCCGAGGCCAGCGCCCACATCCCCACCCGTACACCCCCACCCGCACACCCCACACCCGTGCACCCCACCCTCCTCCTCGTGGTGACACCGCGCTGGGCAGAGGACGGTGTCAGGACGTGTATGTAGAGCAGTGACAGATGAGTGGAGACATGTGGCCTACAGACAGACTGCAAACTGCAAACTCCGTCAGAAAGAACAGGCTGTATGTTACCAAATAATACTGAATATGTCCATGTCCACGTTCAGTAGCTTTGGCCATGTTTTAATGTTAAAGGTGCACTGCGTGACATTTCTAGTGGAGGTTCCGCCACCTGATGTGTCCATGAAAATGTCATTGCTTTGTCTAGAATGTTCCACAGTTTCCAACGTTTACATGAGACCTTTAATTCTGAATAAAAATGAATTCTGCTTTAAAAAGACCATGTAAACACTTAATTCTTAATGAAAATGATTATTCAGAATTAAACTTACTTCTGATGTAAGCGGGCGGTTTATACTGATTTTAAAGCCGAATTAATTTATTCCTCGATCATGTTAACGTTTATTCTTCTTAAAATTAACTCCAGTCATTCAGCGCATGCTCGTTGTGTTGTCCTTCTGACTCCGCCCTTCTTCGCTTCGGACTTTCCTCCACGTCTCTTTGGATTTGTGAGCGGGATGTGGGAGTGGGCTGAGGTGTGGCAGCCTCAGACTCAGTTCGTCTTCTTCCTCCTCCTCCCACACTCTTCCCTTCTCCTCCTCAGCTCGCAGACGTAAAGCGTGAGGACAGAATTCTCCAGCTGCTGCTTCATTATCATCGGAACGACCGCGGAAAAAGTTCGGATCGTGTTTGTGTCGTGGAGTAACGACAAACTGAGATGACAGAAAAGCCGGGAGCAGCTGAAGTGTGGGTTTTCTTCCGGTCGACATGAATACGTTCGTGTCGCTGTCCGATCAGAACCCTTCCCCACCCCCAGACGCTGAGCAGAATTAAATAAAGGCGATTTAACGTGTTTTCCATGTAAACCTCAATTCAGAATTATTATTTCCATGTAAACTCGAAGGAGAATATTTTAATTCAGAACAGTTAATTCAAAATGATAAAACATCATGTAACCGTGGCCTGTATAGATTAAACCTATTTATCACAAGGGAGACAGGCAGGATACGGCACTTTGCTACATTACAGGTCAGATCTGTGGAGAGGCGCACCTGTTCACGGAAGGAATTATTGTATTTTTGAGCCATAGAAACACCCGCAATGAAAACATTTAAAGTATCAAAATCTGGTTAATGAGGATCAAACTAGAGCTACATTTTGAAAAATTTAATGTTCTATTTTATGTTTTCTTTGGTCTGATGCTGAAGAGTGGGGAGAGACATTCGGCCACTTCTGAACCCTGGAATCAATCTTATAATTCTGATTCTGCGTCTTTACAAGTGTTCTCCAGTCTAGACCTGAATCCATGGGTTTGAAAGTGATAAAAAAGGGGGACTGTTGTCATAACAATTAACAATAAAAAGTATAAATATGGTATCGTCAAGCCTCCAGAATGTTGCCTATATCAGGGAGCTGAAACCCTTCAAATTACAGGGAAAAATACTGCAAAAATACATATAGTATTGAACCTGTACTATGTTCTGTATACTTGGAATATATAGAGTAAAAACGCAACATATGATTACAAATAACTATATATGTTGTTATTTTTATCACTTTACAAGACAAATTGCACATATACACACCACAAAAGCTGTGTTTTATGTTTTTCTCTTTAATATTGTGTAGTTCGAAGGTTAAATTTCGTGATCAAATATATGTTTTCCTCGAATTTTAGCAGCAGTATTTTGACATTTATAGTGCTGCGTATATTTTAGTTTACTGCATTACAGACTTACTATTATTAAGCTGATATTGTGATCTTTGTGGTTTATTTTGTATGATCATAAACGATAAACTTTTGTGCCTTTTTTGTATCATTATTATTAGTTTGTATGACCGGAAACGGAAAAAAATTCATTCTCATTTTGCTTATCTTGATACGATCATAAACGATAAACTTTTGTGCCTTTTTTATCATTATTATTAGTTTGTACGACCATAATACAATAGTACAATACAAAAGAAAGAAAGAAATTGGGTTAAAATTATCTTTACTGTGCATAGAATGTAATTTATTTTGCTATATGCAAATATTTGTAAAGTTTCGTCATCAATGTACATAAGAAACCACATCATTTTTGAAACTATGGGTGGGTTATAATAAGTTTTTTTCTTCTTCCCACTCCTAATTTGAGAAAATGTGCTTTTCTATTGTTGGCATGCATATGATTGTTGTTTCTCTCTTGGCACAAACTCAAAATAGAAACCGAATCAAATCAGAAAACCTAAAAATATTGTAATGCGTAGAGATTTTTATATATTATGCATCTTTCCTCTTCCGCATTGCCTTTCTTCGCACCAGAGCCTCGCAGATCCAAACACTGACAGCAGCTCTGAGACGTGCGCGAAACAGATGTAAATTCTGCGGTCCGAGCAGCGAGGACGAGCGCTCTCTCTCCGTCTGAAGCTTTAAACTCTCTCCGGCTGCGTTCGGGGTCACCTGGGTTACCGTGTCGCTCCTCGCGGCCTCACCTCACCCCTCCCTCCGCCAGCAGAAGTGCAGCGTCACCCGGCCAGGAGCGAGAAAACGAGAACGAGCACCCGAGGGCCCTGCACATGTGGACTCTGCTCCGGCGTTTGACCTACAAGAGATGTTTTTTCACACATACCTCAGTGAAATCTGTAGCGATGCAACGCAAAGTGGGCTGCTGATGTCTTACACTGCTGTCAGATGCATGAGAGGAGAGTGTAGCTGGAGGCATGTGTGTGTTTAAGCGCGTACGTTATGGAGGAACCGTTCACTGTGCAGGAGCCGTTTGTGTGTTTTAAGTGGAGCCAGCAGCAAAATGGAGGACTTCTCTTTTTTGTGTGTGCGTCTTTTACAAAACAATGCAGAAGCATGCCATTTTTACTTACTTATTATTATTATTTTATTTCTTTGATTGGGACCGTGCACCCTTTTAGCTCTGTTATTTCCATGCATCAAAATCCCTCCTGGATTTTTTTGTGTTCCTTTGACTTAAAAAATGTCAGAAAATGTCCCAGGAGTAAGTGCTTTTACCAGGATGAGTTCAGCTTTCAATATCTGGCAGTTGTTCAACATTACTGTATGTGTATTAATGCGTAAAAACAGACGAAAAACACAAAAGCACAAAAACACACACACAAAAAATGAAAAAGCACCGAAAAACCACTTGTAAACTACCGCCGCTGTCCAAATCTCCACCACTCTGCACGCGATACTACAGGATCTGTGGCGGGTGCTGCTGAAATTTACCGTAATAACCCTTTATATGGGTAGAAAGCTGAACTTTTCTGCTTTCAGGAACTGTTGGAATTTTTTCGATAGCGCATGTAGTTCCGGAGATACGGGAATGAGAATTCGCACGTGAAAACTGGGAGTGCGGGCGCTCCCGTTGGTCTATGGGGGTTAATAGACAAACACGATAAGACACATGAATGTAAACTTGCCGCATTGTACCTAAAAGGCTCGTTTCCATCTGTATTCCCACAGGCAGAGGTCACACAGGGGTCACAGTACATTACAAAATAACAATAGAAATTAACATTTAGGTCATCGGTCTCTGTACAATATCTACAACTACATTTACACAGGCCTCATGGTCAAAAAGTGCAAAACTTTACACAACAGACACACAGTAAATGCATCACTGCACCGTTCACTCAGTCATAAGATTCACTCTCCATATTCACAATCCAGGTTCTCTACACAACATTCAGTCACCAGGCAATAACATTCTGTATTATAAAAGAAACACTAATGTGTGCAACTTTGGTCTGACCAGAACCAGTTTTTCAGTTCTGCTTTATTTATAGAGAATTATAGAGAATAGAGATTATTTATAGAGAAATATTTTGAGAAACTCTTAAATAACAACTCTGTGATTTGATTTCTTATTTGCAACTTTTAAGTAATGTCAAAATTTAAGAAGCATTTCAAGAATATTTCTTATCTTATGACTAAAACTTAAAATAATGTGACTTTTGGGAAAATGGAAAAATTTGGGTAGATTTTTTCTGCATTTTTTAAGAAAAACAAAAGCTTTTTTTTTTTTTTTTCAAACTTTTCAGTTGTCTAAATCACAAAACACTTAAAATACTCTACAAATATTTTTTGTAGATTTCTCTTGCCCCATATTGTTTTCGACAAATAATCTGAAATTCAACAGGGAGTGACATTCAGAAAACTACAATGTCAGATTGCCAGAAATAATTCTCACAGCCTAAAGCGCTGGCAACAGTGTGTGAGGAAATGAAATCTAAAACACAACATGACAGAGGTGAAGGCTGCTTAGGGGCGGGACGACCACGGGAACGAGACAAGACGAGATTTTGACATTCTGTATAATAAATAAATTGTGCAATCCAGTTCCCAATTTTGGCCTCACCATTTTTGATTTACTTTATTGAATATTTTTGCTGTCATTGCTGCTACAGCTTCTTAAGAAATGGAGCTCAGCGGTAATTAACTCCATTTTTGTGTCCAATCTAAACGTAAAAACATAGGAAAAAATATCTCACGACTCACGAGGTCATATTTAACACGTATATGAGTCAGTGACAGGGCGTCTAAATTTTCTGTCCAGTTGCAGTTTCCTCAGTTACAAAGGTTCAAATTTCATAATAATTCACCACATTTCTGTAGCACCTCTGACCTCCATGGAACCAAATCTTTTTTTTCATAAATCATGAGTTATTCTGCATGTTTTTTGTACTTAAAGTGTTAAAATGTCATGTGGTGCGACTGTGCATCATGTGATGCGACTAATAATAGCAGTAATTCTATGGCTGGAATTTTAATAACAAAATAGACTCGGGTGAATGGTTCTTTAGGCATTTTTCTTCATTTGATGCATTTTCCAGGGCAGTAGTTTGTTCATTAAACTCAAGCAGGCGACTGTCATATTGAACACAAAAGAAAATATCAATATGCATTAAAAATCTAAAGAAATGCAACAGTTTGTTTCTATACACTTCATATTTACTCACAACTTAGATTAAGATCCCAACCATGTTTTAGAAAATAAAACAATTTTAAGGTTATTCTCAGTCGCACCACATGACATTTTACACTAAAAATGCTTAATATAAATGTTAAACACAGATTTATGCACCTGACACTGTAAATATTTGAAAAACTTTAATAGAAACTAATTTTTTTAATATTTTAAAAAATTGCCTGTTGAAAATCCTTATATGTCACTGACCCACACACAATCTCATGGAAATTTTGTGGCAGGAGATCTTGTCCCATCCTGATACTGTTTATAGATTTAAATTAAAATGAAAATGACTACATAAAGAGCTTTTTGCTAATTCGGTGAAAGAAAATCCAGTGGAATCTGCGTTGTATTGTTAACAGCTGAAAGTTTCATGTATCTGCTATTAAACAAAGCAGACTGCCTGTATTATTTGACAGATATGGTGAAATCATAATCTTAACAGGATTTGAAGAGTGGCGGGTTGTGTGCCAAGTAATACAGAATAAGTGAGTCTGGTTTAGTCAAACACACAAAGAGCCAGAGGAGGTTTTGGAGCAGAGTGAGTCAGGCTCATGTGAGCTGAGTCCAGGTTTGACACGCAGCTGCTTCTATGAGGCGGCTGCAGGGAGACTGAGTTTGTACGATTGTATTTAATATGAACTGCGAGACTAAATATAAGATCTGTACTTTTAATAGGATGAAAATGTGGCTTGTTGTTTTAAAGGTGAAAACTTAAAGGTGCTACATTACTACTTTTGTGAGCGTTTAGCCATGTTACAATGTTGGCGCCTCATCTAAAACATACCTGCAGTTATGTTTTGTTTCATTGTTGTGAGTATTACTTTATTATTAGTCTGTCTACATCTCCAACGCTGAGAAGACTCGGTTCCGCCTTGTGATGTCACGCAGCATTAGTTTTCATGTTAACAGCTCCTTTTGCCTTTTCTTTCGATTGAGATTGAGGCAATTCCAGGGCTGAAATTATCCAAATTATTCCTGTGGAGGTGTATGGAGTTTAAAAACACAGTGGAACACTTCCTGTAGTACCCCATGTGTGAATGAAGGATGAGGATTGATTGATGAGAAAACAACATTATAACATAAATCAGAAAATATTAAAATTCAAAAAGTTTATTGTCAAATTTCTATATGAACATATGAAAAATGTAAATTATGTTCTCACTCTTAATCTTCTAAATAAAATAATAATAATAAATGAAAGGAAAAGTCCAAAGTTCTTCTTTAGGGAGACGCAGATTCTTAGCTTCCTGACAGCCTAGTGGTTATATATAGTGTAATATTGGACCTTTAAAGGTGTATTGTGTAACTTTTCTAGTGGAGGGTCCACTTCCTGCTTATATAAAACCACATAGACTATTATATGTGCATGGATCACTATGGAACCTGCCTGGATTACACAGATATAAGATGATTAGATATAATTAAAAGGAAATACTATGATTTAATGTTGAAAATGTCATTCTATTGTGTAAAAAAAGAGTGTTTTTTATTATCATCCTTGTACAGAAATCAGTGTTAAGTATCGAGTCTATTCCTTAGTATCATAACACTATCGTACATTTGAATAATTTCTCATTTCTGTGTTATTTCTGTGAGTTTCTTCTTTCATTTTGCATTTTTTAAGCTGCATCTCCCTCACTTCCTTAAACGCTGACACTACCCGTTGAAGTTTACACAAAGTTTACCATCAAATTTGCTCTCGGTCCTTGAGATGCGTTCAGGTGCCGCTGGGAAACGCGATCCATGCTCCGTGATGAGTTCATGATCCATTGACTGTCTCTGTTCCGAAGTGCTATTGTCCACAGAGCGCTGGACACTTGAACGCCGGGCCTGGGTGTATTGATGAGCGAGATTTGTTTCCTAATAGAATTGTGTCTCATTAATTAGCTTTTAATTGGGTGAACCGTGAACATGCAAATGCAGCACAATGTGGAGCCGTCTCCAGTTTAAGCAGAGCAGAGCTGCGCGGTTTTCACTTATGGAGATGTGTTATGGTATATTTAGTCATCATTTAAAGGCGCACTATGGAACTTTTCAGGTTGGGGGTCCTTCTTGTTTCATTGGAGATGTCATTATTCTGCTTCAGATGCTTCACAGTGTGACATTGAACAGCTCCACCTCACATTTATTAAATTACAGGTGGTTTTACACCTGTAGAAAAACAGGTATTGTGACTGTGAGTGGGGTCGCCTCTCCACAGATCTGACCTGTAACCTGGTCTGGTTTGGTCTCTGCGATTATTGCAAGGTTTAATGCCACACTGTGAAACTTTCCGGACAAATCAGTAACATCTACATCGAGAAAAGCAGATGGCAAACTGTCTGCCAGAAAAGTTACACAGTGCACCTTTAAATATAATACCACATTTTTAAAAACAAGAAAAACAGAATAGTTCAATAGTTAAAATCGTTTTCTTTCCTAATGCATCGGGCGAGACAGATCTCAGACTAAATATGACCCTTCGTCTGGGGGTGAGTAATTAGGAAAAAACAGCTTCACGTCACCGTCATGGTGGTGATTTTGTTGCTTCATCTGGAATATTCCACAGTATAGCATTATATGCCTGCTATTTAATTACAGGTGCTTTTCTTGCTCAAAATAACTCACATACGCTGCATTTTTACAGTGAGCAGGGTTGAATCTCCACTGATCTGATCTGTAATTTGTCTCCATGGAAATAAGACATCTTTTAACTCCTTAATGTGGAACATTATTTTATCTGAAAATGACCACAATCTCACACATAAAATGAATCAGTAATATTCTGTGTAAATTCTCAGTCTTATTAAACATGAAGAAAGACTCCATTCAGAACAAATACATTTGTATGGAGTGATTCACAGTTTGTGACATTTTAGCCAATAAATAGACTAGTGTTTTTTTTTTCTTTTGGTTGTGTATGTGGTGCTCCACAAACCTGACTCTTCTTTGGCCTGGAGGAGGGCCTCCCTCTGCTTGTTTCCATGGAAATGTTGTTCCTTTGGCTCTAATCTTCCACATTATGGCATGGACAATGTTCCAAAGTATCACTTTAACTTTCTGTTTCCATGAAATGACACAGGTGACCACTCCCTGATCTGATCATTAGTGCGACTTTATAATAAAATGCCTCAATAAACATGCCTGGGTAAATCTGTAGAATAGTTTTGTAGCTCTTAATATTGTAACACAAAAACCCTCCGTGTTAAAGTGTTTCTGGACCAGCTTGCCTGTTCAGACTGAAGACTGCGATTGTGCTCTTGCTGTTTACCAGTGGGCGAACCAATCTGGAGCTATAGGCCTTTCCCTGTAAAAGTTCCATTGTTGCAGCCCACTTCACTGCAGTAACTTTATTACAGTACAGCGCTGAGATTTCGATTCTGCGCTGACCCCGCGGAGCTGGAGTGCTCTCATTTCACCTCGTGCTTGGTCCGAGTTAGCGCGCTGACCTGTGGAGTGGCCGGTGGACAGCGTACGGGGCTGTCACCGCGGAGACGACCAAACGCACCCTCTGTGTGAGCAGGTAGCTTCAATTAGAATGACTTTGATGGGAGGAAACAACAGAGGAGCTGTGGTGTCTGGGTAAAAAACTTTTCACTTTTGAACTTCCTGCGAATGGAACAGAAAGTCGTGTTTTTGTAGAGTTGGTTTGGTTTGATAGAAGAGCGTTAACATGTCTACGCTAGACCCCTTTAGTGGTTGTTTACATGTTGTATCTGGGGCTGTGTAATTTATCATATTCAAGTTAAAGGTCTTATATTACGCAAAACTGACTCTTGTGAGCTTTAAGCCGTGTTATAATGTCTTTACCTAATCAAAAACACACCTAGAGTTGTGTTTTCTTTCATTCACCTATACAATCCTTTAGTATTAGTCTGTGTACATCTCCAAAGCTAAACTAAATCTGCAGGGTTTGTGTGTTAAACATGTGTGAATGAAACAAAAAACAACGGGTATGCTTTTTAAGAGGAAACAAAATTAAAATATAGATCAGAAAATGGTAATATCGTATTGTCACTGTAACAATCAATCAGTACATTAGGTCTGTACTTTCTCAGGTAAATTTAGACTGTAGAAGTAATAGTGAATCCCTGAATCTCCTGTGGGTTTTTAAAGACCATCACAAATTTTCTATAAAATGTCCAAAATTGCATAATATTTTAGCTAACCGAGTAATAATTTGACTTGGAACAGATTGGGGTGTCATAAACTCTTGTCTGGTTCACGCATTTGCTTTGGTTGAGATTCAGGAAACGCACTTCTTCAAAACTTTACAAAGATCTGAGTCGGCACCGGTGAAACTCCAACACTTCAGATGGGCGTGATTGACAGGTGGATTAGCCAATCAGGGACACACGTGGTCAGTCTGTATCAAAACAAGTATGGCCGCTTACAAAAAGGTAGGCAAAAATATTGAAAATATAGAAAACATGAAGGATTTCTGCAAGCAAAGCACTTTACTCTGTTCATCTGAGGTGAGAGAAATTTGATTCTGTTTGTAAATGACCAATGAGCTCCTTCTTTCACGTGTTTGGCCTGACTTGAGATGCAACAGAGGGAGTAGAAATCAGACTGATATATAGATGTATAAAAATACAGAGAGATATGTCTGGATTTGGCAGACAAACATTTAGCTGTTTGCAGTCCTGTTACAGCTGTTTATAATGTAAAAGAAGAGCTTCCTCAGACTGTTCATAGTGATTCTTCCTCTGGGTAACCGGACTTTAGAGGAGCACAGTGTGGACTGTAGGAGCTGTTGGTCAATGTGCTGTTATGTGCAGGGTCACTCCAGCCCCTCCTCTGGTCAAGTGTGAAAGTGATCCCAGAGGAACCAGGACCAAGTCCAGACACGGCCACATCATTCTGCTGCAGGCTCTGCTGTGTTCTGTGGTATTAACACTAGAACTCCACAGAACTACATTTCATTTCCAAAAGAGCTACATGAGGCTCAAGGCTGTCTGGGGTTCAGATAAAAACTGCATAAAGTAGATAAATAGTTCATTTTTTAACATGCATTATGGAGATATAAAAACACTCTTGATACTACTTTACAGCTGTGCAGTTTCCACTTGCAAAGAAATATGGTAACACATTTGGGGCTGGATGTGCTGCTGTTTACGTACTTAAAGCCGATTTATGCTGCAAAATCGACTTCTCAAAGAGTTTAACCATGTTATAGTTCACTAGCAAGGACCACACCAACAACACATGTGAAGCGAAAAGTGTTTATTATATGGAGACGCGGCGGGTCGGCTGGGTTGAGACTCAGGGCGGGGGTTCAGTCTTAATCTTCACTTGGCCCAGCAGGAACGGGACCCCGAGTTGAGTTATTCGGGACAAACTGGGTTGCCGGGATAGGCTGCTTCAAATAGGCTTCTGGGAAATTGAGGTGTGGTAGAAGTGAGCTGTGATTCGCTGGAGAAGAGGCGAGGGCGCTTGAGGCGTGGTCCTGCTCCTGAACCTAAGTTAATCATGTTAACTACATTTGTTTCCTAGTCAAAGTTCGTTTTAGAATGATTTGTGCACATTTGAGCTTATTATCATGTTTGATCAATCTGTAATCTCTTATTTTCAACACGTCAGTCCCAGTTTCCACGCCCACTGCTACTTCATTTTACAATTTAATTATCTTAATGAGTGATATGCGCATGATTCTGCTCCGTTGCGTAGTAATTTAGGTACAAATGGGAAAAAAAATCCACTTCTGGCTCTTTGTTGTGATGACGTTTACGGCGACGTGAGCTCCCACTGAGCACAACAGTTTTCTAACGCAGAAGCCAGCAGACTTGTTTCTTTTGTTAAATTGTTTTAGATTAATATTTGATTTTAAATGTACAAATATAAAATAATGAACCACTAGTGCCATAGATAACGTCTCCATGGAAAAAAATCAGGTGGCGACCCCTGAACAACCCAAAGTGACATAGTGCACCTTTATCTATTGCCTATGTGTATTGTCAATGTCCAGTATAATCCAGTATTGTAGAAATCTCACAGTGCAACATTGTGAATATTTGTTAGAAATTGGGAAAAAAACAGGTTTTGCAAAAGATCCCAACCTTTGCTTCTGAACGAGTTACTGAAATTTAACTTCCAATTGTGAAAAATTTCTGGTGAATTTTGTGATTTGTTTGTGAATTTTTCCACCGCTAATACTGCCAGATTTTCCACACTGAACTGCACTTTCATCCACAAAAGCCATCGTGACGTTCCGCAGTTTGATGCAGCGTTTGGTGGCCAATTTTTAAAAATCTCTCAAATATGATCAGAGCGTCTGAACCTAATGAACTCCTTTTTAATTCATCAATGCTGTCTCCCTGCGCTAAACATATCTGGGCGCTGACTAATTGCCGGAGTGTATAGAAATCACACAGGCTTTTCAAAGACAGTTTAGAGCCATCATTTACATCAATAGACCCACTTATGCAGTTAAAGCTGTGTACTCGGAGTGGGACATTATAAGATCTGCTCATTACAGATTGAGCTTTGAAATGGTAATAAAACACTTAAATAGATGAATGTCGAAATATTTAAAGGGGAACTCCGGCACGTTTGAAGCTAAAGTCCGTTGCTAGAGGTGGTTAAATACTGTCAGAAGCCAAAAAACGGCACAGATCAGTGTTGCCTCGGCAGAGAAACTAGCATAGTGATCAGGGCAAGTTCTTAATTTCCACGTAAAATGCCAAATTGCTTCACAATGAAGAAGCTTAACACCACTTTCTAACCCATCTTGCAACAGCCACAAGTCTAACAAACAAATCACTCTGCCTGGTTCACTCATTAGTGTCTGGAAACGTTATAAAACAACTTTATAAGCAGCCTTAGCCTTAGCTTTGTTGATTTCCCACTGCACAGGCCAAAGCCCAAAAGACACAATAGCCGATGTTGTTTCCAATCCCGTTTACGAGTGAATTATATTTTTTGAAAAACGCAAAAAAATACATTCCCGAACCTTTTTCTTTCAACAACTTTCACAGTCAGTAGTCGATCCTTGCTGGCGGTACTAGCTACTTGCCGCAGGTGGAGTATCTCTTCCTGCAACAACGAACTCACACGTGATTTCAGAGTTCAGATGGGGTCAGAACAGAAGGATAGACTGCAAAAGCTAGAAAGCACTGCCCAATGCCGATCCATATTGTTACATGCTCTGCAATATTGTAGTGATTATTTAAATACTTAACCACACACTTTTCAAAGAATGTAATTCACTCGTAAATAAATGGGATTAGAAACGACATCGGCGATCAAGTCTTTCACAATGTGCAGTGGGAAATCAACAGAGGTAAGGCTAAGGCTGCTTATAAAGTTGTGTTATAGCGTTTCCAAACACTAATGAGTGAACCAGGCAGAGCGTTTGGTTTGTTAGACTCGTGGCTGTTGTCAGATGAGTTCGAAAGTGGAAGTTAAGAAGTTGCCCAGTTCACTACACTAGATTGTTGCCTTGACAGACTCACTGCCACAGCGAGATCTCCGCCGAGGCAACACTGATCTGTGCCGTTTTTGGCTTCTGACAGTATTCGACCACCTCTAGCAATGGATTTTAGCTTCAAGCGTGCTGGAGTTCCCCTTTAAACTTGTGAACGTGTGTTTTTTTTTGGGCTGTTCTTTGTCTGTATTGATGTTGTAATACAGAAGGATTAAAGATCAATACTTAGAGTTAAGGGTCTTATATTGCACAGAATTGACTCTTGTGAGCTTTAAACCACGTTATAATGTTATTCCCTCATCAAAAACATACCTGGAGTTGTGTTTTGTTTCATTCACACATGTCTGAGTCATCCTTTATTGTCTGTCTACATCTCCAAAGCTCAAAATGCTCTGTTCCACCTTGTGATGTCATGAAGCGGTAGTTTTCAAGTTAACAGCTACGCTTTACCATTTTTTTTAGCAGATGTTGATGATTCCAGGGTTAAAATCATCCAAATGATTCTAGTGAAGGTGTATGGCGTTTAAAAACACAGTGGAGCACTTCCTGTATTACTATATGACATCACAAGGTGGAACAGAGTGTTTTCAGTTTGAGAGAAGCCTAAATATGCAGGATTTGTGAATGAAACAAAACACAACTCCAGGAATGTTTTGATGAGGAAACAACATCATAACACAGATCAGAAATAGTGTAATATGGGTCATTAAGTAAGGGAATGTTCCGCAGTGTGGCATTAGACTGATCCAAGTTACCGGTCATATCTGTGGAGAGGTGACGCCGCTCATAGTGTTGAATCAACGCAATACAAAAAAAGTTCAGTGTCGCTAATTTGCCTTAAAAAGTCCATCTTTAAATTTACACCTGATTATTATTACCCATTCTTATTTGTAGTAAATTAAAAATACACACGAGGCCTGACAAATAGCAACATTTCTGTATATTTTTATTTGATTTTATTTAGTGAAAACTTTACTTACATTTTCACTGCGCTGTATTTTTCTTGTCTATCATAAAAATAGACTGTATATTTTCATGTAAAAGACGTTCAGTTCTGATTTTGAAGTGCACATAGCTCCGCACACGCCGGCACATGAAGGGGAAACGCAGCGTAAATAAGGTTAAAACACTTACTTCTGTATATACTGTAGCTGGTACTGAACGTTAGTCATTGGCAATTTGAGCGTTAACGTGATCAGAATAACAACTTGGCAAATGTATGGACTTTAAAAACAGAGAGGCACTGCCTGGATTTCCATTTCATTACATCACAAGGTGTCACCAAGTGTTAGAGGGGACAGTGTATTTATGGAGTATAAGACTCTTTAAAAATGGCTCATCACAACTTGACTTACCTCATTGTTATTTATCCCACTAACACGTTTTATATTGCGTTAAACTGACTCTTGTGATCTTTAAACGATGCTATAATGTCGTTGCTTCCTCAAAAAGTTGTGTTTAGTTTCAGTCACACGTGTTTGAATAACCCTTTATTATTAAAAACAAGGCATATACTAAATAAAAACACTTACTTCTCTGTATAAGTTGTATTGAGGTGAACCTTAGTATTGGCAATTTGAGCGCTATGTGATCAGAATGAGAACTTTAATAATAATAATAATACATTTTATTTATTAGGCGCCTTTCTGGACACTCAAGGTCGCCTTACAACAACATCAACACATTAAATATGATTAAAATATACAGTTTAAAGCCTACAGTTAAAGTGGGACAGTATTTAATCGATTGATTGTGTTTAGTATTGTATTTATTGTTGTATTTTATTAGTATTTAGTAATGTATTAGACAGACTTTGCAGGTGTATGGACTTCCTGAATTTCTGCTAAATCCACTTTCTTGAGTTCTGGAAATGCAGTATTAGAACTTGCAAAAAAAAAAAGTCTTATCTTATCTGTATCCCCATTGCTTTCTTTGTTAAAAAATCAGCACTTGACTTATCTCGTTTTTACTTATACACTTAACTACAGTCTTGGTCAGTATTTGCTCGCTTGTCCGCTCGTGAAGTGGCCATGCGTAGACTAAAATCCAAAGCTGCCGTACCGATGTTTACATTTGGAAATCCACAGTAATCGTCCGTAATTAGAAATACTTGTCATGTCATGCACTGGCTCAGCTGGGGCTATTGTGCTGTACAAAGAGCCCTACTGCAGCTTCATTCATTACCCTACGCTAAATGCGGTAGATTTCTGCACACACACAAAAAACAAAAACAAAAAAGTCATGTTGTTAGCATAATCATAAAAGATTTGGAAGAGCTTGTTATGACTGGTTTTGTAAAGAGGAGCTAAGCGTTTTTAATGGGGACGAATTTGTACTGATTCTAATTAGGCCACGGTTCAACTTACAGCAGTGCAGCTTCCAGACACTCCCCTCCAATTTTAAGTCCACACAACAACAAAAAACATTTATAGATGTAAATAGTTCATTTATTTATCTGTTAAATTCCGCTTGGTTTAAAATAATCTAGGTTGGTTTGTAAACATTTAAAGTGGGACTAAACACTAGAGGTGTAACGATATCCAAGTCTCACGATACGATATCGTCACGGTAGGAACCTCACTGTACGATATTTATTGCGACATCGTGGGAAAGCTCACGATACGGTGGAGAGGCTCACGATATTACGATATTCTACATAATAACAACTCTGACATTATAAAATACTTTGGTCAGTCATTTGGTGCAACATTTATTGTCATTAGGGATGGAACGATATCCAAATCTCTCTGTACGATATTTTCATCACATACATCTCACGATACGATATTTATTGTAATATTTTGTGGAGGCACAAAACTGAATCTGCTACTTTTTCCTCTAAAAATGTCTTCACAAGACTTAATTCAAAGAATGAAGATGTAAAAGTGCTTAGAACAGTTATTTCTTCATGTCGTCTGCACTGAAACGGAGCAAAGGATCATGGTCTATGTAGTTCCCTCTGTTTTTTTTTAGCTATTTCTGCATCAGAACTGTTCATTTAAGCTTTAAGAGACTTGGGATTCGATATGTTGTGATGGTCCACGATATTATTGCGAGACCTTTGACGATACGATATCACCATATTTTGGTTATTGTTACATCCCTAATAAACACCTAAACTCCGCCTAAACTAACTGTATTTCAAATAGAAGTGGGAAACTGGGCAGGACCTGGAGTGAGGGAGGAGGAGGGGTGGGGTCTGGAGGCATCAGAAACAGTCTGATTGGTTTACCAGGTATCCACACTTCAAACTCCGCTATAGACACTTTTAGGGTGGAAGTGATTTTTTTTAAAAAGCTGCGCGTGCATTTTGGCAGTGGAAGTGGCATTGTTCTCTGTTTATTCCGACTGTTTATTCAGACTGAACACGAACAGAAGAAGTAAAAACATTCCCAGCACCAAAATGCCTGGTTGTTCTGTGTGTGATTGTCAGAACTGATTTTCTACCGGAGGACTAAAGTTTTAAAGTTTTACTCACTGATCGCACGAGGATCTGGCAGTCGGACACCGTTTGTCAGAGTCGGCCTGTTGAGGAAATATTCACCGTCTTTTGACGATAATCCTTTCGCAGAAATTGACAAGCTGCTGAGTTCTGCTGTACTTCTGTTGCCAAAATGCGCAACCGAGCCTACGTCGCCACTGTTTGCTAACACTGAAAGGGCCCATTGCAACCGGGGATTTGTAATAAAGGCAGTGTTGTGTGATGTCACATAGTACTTGAAACAGCAGTGGCCACTAAAGGCAGCACAAACATAGATTTAGGCTTTTTTTTTTACCATAAAGCTGCAAATTTTCCTTTTTTTTTGCACTAAAGTTACCAATAAAGAACCAAGAACACCATATACACAGTTTAGTAGTGAAAAAAATGCATTTACCAGTAACAAATCTGGACAAGTTTTGTGATTCTATTGATATTTTGCAAGATGCTGCTAAATGTGCTTGTAAAAACTTCGCTAAAAGTGTGTGTGTTTTATCTAATTGAATATTACAGTCAATATTCCAGTTCTTTTTGCAGGCTCATGTATTGTTTTCTTATTTCAAGCCAGTGATGACTGTTAAAGCAGTATGTGGTCTTTTTTATTTTTTTTATTTTACAATATGATATAAAATGTGCAAATTACTTACAAATTTCACATAAATATTTTCATAGATTTTTGACTACTAATTTTTTATGATTTCATTAATGCACATTTTTGAATTGAGAAAACTGAGAAAATGTGCATTAGATTAGATTATATACATTGAATCTAATCTAATCTGATGCACAATTTCTAAATTTTTTAAGAAATAATTGTAATAGGACTGGTATTCTTTCATTTATTTTTTTACTCATTCTTACTTTTTAAAAAATAAAGTGAAAACAAGTGAAACATTCAAAAAGGCTAAAAAAATTGACTTCAAAATTACTCAAATCAAGATAAATATTATAAATTCGATTTTTTTTCCTTCTATTTTAGCTCACAACATTTTCTCTTGCCTTATGCTCCCTGGGTCTCACACACCCGGACTCCCATCCCTGCACAAATCCTGGAAAACACGCTTCCTCCTCCTCTCCTCTTCCTCTCCTCCTCCTCTCTCCTCTTTCCTCGCCGTAATGAATACAGAATTGTAGTTGCGCTGGTCCAATTTAGGCGGTGGGAGATTGGCTGGTCCGGTGCGGAGGAGAACCACTCTTGTTTGCTTAAAAGTGGACCCGGGCTTCCAGATTAATAGTCCCCAAAAAGGTCATCCTCTGTGGTGGGGGATGAAGAGCAGTGGAGCAGAAATGAAAACATGGCAAAGCACCATCCGCTCTCCGACAAGTCAATACAACATGTTTTAGACTCTAATTGGAGCTGTTATAAGATCTGAAATCATCTCGATATCGTGGTTATGTTTTTAACTATATACAGTGCGGTGAATGTGCAGCTAATATAAGTCTGATAGAGCTCTGGTTTATTATTATGGGGTATTACGCAAAATTGTTTCTGTGTTTGTGTCTCAAAAGCAAAAGTGGTCATGTTTGGACTCGATTTGTAAAGTGTAGGGTTGACAAAAGTATCAAAAATCAGATACTAATCAAGAACGAAACTAGATGCTCATTTGAGCAAGTATCGATACTAAAAAAAGTCACATTCACTGGACAGAAATGAACCTTTCCTGAAGCTTTAGAAAGATCTTGAGCTGTTTCAGGACAAATATAAGGTATATAAGTTTAAATATACATGGGATTACACAGATATAAAACCACATTGTAATATAAACAAAAGTACTATGATTTAGTAGTAGTAGTAGTTTATTTTCTTCAGTCAGATGTACTTAATATACTGTTACAAACATTTCACATAAGACTATGAAGGGGTTTACGCTGAAGTGAAATCACTTTAAATGAATTCCAAATTTAAAGTTGAAAAAAATCACATTTTGCACTACACTTTTAATTATTGTGGTATCAGTATCAGTATTGAGTATCAATACGGGGGCGAGGATTAAATAAATTCTCTTCTTCCCACTTCTTTTTGGGCAAAATTTTGTTGTTGTTGTTGTTGTTTCTATTATGATTTCACTAATGTTATATGTTCAATCGTAAAAGAACGTACATTTCTTAATTGCCCAAAATAAATACATGAAATAAAAAATAAAATAAAGGCGATTCCTTAGTATTGAAATCGAGTTTGAAATGGATCTATCACGACAACAAAAAGGGTCCAACACCTGCTCGTCTCCGTGGTGATCCATAGGTTGTTATGAGTTTGCTGCTGTATGAAGAATGTCCCTCAGTGTGGCATTAATGGGGAACGAGCAGGTGATGCCACAAGTTACTAGCAAGCTCACAGCAGGGGCATGCACGTCGAAAGTAATGTTCCACAATATGGCATTATACAAATCTGTTTATATATTATGGTTTTTTATTGTGGAAAAATGACCTCAAAGTGGAACTAAACCCTTTTTTGTTGTTTCTTTTTTTGCTACAACTTTAATGCAAACTAGTTAAATTTGCGTCTAAGTCTTTGTCCACTGCTGTTTCAAGTAGTTGGTGACATTACAAAAGACTGCCCTGTTTACTCTTTGGCTTTTAGCACCGCGTGAGTTGTGTGGTCCACTGTGTCTTTTTTATTTTTTATTTATTTCACCCATTTTACTGCTATTTTATGACTTTTATGATATTGCTTTTATTTGATTTGACCGGTTTTATTGATTTAGGACTGGACTTTTCTGTCCTTTTCAAAGTGGATTTGGATCCGAGCGGCTTTCTTCACAGTGGCGCGTGTTTCCGTCTCACTTTGCCTCGTCTCCATGGACTTAGATGCATTTAAAACCATACGGCGGAACATTCCAGACAAAGCCGTAAGATCTCTATTCATTCCTGACCCTCAAGATGAAAAGTTCCCAAATGCCTTTAACGCGACATTCGTTTTCAGCCTCTGCTTATCTTCTCGTGCCGTGTTTAGCGTCTACAGCGTTACGTCGAGCCGCCCTTGGTGCTGCTGTGAGGACATCTCCGATATGTTCGCCCACGTACGGAAGAGCAGAACTTTTTGAAATCCTGTGGTGATTATAATTGAAAGTGCACGGCCTGTACAATGGCAGAGAATCGCAGCGAGAAACGCTTAGATACGACCTGCGCTTCTGTCTGTAGATAATCTCCCTGGATGGTTTTCATTTGTACCGATAGCGCACCTCTCAAGTGCTCTCCTCTGCAGTACTTTGATTGTCCAGAGTGGTCCATTGTTCGGCTCGGATTAGGCCTAATAAAAGAATCTCTCTCAATAAACTCCGCGCAATTTTGTTATTGACAAAATGTGTTCAGAGTAGTAAAGAAGTGTGTGAATGGTTGGTACAAGAGCTGTTCTGCGCTCCTCTTTTGTGCACACAGCTCTCGCACTGTCAGCGTACAGGGAGATGTGTGCGGCGGTCGGCACGGAAACTGTCAATCATCGCCGGCTCTACAGTGGGAAAGCAGCGTTTGGTTACGGGCTCTTCGCTTTCATTTTGTACTGTGAAGCTTTTTTTGGATTGTTTTATAGCGCTTTGATTATTTAAGCGAAATGCATGTTAACACCGGTAAATATTAGATGATTATTTTACATTTAGCTCTTTGTAAAACACAAATAACACAATATAAACAACACAAAAACAATGGGATAAAACCGGATTATCGACTTGACAGGTAACAAGCAGCAGATATTCATTTCAAAGTATTTTTTTTGTTGAATTTATATGTTTTTTATCCAGAGTTTAGGGCAGAAATAATGGATTTTGTGGATCATTATACAAATTTAAAATTATATTGAGAAAGAACCATTAAAACACATGTTCTGTGCATTGACTTAACAGTAAAAGACAGAGTAAGAGTTGAAGTGCGTTGTTAAGTCTGGGTATTTGTTGCATTTGTTGTCTGGAAAAGCATTTGATTTTTGCAAACTGCTGATCTAATGAGGGCCCTAGAAAAGATTTTCAGTAAAAGAAGAGGAGTTTTCCACGGTATCTAGCCAGTAACAGCTTTTTTTGAGGGTAAAATGTTATTATGCGCACTGCTGGATTTATTGTTGGAAACTAGTGATGTAACGATATCCAAATCTCACGGTATGATATTTATTGTGATATTTTGGAGAAGCTAAAAGAATTGTAGATAGAATACTTGCTGTTAAAATACCTTAACAAGACTCAATGCCAATCAATACTGCCACAATCCCAAGAAATTAAGTTAAAAAAAAACATATTTCTTCATGTTTTCTGCACTGAAATGAAACAGCCAATCCAGTCCACTTTACTTGTATGGCACATTTCATAAACAGTTTCCAAAGTGCTGCACAAATACAAAGCAAGAACAATAATAAAGTAGAAATAAACGCTCAGATTTGATCACACCAGTCTTAAAATCAGCCAAATAAAACACGAGCAAGAACCGTACGCGCAGACCCAATCACACTAGTCCTAAAGCACAACCATCAAACCACAGAGTAGCAACAAATGGAAAAAAGAAATAAACTAAGTAAAGCATAAACAACAGAGACGTCCACCCAACTCAGGCAGTGCTAAAAGGCAGAGAATAAAAATGTGTTTTAAGATGAGACTTAAAACCCTCCACTGTGGGGGGTATATGTGTGGTATGTGGTATATGTAGTTCCCTATGTTTATTTGCTGTTACTGCTATAAAACAGAGCATTTTAAGCAAATAAAGTTGTGATTCCCACGATATTATTGAGAGACATTTGACGATACGATATCATGATATTTCGGTTATTGTTACATCCCATTGGAAACTCATGGACAAATATATGGACCCTGCAGACTTTTAGATCCAAAAGAAAACACAAAAATTCTCAAAATACAACCAGTTTGCGATAAATGTTTACTTGTTATGAATGGATTGTACACAAGAACTAGACTCATGAGATAGAATCGCCACATTTTACGAGAAATTACTTCCAAATCTCGCTTTATCTCATTCTCATGGACCTAATCTCGTGTCTCGTCCCGTCCTGATGCACTATGTAACATTTTTGGTAGACAGTTCACTTCTAGAAAACCTTATAGTTTGTAGAAGTAGATTTTCATGCATTTATGTATAGTCTGGCATCAGTTCATCTTATTTTGTGCTTGTGCAGTTTCTACTTGTGTTCCAAACAAACCGATGAGCACATTTCTAGCTGTAGTTATGTAGTTATCACACTCCTCTCTGATGTGGCTCCATTGCCTCCTATACAGTGACAGGCCTCTCTGCTCCAGCCCAGTGTGACCAGCAGATTCCTGGGCGTGCTGCCTTGGGCTTTTCTCGCCGCGCTTCTTTTTTCTTAATCATTAGCTTGGATGCTTGACAAGCGTGTGAGCCATAGCATGGATCTCTTTGACTAAAACCTTGTAAATTAACACAATTAGTGCAGCATCATCCCGCTAATTAGCTGGCGGCGTGGTGTGTGGCGGCGCGCTAACGTCTGGGAGGTAGTCAGATGGGAGTGCAGGGCTTGTGAGGAGAGCTGGGTTTGTAATGGGCCCGTGGACAATAGCTGTTTGTTGCTTAAAGCCTGTCTGTGAGACTTAACCCGCTGGAAGAGAGACAAAGGAGCAGAGCAATGGCCGCCGGGCAGAGGAGCAGGGAGTGGACCAAACAGAAAGTTAGGAAGGCGGGAAGTGAGGAGTGAACTGACTAAATGAGCAGGTCTGTAGCGCTTTATTTTTGTTCATAGGGCCCATACTGTCTGATTTAAATTATAATGTTTCCTCATCTCAAATACATCTGGAGTTGTGTTTTGTTTCATTCACACATGTTTAACACATCTTAAACGGAAAATACTCACCTTGTTTTTAAGCTCCATACACTTTCACTGGAATTATTTGCATGATTTCAGGCCTGGAATGTTCAATCTCCACTGAACAAAGAGTAAAAACGTTGCACTTAACTTGAAAACTAACACTTTGTGACATCACAAGGTGGAGCAGAGCATTTTGAGGTTTGGTGCTAATAATAAAGAATTACTTAAACATGTGTGAATGAACCCTCCTGTGAGCTCACCACCTGCAGAGGGGTTCATAGGGGGGGTCAGGTGCTATGAGAATTGGGCAGCAAGCTGCCCCCGCGACCCAGCCGGATTAAGCGGGAGAAGATGGATGGATGGATGTGTGAATGAAACAAAATGCAACTTTCTGCGGTGACAACATGCCATAAAGGTTCAATTCTTTTCAAAAACAAAATTAGTACTGATTTCATGAACATAAAAAATACAGTACTTTTAATCTATGCTATTTAAAATGCCTGTGACAGATTTTTATGACTCTCTAATTTTGACTTATTATAACTACTGTCAATATAAATCATAGTTTTCCACAATTCAAGAAGCAGTTTGCAAAGAAAAGGTTCAAAATGTGTTGAAAATGACAGAAAGTTGTTTTAATATTGATCACATTACACGTTAGGCACAACTTACATTTTTTTTAGATACTTCAACAATAATTCAACAAAATAAATGTTTTCTTATATTTGTATTTTTGTCAGGTAATAATAATAATAATAATTTGTGTGTACACACTGCAAAAAAACAAATCTAGTCAAGCTAAAATGACTTGGATTAAGAAAGTTCTACAATGATTTGAGTAAATTTCACTTGATAAGTAAAATAATCAGCCAGTGCAGTAAGATTAAAATATGAAAATGCATCTTGCTACACTTAAAGTAAGAAAACCAACAACTTTTTGCACTTAAAATAAGAAATAAAATCAAATGTTAGTTGAATTAAGAAAAAAACACTTATTCCACTGGCAGATAAATTCACTTGTCAAGATGAATCTGCTCAAATAAAGTCAAATGTTCTTAATTTAAGTCATTTTAGCTCACCTACATGTTGTTTTTTTCCCAGTGCATTAGAGGAGGTTTGCCTGGTAACAGCCATGAAACTCCCATGTCACGAGTTCCAAACAGGAAATATTATTATTTATGTATTTATTTATTTATTTGAATATATTTAAAAATGAATAAATGTAAACCACGAGGCCAACATTTTGTATTCGACTTATTTTACTAAACCTGAGCATTAAACTACGTAGACCACTGTTAATGTGGCCCATATCGTCCATATAATTACACAAAACAGTACAACGTTTAAAACCTTATTTCCACGTGTCTGTCTGATTGCCCGTACTGTAGCTGCTAAAAGACCAGCATATCCCTCCCTCTCCTTCTCTCCTTCTCTCCTTCCCTCCTTCCCTCGTTCTCTCCCTCTCTCTGCAGTGGCGGTGGACTGTGCAGGATGTAATTCATGCTGGGCTCAGACTTCGGTGTGATGAAGGCACCGGAGCACTGCCAGGAAGATTGCTTTGGCTCTGTCTCCTACGCTCTGTATGGGAGAGAGTGAGCGCGAGAGGAGGAGGGAAAAACGGAGAGAGACGGAGGGAAAGAGTGAGAGGGGGAAGAGAGGGAGAAAGACAGAGGCATGGGGAGAAAGAGGGCGATGGGGAGAGAGACAGAGGGCAGAGCTAGACAGAGGGAGAGCGGGGCAGAGGGAGAAAGAAAGAGAGGGAGATGGGGAGAGAGAGATGGAGTGAGGGGGGCAGAGGGGAGAGGTAGAAAGACTGAGAGGGAGAAAGAAAGAGAGGGAGGGGGAAAAAGAGGGAGATGGGAGAGAAAGGAAGAGAAAGAGTGAGGGGGGAGAGCTAGAAAGAGGGAATGGGGTAGAGAGAAAGAGAGTGTGAGAGAGGGAGGAAGAAAGGGAGAAAGAAAGAGAGTGAGGGAGAGAAAGAAAGAGAAAGAGTGAGGGGGAAGAGCTAGAAAGAGGGAGGAGATAGAGAGAAAGAGAGTGTGAGAGAGGGAGGAAGAAAGGGAGAAAGAAAGAGAGTGAGGGAGAGAAAGAAAGAGAAAGAGTGAGGGGGAGAGCTAGAAAGAGGGAGGGGGTAGAGAGAAAGAGTGTGAGAGGGAGAAAGAAACAGAGGGAGGGGGAGAAAGAGGGATAGATAGATGATAGAGATAGAGCAAGGGAGAGGGGGAGAAAAAAAGTGGGGCGCAGATAGCGATAGAAAAAGACAGAGGGGGAGGGAGAGAGAGGGGGATATATAGAGAGGTGGATAGAGAGAGAGATGGAGAGAGAGAGAGCAGGATTATAGAGTGACCCTCCTCGCCTGTGTCACTCGCTCAGCTCTGCAGAATTACAGCCTAACCAGGTGTAGCTTTCACTGCTCACTGTAAAGGAGGAGGTTAGAAGACGTGTGATGTGTAGTGTGTAAACTGTTATCGTAGATAATCTGATGAAAGTGTGGGAGACAGAAGAGACAGGAGGAAATTGTATACTTATTATTACTGCACATGGGCAAGTTCCAGATACCCCAAAAATATGGATGTGTGATATGAGACAAAAAAAAAAAAAATCCTCCTTATATTGATTAATCCCAATTTTCAGTTTGGTTTTTATTTTGGGTTATTAAAACAAACAGAAATAGATGTAGAAATAGAGAATAGTCATTTGACCAACTGTCTGAGGAGACCTTTCCAAAAGCTTCACTTTATGTCCAGTACCTGTGTTTCGTGTGAAGTGTGATTTTACTTACCTTGAATTATTGAATATCACGTGATCATTTATGAAATTACTTTTTTATGATAAGCTTTGTGATGCTCATTCCATGTGTAATTATTTGGCTGCCTTAAGCTAACACGAGGGTGTCTGTGTGCCCCAGGTGTGAAGATGCAGTGGACCCCAGAGCACACCCAGTGGGCGGAGCAGCACTTTGACATCTCCTCCACCACACGCTCTCCAGCACACAAAGTGGAGTCGTACCGCGGCCACCTGCAGAGGACGTATCAGTACGCCTGGGCCAATGACGACATCTCCGCTCTCACCGCCTCCAACCTGCTCAAAAAGTATGCCGAGAAGTACTCAGGCATCCTGGAGGGGCCCGGAGACAGGGCCCTGCTGTGCTCCTACTCTGAGAGCTCCACTGGACTCATGAACGGACGCAAGGCCGACAATGAGTCCTGGCAGGAGGGGATTTACCCAATGAACTGTGCTCCAGATGTTATATCTGTAAGCAAAGCAGGCATGACAGCTGCCCTGCCCCCCTCTGAGGCCTCTGCGAGCATGGGCAGCTCCCCCGGGGTGGCCAGCAGCCTGTCGGAGCCCTGTTACTCCAGCAGTAACTGTGGGAGCCACACAGCCACTACCCTGCACTCAGGCCTGGGCTCTCAGGAGTACAGCTCCAGCTACAGCGCCCCCTACCTGCACTCTTACAGTGGGCAGAGCACCCCTGCACTGCCCTCCCCTCACCCCTCTCCTCTGCACAGCTCCGGACTGCTCCAGCCTCCTCCTCCCTCTTTAGTCCCCAGCTACAACGCCGGCTCTCCAAACCTGCCCAACTACAATTATCCTTCCACAGGCTATTCCTCTCAGAGTGCAGTGGGTCCCGGTTACAGCCCTGGGGGTGCCCCCCCTCCTTCTGCTTATCTGCCGTCCGGTTTAGCTGCCCCTACACCCATCCCTCCCTCCACCCTACCCGGCTACACCTACCCCTCCCACAGCCACACCCCCCTCACCCCCACCCTTCTGAACGGCAGCGCGTCCGGCTCATTAAAGCGAAAGGCTTTCTACATGAGCACACATGGAGACGTGGACTCCAGCTACGCTCACTTCAACTACAGCCAGCAGCGCTCTGCACACAGCCCCATGTACAGGGCCCCCGACAGCAGCGTGCCCGACTCCACTCGAGCGAATGCCTTTGACAGGGGCACAGAGGGCTTTAAGACAGGCAAACAGCCCTCTGACGCTCAGAGGAAGTTCAGTGGAGCTCCAGGAAGAGCACTGACTCCTCCCTCTTATGGATGCACTAAGGGCTCCGGCCCTGACCACGGACCTGAGGCCTACAGCTCTGAGCTGGGCTCTGGCTCCTCTGTTCACGCTGCAGAGGAGCAGCTCAAGAACAGCGACTCCAGCCTGGTGGAGCTAGTGAATACAGAGGTGCTGCAGCAGGGGCCCCCTGTGGATTGGAGTGACATTGCAGGTCTGGAGATGGTCAAAGCCACCATCAAAGAGGAGATCCTGTGGCCGCTGCTCAGGCCGGACATGTTCAGTGGACTGTCCACTTTACCTCGCAGCCTGCTGCTCTTTGGACCTCGGGGCACAGGGAGGACTCTGCTGGCCCGCTGCATGGCCAGCCAGCTGGGGGCAGTGTTCCTGCGCCTGAGCGCCTCAGCTCTGGTCACTAAGTGGTTAAGTGAAGGGGAGAAGATCCTGCAGGCCTCCTTCCTGATGGCGCGGTGTAGACAGCCAGCTGTGCTCTTCATCAGTGACATAGAGCTGCTGTTATCAGCTCAGCTCAGTGAGGACAGTCCAGTGAAGAGTCTGAAGAGTGAGCTGCTGCTGCAGTTAGACAGTGTGCTGAGCTCCACACAGGACCATGTGCTGGTGGTGTGCTCCTCCAGTAAACCTGAGGACATCCCTGAGGCCCTGAGACGGTACTTCACTAAGAGACTGCTGGTGGCTCTGCCCGATGGAGCGGCCAGACACCAGATGATCAGCACTCTGCTGGCTCAGCACAACTACTGCCTGAGTGAGAAGGAGCAGGCTCTGCTGGTAAAGCGGACTGAGGGCTTCTCTGGGCTGGATGTAGCACAGCTCTGTCACGAGGCTGTGGTGGCTCCTCTCCACGGCATCCCCCCCTCTGAACTGTCCAACATGCACCCCAGCCAAATGAGACCCGTGGCCTACCAGGACTTTGAAAATGTATTCTGCAAATTTCAACCCAACATATCACAGAAAGAACTGGACATGTACACGGAGTGGAACAAAATGTTTGGTTGTAGTCAATGAAAAACACTAAAACCATTTGTGATGTAAACCCGTGCACCGATACAGACACTGGTCACACGGACAGTACAGCAAAGTGAATGTCGTCTTTGGCTTTAGAACAAACTCTGGTGTGGTGAATATGAAATGCTTTATATGGCTGACGCCATACGACTATGACTCATTGAAGACACACCTGTTTTGTACATACGAATATAAATAGAAACATATATATAATTCTGCAGATTTGGAGATTTAGAGGCGAACAAGTGCCTACGGTGGTGCTGATTTGTGATATTTTATAATACAAAGCTTTAAAATGACTTAAAAAGTGGTTTCTCTCATTGGATCATTGTTCTACAGTCTGTTTAGTGCTCCTGTCCTCGTTTGTGTTTGAAGTCACAGTTATTGGTTGATTTGTACATCACTATGAGGAAGTTGTGTGTTTCAGAAACATTTTACAGTGACAGAAGTGACGATACACTGCACAGTCTCTGCCAGGACTTACATAGACTCCAAAATAAAACAAAAAATTCAACAACGTCACACCAGAATATCTCTCATAAAGCTCCTCATTGCTGTTTTCTCCTAAAGTCAGAACTCAGGTAACAGTCCCACCTAGTCCTATCAAAGCAGTAAGGCGTCTCAACGTGTGGTGTCCGTGCAGTATTACCTCAGTAGTTCACCGTGACATGAAAGAGAAATATACAACGACATTTGGATTAGAGATGAGAGATTTGCCTTTGAAACCAACAAGCTCATATCTCGAATTGTGTCCCGAAGGCTGTCGTGTACTGTAATTTTCCACAAAACCGTTCTATCTATGGTATAGTTTAGTTTAGTGAGCAGAGTTCAGTGCTCAGCCAGGCCAAAGGTGGAGACAAAGATCTGGGTGGAGGCAGCAGAAGTAGCTGGGAGCGCTGTCCTTCCTCTGTGCTCTGTTTTATCACTAATGAAAGCGCAGGATTACACAGCTCTCCTCGTGGATCGGTGCATTATCTCCAAAGGACAAATTTACTCAAAGCCAAATGTCAGCCCCTCTCTGGGTAAGTTATGAGGATACAGAACTTACAGCGGTGGGAATTTCTACTCTACACCCTGCACTTGAAGGTACCACTGCAGTGACAAACCTGTGAGAGTTGCTTTCATAGACTCTATATATAAATGGACAAAGCTAACACACTCTCGCCTCTGCAAAAAGGAAGTGAGTGTGGTTGCGCTTCTGACTATATTGAAAAAAAGTCGCCTTTGTCTGTAACTTCTGCTGTCAGGCTCATCATTTCAGTCTTAAAATGTTCATATTAACCAACTCTACGTGATTTTGGGGGGATATTTTGCTATTTTGCCCATAAATCAAGATATGAACATTAATAAGAGACAAATTAGGAGCCTACTTTAGCATTAGCAAGAGGTTTGAAGCGGCGTTACTTTTAACAGCCTGGCTCCAGATCGGCTCTATGGCCCTATAACTGCGAGCCTCGATGAGCTTTATTTGACTGGAGCTGAATGCTATGGATGGTTTCACACTTTGTCCACTTGTTTATACGGCCTATGGGTTGGAAAATAACAGCACGGACTGCAAGAGCGACAGGACACTTTAAAAGTTGGATTGGTTGCTCAAAACTAACCTGCTAACATTGAGTTTGCACCTCATAAAAGCATCGGCGAGTTTTAGGTTTGCAGGCCCAGTATCTACTTTAAGATGACTTAGCTAAAACATATTGCTAGTACAGAAATTTGGCAGAAAAAGTTTCAGCTGTAGTCATCTGGACACTGTTGCTGAAATAATGATGTTTTGAGTGCCATTTAAAATGTTCTAGATGGCAGTAAAAACCAACATTTCAAAAACAGTCTCCAGATGAAAGCTTTTATGGAGCACTCCTGAGTGAATGAGGCATTACATCGACTAGTACAGAGGCTTATCGCTGCCAACGGATCAGAAACTAAACCTGGGCTGTGTCAAAGAAAACAATCACATTTTCAAATCATTTTTTATTAATTTTCAACTTACAAGAGCCCGTTTCTTACTTTGTAGTGACCTTGTGATCAAAATTTCAGTGTGTATTATACCCAGTCCATCAAAATTTTACCAAATAGTGTCAAATTCAATTTTTGTTGTTGTGCATTTATTGATGCAAAGAAAATTCCTTCGAAGGTTCATGTTTAAATGTTGTATTTTGTTTTATTCACACTTGTTTGAGTAACCCTGCATTATTAGACTGTCTATGTGGAGCGGCAGTTTAAGTGAACGGCTCCTTTTACCTTTAATTCGGTAGAGATTGGCAATTCCAGGGCTGACATCATCCAAATGGTTCTGGTAAAGGTGTATGGCTCACTTCCTGTATTACCTCAGAAGTGTTTTCCGTTTGAGAGAAGAACTCGGCCTTAATATGCAGGATTTGTGTGTTAAACATGTGTGAATGAAGCAAAACACAACTCCAGGTATGTTTTTCATTAGGAAACAACATTATAAGATCAGAAAATAACATAATATGGGCCCCCTATAGCTGCCGTAGAAGTTATAGTCTTAACATCACTCATATAAAGCAAAACTTCTATTCTTAGCTCAGACCACCGCACCAAGTAATGAGTCACATGAATGTATAGTACAACCCCCACTACAGAGCACACTGAAGGTATTAAAGCTCGGGTTTTATCTTTTAAAATGATGCAGGGTACATGTTTGTGCTCCATTATAAATTTGACTCGTTTAAAACCATCTAAATTCCACCACATAAAGCGTACTCACCTTGTTTACCAAACCAGATCATAAAAACCAGTATAGAAATACTGTAGCAGCAGCAAAACCTACTACTCCAAAAGCATTTTTTCATCAAATTGTGCACTATAAATAGGTTTTAGTCTATTCCGTGTCAAAAATGAGCTCTTAACAGATCTTTTTCTCACCTCTCAAATCACTTTTTAATGAAGTTTGATCCTGAACATCCCTCATTCAAATAGATTATAAGTACAGTGGTTAAGTCTGTTGAAACTCAGAAATCAGAAGGAGAATATTTTGCACTTTTTGATTGAAACATGAAGAGGTTTCCAGTGATGTCTCACATGAGGAGGGGAATGTTAATGTGCTCAAGGCTCCAAAGCACTCTGCTGACCTTGTGAACGCAAATTAAAAGTACTACAGTGGACATAAGAACATTTTAGTCATGGTCAAGTTACATTTTTTCTTTCTTTTCTTCTTTTTCCTGTCTTGTAAAATGTCAAATGGTTATTATGTGAAATTGGGCAAAATAACAATGACCGAAAATGTCTAATTTTCACTTGGAAATACAGTAGCAAGTCCAGTCAACTGTAAATCTGCTCTTTGTTCGTACTGTAGCGAGGGCAGTATCTGGACAGATTCAATTCTAAAATGTTTTTTCCAAGACGAGAGGTTACATGTCAACTTACTCATAATACAGCCAGAAAACTGTCTGTGTCCTTTCTCCAGTGAAGGCCTAGAAGTTTAGTTTGTTGCCGAACGCGATACTGTTTTGAACCGGATCCACAGTCACTTCAACAACACATAGCGGGTCATTGTATTGATGCACCAAATGTAAATGTGCATTTTCTTTTTACTGTTCTTAAGGTGCACTGTGTAACGTTTCTGGTGAAGCAGGGGTCTCCAACCTTTTTTCCTCTGGTGAGCGACCTTTGTGAAACGAAAATGCGAGAGAGCTACTAATTTTAGCGATCGCAAGACATTGAGAAAGTAGAAGAGCCATGGCAAGCTTTAGTCGTGGTACAGTTAGATCCCTATTAAACATAAACCATTATCCATATCACGCAGGTCAACAGGACTCAAATGCCGTCTAACACAAAGGATTATTTCAGTACAACAGAAAGTAAAAAAGGTAAAGCTTAAATGGCAAGTCAGGTAGATAACAGCAAAGGAATTATATGATTTATAAAGTGAACGAAAATATCCTCCAAAACTCGGAATCTCTTTAATAAGAAAACGGACAGGGGAAAAAACTGGGAAGCAGAGGATTGCTCCAAAGCAAACAACAGATACAAATACAAGGTTTCAGATACAGAGCTTGAGAATAGCTCTTCACAGGTCAACAATCCAGCAAAGACTGAGTGAGGAGCAGGAGTGTATATAGACGACCCTGGGATAATTAGGGGATGAGAGACGGATGTAGGAGAACCGGGGAGGTCGCAAAAAGAGGACTGGAGCAGACTTGGAGCTGGACTGGGGAAGAACATGTAAACAAAAGGGCAGAACTGTGACAATCCATTGCTTAGTGTACAAGTTTGGCATCAAAATGACATATTTACCACGTAATTAATCGGATTTTATTTCTTGAGCTCAATACATAAAATTCAGAAATCCCTTGGCGAGCTCCTTGGAAGGGGGTGGGGAGCTACTGGGAGCTCATGAGCTACAGGTTGGAGACCCCTGCCATAGAGATAGCATTGTTTCTGATCTGTACCATGACCTGTGGGCGCTGCTTGCTTGTCTCCATGGAGATAGAGAAGTTACATACTGTGGATTTTTTTGGACAAGCAGGTAGCACACGCTCCACTTGACAACATTTACACTGTTAACCCGCAATGGCAAATGCGTCCACCTCCCCCTACCTGGTCTTTGTTCAGACTCACTCATGCTCTCTGGTCTTTTTCTGTCAGACCAAAACTGGCACACTATCAGACAGCAGTAACATAGGTAACATCTAGTGGTGATATGTGAGAATACGACAGCCAATTTAATGACACGTGGTGGCTTTAAAGTTTTTCAGTTTTAGCTTCAACTTATCTTATAAAATCTCCTTTAAAATCGGGAAATGTGTTTTTTCCTTATATTTACTTACTGTTGTTTAAATACAAAAGGCCCCAAAACACAGTAAAAGCGCACTGAAAACAACCGCGACGCCATCTCAAATAAATGTAATCAAATGCGTTCAAATCTGTTTCTGATCCATGCTTGTAACCATTTCTACCTCATTGACTGTACAGTAAGTTCTGTCATTTTGAATGTGCTCAGTTTACGAATAAAAACGTTGAAAAAAAATTAAATAAAAAACGTGAATAGCGAGAGGTGTGCCCTTGGATCGGAGCGGTCTACCTCAAAACGTCTTGACACTGGCAGTACACAAATGAAGGCACCTTGAAAAGACGGAGAACTACACGCTAGTTTATACAATTAAAATACTCTGGACTACTGCAAGGTCTCCCAACACCACCGGTACTAAGAATCGCTTTAATATTTTACGGAATCCTCATATCAATGCGGATGTATATGCCCATTGTATTCCCATGCAAGTCCGAGGGCACAGGAACGCAATTTGTACTTTTTCATATTATACGTGTAAAAATGTCCAGCCTGCACATAGATGTAAGTATTGTATATTCTGTTAATGCTATACAGTAAAAGCACCGAGTTTTTATGTGTGTGTGTGTATCGCCCAAACTGTAAGGTCAGTTCATGTAGTTTCATTTTACGGTACAGGAAAAAAAAGTTATGGAAATTCTGGAATAAAGATGTTTTTTGGATGCATTTTGTACTTGATTAAATTTACAATGGTGTGAATAAAGTCTGGAGTATTTTTCTTGTACAAAAACCCATCAATTATTTATGATTAGCTGGTTCATAATAAAACAAAGTGGAGGTTAATGAAGTTGCGGTACGGCTGTGTAGCTGGTTGTCTGGTGATTGTACTGGAGAAGGTGCGTACGTTCTTAAAACATGCACACGCAGAGGTAACTTGTAATACTATTTAATGATTCATTTTGTCATTAACCTAAAACCTCAATGATTAAAAAGTACCTTGGCCAACTCGTTTTGAAGGCAAACAATACTGAATATCTCAAACTAGCTCATGTTAACTTTTGTTTTTATACTTATTGAATCTATTTAAGTCAAATCAACTTTTATTTCATTTGTATTTATTTGTAGACGTAATACAATTTATATCAGATGTATTTAGTGTACAGAGGGAAAGCTCCATCCGTCGCATTTCAAGCCAGATTCAGACACAACCGGCCAATCAGATTTGTTTATGTTAGGGACACGTGAGAAACTGGTCACCCATTATTTTGAACTAAATGACATTTCTCTCACCTCAGATCCACATAGTTTCGTGCTTCACTCTTGCCTGGGATTCAGAAAACACACTTCATCAGTACTTTACGAAGGTGTATGTCTGGTCATCGGGGAAATTCCCTGTTTTAACATAGATGTGACTTACAAATAATCCGTCTGTATCGTAAAATAAAGGGGGAAAAAATATCACGGGACTGTAAAACTTGCTGATTTCTGCAGAATCAGTGACTGTTTATCTGAGATTAGAGAAATGTTATTGTATTTGTAAATGATCAATGAGTGCATGACCAGTGAGCTCCTTTGTTTCACATACATCACTGAAAAAAAAGCTCATTTGACTGCACAATCATGTTTGGCTGGGCTTGAGACAAACCAGAGGGCATGTGGACCAAACTGATACAAAAAAATATATTAAAAATATAGATAGAGCACATACACACTGCAAAAAAGGCCTATCAAAAATAAGAAAAAAATACCAATTTTGAGGTAAAATTGCCTATTTTAAATGAAATTATCTGCCAGTGCAGTAAGAAATTTTCACTTTCCAAGTTTTCTTCAAACAAAACAAAATACGAATCTTGTTCTAAGCAGAAAACACTAGTTTCAAGTATTTATGGCAAGATTTTTCACCTTATTGGTTTGAGAAGGAAGTTAAAGAGGCTTAACCTGGGTTGATTTAACGTAAAAAGTGCTTAGAATAAGTTGTGATATCTAGATAAGATAAATCAGGATGGAATATCTTGAAATAAGTTTAAAAAATCGCATCTTATTAAGTAAAAAAAATCTTAAAATTGATCTTTTAAGATTAATCTGCTTACTTCAAGTCAGTTTAACTATGCTAGAAAATCCTTTTTTTAGTGCAGGCAAGCTTCGCTCATTGATTTTACAGAAATCTTCAGTGTTTTCCAGTCCCCAACGATATGTGTGACTGGTTAATCCACCTGTCAGTCATGCCTGTCTGAACTCAGGGGATTCACCGTGACCAGACTCACATCTTTAAGTATTAAGTGCGTATTCTGGATCCCAGACATGGAAGCAGATGGTATTTTTATACGGCAATGTAGACAAATTGACATGATCACCAATGTATTTTGGATATATGCACTATGTCCACAGATATTTACAGACAATAATCTTGATGCAATGTTTTGTTAGTCTGATTGACACGAATTTGTTTCACATTACAAAACAAAGGAGGGTTTGTTGCCTGCTCTTCATGGAGATGTTTTTGCTGTACCTGGAATGTTCCCCAGTGCAGCTTTACAGTAGACCAGCAGGAGTGCTCCAAATATTTTCCATCATTTCATTCAATGCCCAATGACTTTTCAACCATTTCTCCCACAATACCTCATCTGCAGCAGAAATATAATAAACGAAACTGTGAAGTGTAAGAACCGTGAGCGTGAAAGGCTCCTGCAGAGAGGTGTCCTTGCTTTGGTAGGTCAGGCAAACAGAGCATTCAGCGAGGGGCCAAACATGGAGCACGTTATTACTCATTACCGCAGACATCATTAGACTAAGATCTTCGGGGAACGTGGTCAATTTGTTTTCCAAAAATATCAGGTCGGTTTGTTCTTTTAAGGGACCCGCCGGAAAATGAAATGTAAACGCAGCCTTGAAGACGGTTTTCTATCTTATTTCAGGCTCTGTGTTTACATAGTGAGTAAAAATCAGATAACTGGAACAATCAGATAACCCAATAATTACTAGAAGATGATTTTTGGTGTGTGTTTACATGCAAGAGAGAAATCTGACTTTTGGTGTACATATTAGCAGAGCAATCACAGCCCGTCTCCTTTACATCCCGAAAAAGAAGCTGCCGATCTGTGCCATCGACCCCTCGACCAACACCAACACATACCACATTCATACTGGTCAATGTGAGTGAAGTGTCTTGCCTAAGGACACAACAACAGTTTTTTTTTTTTTTTTATCACTGTTACCCCACTGTGGGACCTGATATTTCCAGTGGTCTCCCATCCAAATACTATCCAGGCCCTACCTGCCAGATCAGACTTTGACAAGGAGGTTTGACCACACAATAGTTACTGTTAGGGCCCCAGACCTCCAGTTCTCTGATTTGTTTTGTGTGTGTTTTATTTCTTTTTCTGTCCCTATAATTTCTGCTGTGGGAGCCGATGCAGCTGATTAGTGGAGTGATCTCCTGACTGGTCTTTGTTGGCTGTTGGACTCTGGTCCCTGATTGGTGGGCGGGCCAGTCCCACCTCCCCTGCAGCCGCCTCCCTCTGTTTAACTTGATTCCCCACACTTGTTCTGGGTGGCTGGCATGACCCACATCCGTTTTTTTTTTTTTTGCCCCTATGCGATCTGTATCTGATCTTTTAAAGACAGCCTGAACGACACAGATCCGATTTTTTCAAATGCGACCCAGACCACTTGGAAATGTGGTCCTAAAACTGACACATGTCCGATCTTTTGACATGTAACTTCAGTCTGGATGCATTCATCTGACCTACATCCGACCTACACGTCATCAACAAGCGAGAGTTTGGCTATTGTGCTGTAACAAGCACCTGTTGTGAGCCAATACAACCCAATACCGTCGCGTTTGCTACTGAAATAGGCCGAAGTCGTGTTTCCTCCCGTGAGAGTGGTACGACAGCAACTTTAAAATCTCCAGATGCTCAATGCAGTGTCTGTGTTTAGGTGACTTCCGTAAACACTGAGCTCGCTGCTGTGACATCGACACTTTGAGCGTTTAAAGTTCACGCTGGAGATCACATACAAGTCTCATTTAACTGGAAATGTGAAGCACCTCATAAAAAATCGGATTTCACCAAAAAAATCCGAATTTAATGTAGTCTTAGTTTAGTAACTCGTTTTTTGTATAAGTCCACGTGACTGAAACACATTTAATATTACGTTATGTCCTGTTATTTTATGTTATTCCTGTGATTTTTGTTTCTTAGTTTAGGTTATTTTGTGTACATATTTTAGCATGTTTTGGTTTGTTACCCTTTACATTCCTGTTTATTTATACCATTTTCAAACTTGCTTTTTTGTCACTTCCCTGACCTTAGCGAGCTGGGTCATAACAGTTATTGCTTTCTCCCACAGCATGGCAACATATCTTATTTAATCAATTACATGTGTTTTTATTGCAAAAATACCCACAAACATGTAGTCTTACCATCATTGGGGTTGACTCTCCACAGATCTGACCTGTAACTTGTCCTGGATGTCTGCTCCACTCCATTGGGACATACAGATGTTAAATGCCATACAGTCAAACATTCTCGGCTCAGCAATGGCATCTCCGTGGAGCCAAACAGAAAAGTTACACAGTGCACCTTTAATGTTTCAAACAGTGATACATTTTGTACGTTTATGAACACATTTCGTGCTTCTCTTAAGGCTCCACAAAGCACAGGAACACTGTTACATGAGTTACAAACACAATCTGCATATATTTGACCATAAAGCAGAAACAGTTGATAAGAGAGCTCCAAAGTTGCCTCTACACCAAACCCAGGCCCGTGATTATTAGTGTGCATTTGGTAAATAGCGGACATCCACTCATGCTGCTTCATTTGCATTCTGATGAAAGTGGAGTGGCTGTGCGAACCCGGGGTTATCTGTGGCGCCGACCAATCAGACGCGGCCGCTCGAGAGGGTGGGCCACGGACCTCTCTCCAATCACTTCCTTCATAACAATTAAAATATGCAAAGTGATCATTTTCCTTAAGTAGCCTTAAACGTGCGCCCTATCTAAGTGTGAGCAAAATTGCCTAAAGCTTGTGGTTCGGGAGGGGGGATATATTATGCAAATGCAACAACGGACTCTTGAAAGCCTCATTTTCCCCATAATAAGCATAGTGTTTCATTTAATTCCTGCCTCTTATTAAAAATGACAGTTCTTTTGCTCGTTCTGATGGTTATATCTGACACAAACCCGCGCGACACTAGCGGCTAAAGCGCTTTTAGATGATGGTTACATTGGCCAAGTAATTATGCACTCCAGTGTCCAGAAATAAGGTTTAATTACACAGTGATCGCCGGTGATGGACAGTGGCGAGTGGTGCGCGCCGCCAGAACGCAATCCATCAATGACAAAACTCCGCGGCGCTTTTTAATTCCTCCTTCATTTGCATCATAACCCCCGCGACAAGTTGCGCGGAACGCCGCTAAATGTTAATAGGAGCTGTCTGTCCGGCTCAGAATGGACGCTTAAACCATTTCAATTCTTTTCTCTTCCTGGTTCAGTCCTCGCAGCATAAATAGTCGTCTGGACAGAAGAATCGCGGAAGACACAGCGCGGTCAATGTGGTGCTAATTGGGAGCAACGTGGTAAGTTTTATCTCCCACGCGCTAACGGACAAGTTTAATTCCTGCGGTGAGCTAAGTGTTAGCATAGGCATTTTAAGACGCGCTCAAAAGCAAGGCCCCAGTGTCGTACCTAATCCCAATCCTCAGAGACTGCAAAGTGATGTTTTTATTAATTGAAAATGATTATTGGCCCAGACGCGTTTCCGTACTTTTATAAGGTCGATTGGAGCCAAGTTGTTCCATTATCGAGTCATCTTCTCGCTATATATTCTTTATTAAACGTGGGATGTCCCAGAGCACCGCAGCGGGGTCAAATGCACACAGCAGCGCCCACTTTAGACCAAATAGGGCACTTGACTTAAGAAAATAAAGTGTTTTTTAGCGTAATAAGTCGGAAAATGGCGTGTTTTGTAGTCACGGCCGTCCATCAAAGAGAACGCAACATCCTGGTCTTAGATACTTACAACGTGACCTCGCTAATCCCCAGGTATTTCAGGCAATTTTTATCTTGATTTGAAAAAATAATGAGATGTATGGAAACAGAGAGAAAACATATTCGGGAGACAGACTTTGACCCGTGAATATAATTAGAATCAAGAGCAGTGTATGTGTGTGTGTGTGTGTGTGTGTCTGTGTGTGTGCATGAATGGTTAGATTAAACAGTAAAACACTTACCACTGGAATTTCCACTCGTGTTCATGCAATTGTCTGAATATTCAATAAATGTGTTAGAATTTTTAAATAAACCGTGGAGTTTTTGTTGCCAATTTCCGACGAGTGGAGTTACATGTTTTACTGGCGTGTGTCGAGTAAAATACATGTTTAAAAAAAGGTTACGTCATAAAAATCTTTAAAATCATACCCGTAATTTTGCCCTTTTTAATGAGCCCTTTTTTGTTTTCGCGCATGTGTTGATAATCCTGCTTTTATCTGTAAAATTTCTGAAAAACTCTTGATTATTTATAGAGTTGGTACTTGATTTTCACACCACAAAAGGACGAAGTCAGTATTTAAAGCTGTTTACGTTGTCTGTAGCTCTCACCAACCTTTTAGCACAAAGTTAATATCCACATGCATTCATTTTCAGACGAGTGCATCGCTTTAGTAGCCTTATTCATCAGCCGGTTTCACTTCGTGGAAACCGTCTGACCTCACAGCATTAGGATTTGTTCGCTCAACGGTAGACGGGTACTTTTTTATTTAACCAATCGCTGCCATTTGGTGTAATGCGCCGGAACGCTCAGTGGTGTCCAAGTAATCGCCAGTACAACAACAAATCCTCTAGTTAGAAGGGCAATAACGTCTTTCCCCTCAAGAAAATTCACCAAACATTCTCTTTGTTCCAGCTTTAAATCCTCGATGTCGGGAATCGTTGCCGACACAAAATGTTTGCCTTCGTCTACATCCATCTCGACCGCTTTGTTTATTGTTGTGCTGTACCACAAAAGGGACCCAGAGGCGCTTTAGTTTGACATCACGGCTTTATAGCTCTTTGCTGATTGGCCGGTGCGCCGACAACTTGCGGGGTTAATAATAATAATACCAATAATACATTTTATTTATTAGGCACCTAAGGTCGTCTTACAACAACATAAAGATATAACGTTATGTATAGTTATTTATAGTAGTGGACAAACTGTCGCCACTGTATTCAGATAGCAATTTATTGTATGTAGAATTTTATTTTATAATCCTTATCTTTATAGAGTTTGTCTATTTTTAAGTAATTCTGTACTTCTGCTGCTACTGTTTTCTTGCTGTTCTCTTAACTGTGCGTTGCAACACTGAAATTTCCCCATTGTGGGACAAATAAAGGATATCTTATCTTATCTTATCTTATAAACAAGTTAAGTGTGACTTAAAACATACAGTTAAAAGCCTCCAGTTAAAGTGGGACAGTATTTAATTGGCTGATTGGGTTCTTCCAAACCGCCGAGTATATTCCGATTCCTGACTAGGAAGAGAAATGAAATTGAGCAGAGGCACTAGGTGGCGCCAGCCTGGCTATGGCTTCAGAAGAGGCAAAATGAAACAGGTATGAGCTGCCCAGTGCAGTCAGTCACAGCGGTGTTTACTTCCAGGTTGGCGAAAATACAATGACTTATTTTTAACTATACAGACAACATGCAGCAATTTTCTACAAATCTACAAAAGCATGATACAAAACAATACACTACAACTTCACAAACCTGATGCGATGGTTGTTTCATAGGCGAAATTCCCCCCGATTTTAATTGGAAAGCACTCAAAACAAAATAAAAGGTAACATGGTGATCTAAACAAGTTAATACCCCTGAGTGTTCCAACTTTAACACTAAGAACTGCTATTTGTAACCTCCACAAAATTGTTACGATGAAGATAAACCGAATAAAATATAGTGGACGAACATTCATACAACTAAAACAGATCACTTATAATTTTCTCCTTCATAAAAATAAGCCCGATTTATTGGAACATCTCATCGATTCCATCTCCGAAGAATTCTCCATGCAGCCCGTCCTTCCTCCTCTGGTTTCTGTACTCATTAACACCCAGCCTACACTCCGGTTTCCTGTGCGTTTTCTTCTCTAGCTGCAGCAGTGGTGGAGGAGAGAAGCTCTGCCCTCCCAATGAGCCTCAGGTCAACGTTTTCACATCCGCAGACAGGAGCCCCGCACAAAATCCTTCCCAATCACCTTTATTTATAGCCGGCTGTGTCCAAGAAGTGTCTCTCCATTTCACCATCAGATAACAAGCTGTGATCGCGCCCGAATGTCTTCCACAGAGATATGTTTAAAGTGTGATTGAGCCTGTGAACTGTAATATGCTTGTACAATTGAGGAACACTTGGAAAAAAATAACTGTAATTCATGTAATGCTACTTTTTCAAATTGTGTAAAGTGGAATTGTCGATTTGAAAATGGGGACTGCTTTTCTGAAGAATAAACACACTTAAGTGGGCCTGGAAATCCATGACGTGTATATTACAAATAGTACTTTGTTGTTAGATTGTACTGAAGAACAAATCGTCAAAATGCTAAGGCTTCCACGTGTGTTTTTTGTATTATTTTTTAATTTAAAGGTCCATTTTACACTATTTTCATATCTATGTTATAATATTGCTCCTTTAAAAACATCTGAAGTTGTGTTAAGTTTTATTCATGTTTGTTCAACATAGAAATCCTGCATATAGGAGCAGGATTTATAAGATTTATCTTCTTCCTGTTCCTTTTGTTCACTCAGCAAAGACAAGGCAAATAATGGTTGGAATATGTATGTATGTTAAATGTCAGATTTTTTGTTTGTTGTTTTCTTTAAATTGATGCCAACAGAGTGATAGCACGAGCAACAAATAAATAAATATTTTGAGTTTTTCTCTTGATACACAAAGTGCTTCCTGTGGTTTTAAACTCCGTACACATTCACTGGGATCATTTGGATCATTTCAGTCCTGGATTTGCCGATCTCTACTGAAAGGTAAAAGGAGCTGTTCACTTGAAAACTACCGCTTCATGACATCACAAGGTGGAACAGAGCATTTTGAGCTTGGGAGATGTAGACAGAATAATAAAGGGTTATGCAAACGTGTGAATGAAATAAAACATAACTCCAGGTATGTTTATGAGGAGGCAACAAAATTCTAAAATGGCTTAAAGCTCAGAGGCAATTTTGTGTAATACGGGACCTTTAAGCAAACAGATGCAGCTTTCGTGAGCAACAGCTACATGCATGGACCAACTAAGAGTCCACCGGGTAATGTTTAGCATGATAGATTTATAAGATAACCTAGATGTTTTTAAGTATAAAAAAATATTCATTTTGGATACCATTTGCCAAACTACATGCAGTCACACTTCATATTCATATTCCGTGGTATAAGGGTGAGTGACAGCACTGGGTGATCTAAATAATAATAATAATAATAATAATAATAATAATAATAATAATAATAATAATAATAATAATAATAATAATAATAATAATAATAATAATAATAATACATGTATCCAGTTAAAATAATTGTAATACATAATACAGTACAGTATTAAAAAAAAAATTATTGGGTTAAAATGAACTTAAGTGTGCCCATCCATCCATTTTCTACAGCTTATCCAGGGCTGGGTCGCAGTGGCAGCAGCCTAAGCAGGGACTCCCAGACTTCCCTCACCCGAGACACTTCCTCCAGCTCCTCTGGGGGGGACCCCGAGGTGTTCCCAGGCCGCCTGAGAGACACTGTCCCTCCAGCGTGTCCTGGATCTTCCTCAGGGCCTCCTTCCGGTGGGACATGCCCAGAACACCTCCTGAGGGAGGCGTATTAAGTATGCATAGTATGTGATTTATTTTGCTATATGCAAATATTTGTAAAGTTTTGTGTTTGGATTAGTTAATAGAAGTTTTTTCCTCTTCCCTCTCCTAGAAATGTGCTTTTCTGTTGTTTACAATCTGTATGTATGTGATTATTGTTTCTCTCACACAAACTCAAAATAAAAACGAAAAAACACAACAAAAAACAAAATATTACTGTTAAAAAAGAGTTGTTAATTAATTGTATCCACTATTATGGTGGACAGTGACACAGCGGGTTAAGCTTTTGCGCACTTACCACATGTTTGCTTCTTATCTCACACTCTAGTTAGGGATGTTTTCTATTAAAGTGGGGCCCATTTCAGCCTTTTCCACCAGGCCCCAAAAGAGTCTGTCAACGGCCCTGGCTACTGGTTATGAAAGCGAACAACAACTTTTATTCTTCGGCAGACAACTGTTTCCTCATTGCTTGGTTTCATAGAGACACAGGCAAAAGGTAAATAAAATAAATGCCTCATTGCTAGCATTAGCCTCACTAGCTACAGTCAATGCGATGATGATTGGTAAGTAAATTCAGTCTTTCCATCCATCTTGACCTTTTCCCAAATATGCTAATCACTTCTGGCTCCATTGATTCCAGCTTTAACGACCCATCACAAGTTTATATTAGCCACTGGCCCATTAACTTCCATAATAAAACCCTAAAGCCTTTCATGTGTTGAAATAACGGCCATAACTTTATTTAATTTCAATGGCGACGAATAGTGTCAAGTTTAATTATGGACACTGACACGATCTTGTAAGGGAGATTTTTGGTGCGAAATGTCACCTCAAATTAACCAGGCTGTCAATTTTCACTTCTCGGCCCTTGGAACTTGGAAGACTGTGAGGCCCCGGTAGAGCTGTAACTGGCCTGGACGGGTGGACGGATCTTTAGTCCGCCTTAACCCCTGGCTACGAACAAGAGCCGCTAATGGGCCAGCAATGACGGGCTAGCACATGTCATGGCAATCATTGGAAACATACACCATCACTCTTTCAATTCCAGCTCGCTAACGTCATTATCCAGCGCGTATCTTCCTGGTTTCGTGACAGTTCGAGCACGGAGGGGAAATGCAAATTGATTTCATATCAGCTGTGGCATTTTTCGGGCCCCCACGTGTAACATAGGCTGTCATTTCAAAGGGTGGAGATATGAAAATCGAGTGGAAATGTCAGAGCGGAAAGAAGGGAGCGCATAATTGACAATGTGCTGTTTACTCAGATCGTTGGCCCGTAGAACAAGATAGGGCCTAATGCCACAGTGTGATCGGGCGGTTTAAGAGGGCGCCGTTGTGATTGTGATGGGGATGGAGGGTGAGACGAGCAGTATAAGCAGTTCAAGTCAGTCTATTGTGGGTGTCAGTCAATTTCCATTTCAGTTTTCAGCGTGCGGACAGAAAAAGTGGTGGGGAAGTGTGTTGTGATGGACTGTCGATGTCCCTGTGTTATTTTGTGAGGTAATCAGGGGTGTTGTACTTTTTAATGATCAGGTTTTATATGTATTTCAAGGATAATAAAAACTTTCATTGTTAAAGGCGCACTACGTTTTCTGATGGGAGGGTCTGTCACGGATATGAAGAGGGGAAACTGTTTTTAATAAAGATTATGCTGAATGTATCTCCCCACACTTCACCCCCATTTCTCCCCACTTAAAGCCACAGTATGTCATTGTTTAGACAAAATAAAAACATGTTTTTCCGCAAACCAGAATCACATTTGTCCAGGACTAGAACCTCCTCCTGTTTCCATGGAAATGAAGATGATTTTTATGCATTTATTTTCATGTGAACAGTTTACTTTTATAAGCCGGTTGTTCCTTTGGCTATAACCTTTCACAGTTTGGGAAAAAAAAACATATCTGTCGCCATGGAGAATGTACTGTACTATAGTTACATTTTTTTATTTCCATGGAATCATGCAGGTGACGTGCCACCTCCAGAACATACTGTACCTTTAAACAAAGCCCACGAACCCAAAACTCTATAGTACAATAAGAATAATAAGTATAAGAATGAGAATAATAATAATAATAAGAAGAAGAAGAAGAAGAAGAAGAAGAAGAAGAATGAGAAGAAGAAGAAGAAGAATGAGAAGAAGAAGAAGAATGAGAAGAAGAATGAGAAGAAGAATGAGAAGAAGAAGAAGAAGAAGAATGAGAAGAAGAAGAATGAGAAGAAGAAGAAGAAGAAGAAGAATTTTACTGAAACTACTAACTTTACTACTACACAATAGTACCTGGTAAGATTTCTCAATTAATTCCAATCACTTTGTATAAAACAAATCTTTTCTACTGATATAATGGCTTAGTATGGTTTGATAACTAAAGTATTATTATTAAACATTATTAACAGAGGAACATCAAATGCCCCGTTAACTGGATTCATATCAGATGTGTCTAATAAAGTACAAAATAATCCCTCTCTTGGAGGCCCACGGCTGCTGTCACGTGTCTCTATGGCCAAACCAGATGGTTTCAGATGGAGTTCAAAACCAGTGGAGAAGTTTGTCAAAATCTGATGACATAAGCAATCTGTGCACGTAAACAGGAAAAGTTTAAATCACAAAAAGCCAAAATGACTGCCTCAAGTGTTGTTTGCTTCTCCTTCTGTCTGTCAGTCTCTTTCAATCTCTCCCTCTTGTCCCCATCTTTCATACATGGCGATATCTATATCTTTCTTTCTCTTGTCCTCCTCTTTTTCATATATCTTTTTCTTGTTTTTCTTGTCCCACATATCTCTCTCTCTCTCTCACCTCCCCTTTCTTTCTTTAACACCTCCATCTCATTCCCCCTTCTGTCTCTTGGCCCTCTATCAGTTTCTCTCCCTCTTTCTGTCTCTCTCTCTCTCACCCTCTTGTTTCCACCTCTGTCTCTTTCTGTCTTTTCTCTCTCATTTCCACCTCTCTCTCTCTCCTGCTCTCTTCATAACCCCTCCTTCTCTCGCTTGACTGCCTTCCAGATGTTCTCAGCGTTACAGAATCAAATTTAATGACATGACAAATGCTGTGTTTTATGCCCAATCATAGCTCCAGTGATGGACATGTCATTGTCACAGGGTTATCTCTCTCTCTCACACACACACACACACACAAACACCCCAAATACACACACACACACACAAACACACAAACACCTGTCCGTCATTCTGTACTGACTCATCAGCTCCAGTCTCTCACCAAAAGCCTGTTTTCTGTACCTAAACATTTGTCTTTTTCTGTACCTAAACATTTGTCATTACTTTTATATGAACAGGTAACTCCAACTTCACTCTGATCTGATTTTTGTCTCGTCTCTCCAAACAACTGGTGAAACATCTCAGTGTTTAAGTAGGTCAAAGAGACAAAAGTGCAAACTGGGCTAAGAGACGTTCAGGGGTGAATAATAATTAAAATTTAGCTATACTTTTTACTTGTAGCTATAATTCCTTCTAAAACTGCTAACATGCATAAAACTACGCTTTTGCAAATACTCAGTATAGTGAAAATAAGTGTGGTTTTCAAAGTAATTAACATTTCAAAGCACCATGCTCTATCTTTTCACAGTAAAACGTGCTCAAAATGGTGCCCCTAAAATGTCCATACTCTTTCTCCCAAGGAAATATACAGGCTTCTCCTATGCAGTTTTAAAGATATATTTAGATTATTATTAAAATATTATTATTTTAAGTTTAAATATGAAATCCTGAACCCAAAGCCAATGTGTATCCTGATTTTTCACCCTCATTTCATCCTCCACAGCTCGTGGACCCAAAAGTCTAGACTGTATAGACAAATAAACTTAAACTATATTATATGGACAAAAAGCAGATAATTCAAATGCACATAATAACTAGTTGAGTTTTCAAATGAACTGGTACCACTCTGCTGTTACAGGCAGACAGATCTTATTGTTTAGTTAAATAATGATGTAATGGTGTCTACAAACAGGAAGCTCATTTACTCATTTTCTTTGACCATTTGGGAACGCTACAAAGTTGATCAGATTGTAAGAACATGTGAAAAAATAAAATAAAAATAATTAAAATACATAAAATAAAAATAAAAAATAGATGATGTTATTACTTTGCCTGTAATGTTAAACAGAATGGTATTAAACATACAGTATCTATCTCCATGAAAACAAACAGGTGACACCACCAGGCCACATTACAGACCAGGTCTGTGGAGAGACTGTTTACGAGCATGTATTAAATAATAATAAAAAATAAAGTAAATTGGTTTGGTTTTATGTTTTTTAACATTTAAAATACTGTCAATGCATTTATTGTCATCTCTTTTAAACAAAAGACCTTATTGTGTATTGTCCTGCTGGAGCCGCTGGATAATGCTGCATTCGTTTATCCATCCGTCTCCTACTCAGATCTCGGATATGAGGTCACATCCACACTTCGTGTGTCCAACACTGAGAAATCGGAAATCTGTTGTTGCTTTAGCATTGGCCGGGGACCAGGCGCTCCAAAATAAGTCTGTGCTGCAACTACACAAGCTCGAGGAAGAATTCAGTACAAATATTATAATTCAGTATATTAGTGAGGTGAAAGCGTTGGTGTCGCGTGATAGTAGATCAGTTTGGCACATTAGCCAGCAAGAAATGGGCTAAAAACATGGGTGACACTGACTAACACACCCATAGGCAGTGACACGGATGCAGTAAAGTATTGCAGTAATACGAGTACCTGAAAGTGTCATTTAAACCACCAAAGTGTCCAAACCATTAAACTATAATAAAATCTGGAAGATGAATCCAAGATGGCGCTGTATTGTTTTCAATGGTCTGTGCTCATTGGCGCATGACCCCCAAAAAAAGATTTTTACTTCCGTATTTACTTCCTGATTTGCAGCCCAACGTGTGACGTCAGAAACACAGTTCTGAACAATCACAGCACAAGCTGCCAGAGCAGAGCAATCGCGGGCTCAGAGCGGGGCGAGGATAACTCTTACAAAGCTGACTTTTGACTGGCGCTTTGACTATTTTAAAAAACTTCAGTTCATATTGTAAAAATACAGAAGAATCCCTACAAAATCTGACCGTTATGAAAGCTGCTGATGCCCTGTCAGCCAATCACAGGCAGTTTGACTTCACAAAAAATGCTTTGTGCTTCTATGGGAGAATTCTTTCTGGGCTACAGGCTGCAATACCTCGTTCGGCCACAAATCAATCTGCGGTCATGGATAGAGGGGGCGTGTCTGATCCTCCTCTTATTATAGATCCATGGTCCAAACACAATGAAAACAGTTCATACAAGTGTCACTGGCTGCAGCCATCTTGTGTCTCGGAAATCTCGCTCGGTCTCCTCCGAGTTTGGATAAACAAACACACCATTAACGCCATACTAAGGAATTACATATCGACAACATCTCCATGGAGACAAGCAGGTATCTGACGCTCCACGCAAAAACGCCCCTTTATTGCCTCATTGTCCTTTAACTGCGCCACAATTATACAGCCAAAACGAGTGAAGTGTCTTGCCCAACAACCCAACAACAACATCTGCACAAGTGATCTCTTTGCAATTAACGTCAATTAAAACTCATTTTACAGAATTGTGTAATATCGTTTGAACCCAGCAAGCATAACCACACACAACACAGCCCCACACCCACATTTCATTGACTGGCCCCGTTCCCATGACTGGAGGAGAAAGAGAGGCTTTATATTTTGTGCTGTCAAAATGTTAGGTCATTCTATCAAGGCCGAGGCACTTGTGCACAATGGCATAGTGAGCCTTGTGTTGAAAAGAGTGGGAGAAAGAACTGTTCTATTCACTGCAAGAAAAACCTGCTCCCAAAGCCAGCACAGAATACAGAAACCCAAGCAAATGACTGTGTACTTTTGCTTCTATGTATACAGTAAATATGACAGATATGCCGTCTCGATGTGCATAATAGTCAAGTGACCGAATGTGATCTCAACAATCTCATTTCTTTTCTCAAACGGAAAGAATTTGACGCTATTAAAGACATTTTTTCCTACCCTGAGCATCTGGGTTGGAATTTTGTCGGATAATTTCTTTGCTTTTTCGTGGAATTTTTTGAAAAGTGGAATTAATTGAGTTTTGCAAAAAGACACACACATGAAACCCATGATAGCAAGGACACGCTGTGGGTATTTATCAAGAAAAAACTTTTAACCTGCACGTTACCTTGAAATGTAATGGAAGCTGAAGGGTAAAAAAAAATAAAACTGCATGCTTTGTCTCTAGTGAGTGTTATTGAAAAGGAACTTGAGAAAACCTTTAAAAAAATTCGATTAATGTGATCTATCTATGAAGTGTCGATGTTGTTTAAGCTGCAGTATTTGCCGTGTTTGCGATTACACCCACACCAATGACCCAGTCGATAAGCAACAGTTTTACTTGTTGTGTTACAGATAAAGTCACAACATTTTACAGCCCGTACAATGTGATTTTGTTATGGGGAAAGATGAAATTACTTTTGATAAAGGTCGCACAGCGTTTGTAGTGTAGGGTCCGCCACCTCCTTGGCGCCATGGAAATAAGAATGTTCCACAGTATAGACCGGACCTGAGCATTGTACAGCTCCCGGGCAACACACGACCCTTTTTGTTGACTCTTTTGGAATTACAAAATAAACGTTTTTTATCATGTTACCTCATGCATGGACTAAAGCTGCATTGTTTTTATATTATCATTATTATTATTATTATTTTTTAAGACCTTTTTTTACGACACATTGACATCCATCCATGTTCTTCCGCTTATCCAGGGCGGGGTCGTGGGGGCAGCAGTCTAAGCAGGGACTCCCAGACTTCCCTCACCTCGGACACTTCCTCCAGCTCCTCTGGGGGGACCCCGGGGTGTTCCCAGACCAGCCCAGAGACATAGTCCCTCCAGCGTGTTCTGGATCTACCTTGGGGCCTCCTTCCAGTGGGACATGCCTGGAACACCTCCCCAGGGAGGCGTCCAGGAGGCATCCAGAACAGATGTCCGAGCCGACTGTATTAAATATTGCACTCATTAAAAATATTGCACTGTATTAAATATTGCACAACAGGTGGATGAAGGAATTCGGGCGATCGGGGGGTCGGAATGTGGGGTCAATAACTGGTAATGCTAGCTTGTAATTTGAGAGGGACCTTTCGAAAAATACATCATCCCACCTGTTGTAGTTCTGACTTAGACTGTTCTTTATGGTCAGATTGTGTTAAACAAACTTCAGATTAAAATCTAATCTGAAGAACAACAGAGCAGTGCCTCCAGTTAGCTTCAACCACCTCAGTACTTGCAAAAATCATACACTTTTTTCATAACCGAAAGGGAGATTGCATTACTGTATTCAGCTGAACCACTTATACAACCATCATACAGACTCAGATGTCTTTTTTCATTATCTGATTTTGAACGCTACAGAGTTGAAGGCTCCGCCGACGTTTCCAGATATAACAAACACACTCACTGACCATAATCTGTTTATAGTATCTTAAACACAGGCACAATATACCAGCAGAATCCTGATGGGGACTTGAAAGCGCAGTGTAATGTGGGAACGTGCTCTCCGTACCTGCTTTCATTCACCTCACTATCATCAGGAGTCTGGGGGCGGCCTCCCTCAAAGCTCCAGCCTTTGAAAGTCCCCAGGCTCAGGAGCGCACTAAGCCCACTGCAGTTTGACCAAAGCGGGGAGCATCGCCGCGTTAACGCCCCCTCCTCCTGCATCGCTCGCAACCAAATCTCTGCACAATCCCACTCTTCATCGTCGGCCGTTGTGAGGAAGAATACAATAGCTCTGAAACGTGGAAAGGTAAAGGGAAAAGATGACAGTAAAAAGGTTTCCAAAGTAGTGTACTGGACAGTGTTTTGGAAATGAAGATGTTTCGAAAGACATGATCAATAGTGCTTGCCAGTGACAGTAAAAACAGGATATTAGTTTACATTTTTATGCATCAGATATCGCTTCAATCGATGCTTTGCAAATTTCTCTGATCTGACCAAGATTTTAAAACTTATATCAGGTTCTTCATCTTGTTTTCAGATTTATTATCTACTTACTAGTTCTGAGACTGCTTAATTCAAGTCCAGAGGTAGTTTATTTTAAGATAACTTGTCAAGTAAAACCTGTTACCTTAAAAACAGAACTTAATTTTAAACAGCAAAGCTAACCACACACTGCCTGATGGATATTAAGACCTAAGGGCAATTTTAGTACATTTCTCCTTGCCTGGATTTCTTTCTTAATTTTGCTTTTAAAACTGCCCCTTTTACCCCATAATGAAGTGTTCTACCTCCTTTTGTTCAGCACAACCTGTTATTTCACAATCTGCTGCTGGAGTTGTGTCATGAGGCTGTGATAAAAGCTACAGGACCAGAAATAGAGGTTATAGGTTAATTAAAAAAAACAGAAAATAAAATTAATGCTTTTATACAAAACACACAGCAAACATGTATAAACAACTTTTTGGACATAAAAAAATGCTTAATCTAGGGTCTTAGCTACAAAAATGCAAAATATCAAGTGAGTAAACTAAAAATATCCTTATTGCCCTAAAAACCAAAAAATTGCCATTTATTTGAGAATAATCTCCATTTAGAGCGACTTTTTCAGTTGTTCTAAACACACACAGTCAGAGGAGTCGACCATCTTGACTCACTTCACTCTTTGGCAAAGTTTGGGCCGATCAAAATGGACGGAGCGCATGAGTTTGGGGAAAACAAAGTTCCTATTGGACACTCGTTTTGCGCACGTCATCACACAGCGTGAGTGTGACGTAGGATAAAGCTGCAGAAATGTACGGAAACCTCTATGTCTGCACTTTCAGAGGGGAAAAGGAAGTTTCTATCTGTTACGATTAGAAAGTTCTGCGCGGTTATAGAAAACATATTCCTCGGTATCGTATACGATGTCATAGGTCTTCGAGTGTTGAACTGCTTTATAACAAGATGCAGACGTAGCGCTGACTTATTTTGACCTCAAGAACTGCTTATACAGTAGATCTGTACAGGGGCAAAAGGGGCAGTTTCTCAACAATGGACAACAACGGCTCCCTAAAACTGCACTGTGTCACTTTTCTGGTGGAGGGTCCGTCACCTGCCTGCTTGTTTCTATGTGGAATGTTCCACAGTATGACATTAAACAGCTCTACCTTACATTTAATTCAATTACAGGTGGTTTTATAGCTGAAAAATACTTTGAAAAACAGGTATTCTGACTGTGAGCGGTGTCACCTCTCCACAGATCTGACCTGTAACTTGGTCTGGTTTAGTCTCCATGATGATAGAAAGGTTTAATACTGTGAAACATTCCAGACAAAGCAATAACATCTCCAAGGAGAAAAGTATTAGAAGGAGCCTCCACCAGAAAAGTTACACAACGCACCTTCAAGATTATAACACGCACACTGATTTAATTTCTCCTTTTTGTCAAGTTTATAAAATCATAGCTTGAACTCCTGAAGGACAAACTGCCCACACACTTTGAGTTAATTTAATTCTGACAAACAAAATCAACTTTCAGCATCAAAAACATTAATTACACGTTATTCATTCACGTCCTTCTTCCTGATGGGCTAAAGGTTGCTAGATTTGAGTTTTAATAAAAGTGAGTTTGACAAAAGCTGTGGTGGAGTGGGTGTAGAAGCCTGAAGAGTTAAATCTCAAATGTTGAAATCTTGGCCCAGCCCAGTTTTGGCTGCAGAACTCCTCGTGCCTTCAGGTCCTACTGTAAAGTCTATCTGCCTGTTACTGGGAGTTGTATTGGAAATGTGGCATCGCAATCCATAAATGTAAATTCCCCCTGCCTCATTTGTAATGATAATATATTGTTTGGATGATTCTTGATTTTCCCGTAGAAAAAAAAGACATGTTTATATAAGCTGGTGGGTAGAAATTATCGATTGAGGATTCAGCCTCATACATATTCATGATGGAGTATGATTTTGAAATCGAAACTTGCACAAATCTGTTTTCCAGTGGCATCAGTATTGTGCTTTGCGATTGTGTGGTGCTGTGTCTGAAAGTTAGAGCCCCAAACTTCTGTCACAACAAGTATGCCTCGCTTTAGTTCTTATTTTATTTGTTTATTTGTTTATTTTGTTCACATATTTTAAAAAGTTGTATGAGTTTTCAGACAATGCCAGAATGAAAGAAATTGTTGAAATAAGTTAAGTAGAGCTCTCCAAGTTTAGATATTTTATATATTCCATTCATACTTTGCAGCTGCTGTCATCAACATTCCCTGGGGGTGTGATGCTAACCGTAGGCACTGCTCTGTCTGAAGCTCTGTCACTGAAGTTGGAGTTTAATCTGAGCTTTGTTTAACACCAGGGGTCTCCGAACTATCATCAGAATCAGATCAGAATCAGAATTACTTTTATTCATCCCCGAGGGGAAATTTTCTTTGTTACAGATGCAACCGACCAAGAGCATGTACATCGAACAAGTTACAAAATAAGATAAATACAATAAGATAAAAGATAAAATAGCTCTCTCTGGGAAATTATTTACATCATTGACATCTTTATGACTATCATTGACATCTTTATGACTAACTCAGATATAGCTCAGATTTCTGATTTCTACGTATTGTTGCTGAATGACTAAAATTTGAGGAATGGCCAATGTAAATTTTGATGCCTGATTTTGTGCACTAATAAATGGACAGTGGTTTATGTTTTATAGGCAGTTAAGGCATCTAAAGCTCACAGAGGCTTTTATACACATTCATATTCTTGTGGCCATTAAAACGAGCAGCTCTCTGGCATTTTTGTTTTGGAACTACAACAGATGAGCTGATTTGTGCTGTTAAACAATTTCCTCCAAACAAACTCGTCTAGTATTAGCCAACAATTGTTCATTAGTCACTCTCACAAACACCTAAACACAATCATGAATGCTCCTATTGATGTGTTGTTTAAATCCATTTTGTATTTTCTCAGTTTCAGACTGTCTTTGCTACTGTGTGCATTATGTCACAATGGTAACTGCTGAACATTGTTCCATAGACATCTATGTAGAACCACTCCAGTGTGACACTCTCAGACACTGGTCCACCCAAAGGACAAAACACAGAGGCACAAACAAAGCGATGCCATCTACTCATCCAGTGTCGTAAAGACTGCGGTGATATTGGAGAAACAAAACAGCCACTTCATGAGAGGATGCACCAACACAGACGGTCAGAGCCATAGCGGACTTCAGTCTGCTGTACAGATCCCCCTAAAAACCACGGGATACTTTGAGGATAGTGAGGTACAGAGTTTAGCCAGAGATAAGAATTGGTTTGAGAGGTAAAGAGGCTATTTTTGTTAGGAAAGACAATCTTTCTTTCAACAGAAATGGAGGCCTTAGACATCATCTGTCTCCCGTCTATAACTCCATCCTCAAACCTAAAACAGAGAGAACAAAAGGGGTAGCCAGGTCAGGGCCAGAGGTGTGAAAAAACACTCATTATGGGCCTGAATGATTATATGTGTGTAATATGACCCCACACTTAGTACAGATGAATAGACCTAGCTAACAAATAGAAACTGTAAACAAGTAGGTGTGTTAGTTTCACAGTAGTTTCAGTGTAGTTAGCTCGTCCCTTTGCAGACAGATATAAGGCAGTATCTGACCAGAAGTGAAGAAGCAGCTTGGATGAGCTGCGATACATTTTCGACCTAAATAAACATTTGTCCAGTTGACAGATTGAATTTGCCATGGATTCTACCTGGACGACTGAGGGATTCTACACACATCTCTCAGATTGAACTGATCTAAAAATTAGACACATGTACAGAGAAACTGAAGCGCAAATAACATTGCAAAAAATCACTATAATTAGATTGAGTCATTTTGAAAAAGTATTCAAGTATCCACATTTTCTTCATGAGAATCAATACTTTTCAGCACCATAACAGTATCTGCCTATAACTAAAAGCTTCTCTTACATCACACAAGGTGCAAAGGGCATTTTTTCTCAATTACAAAAAATTCGACTACAGACCCTTCACTGCATTCACTGCAAACCACTGTCCTCTCCGTTTTAGTCCTTTTTACCTGTTGGCTCTTGACTGCACTACCCTGATCCTGCCTCGCCAGTAAAGATGAGCCGAGTCTATTCCGAGCACATTCAAAGACTGGGGACCGCGCGCCCCTCGTGACTTCATTATCATGCTCACGTTATCCCCCGGCCACCGAATCTGGAACGCAAATGAATTAGTAAGAATTAAGAAGGCTCTCAAACCTCAAACCTCTCCAAATCTCCTCCAAAGATGAAAGCTATACCACCCTGCCCCATTGGTACACCGCGAGAATAGAATGGTAGTGGTTAATGTAACCCATAACGTCTCCTGACCGCCGGTTTGGTCGCGGGGGAAGAAAGTGGAAAAGGGTCCAGGCGTTTGAATCGGTCATTGCGGCAGATTAATTATAACGTTGGCACTTGGGCGCATTGATCCCTGGGTACACACAGTTCCTCTTATCCGTGGCTCTCTGTAGCCTTCAAAGGGCTCTCCAAAGCGGGCAAGACTGAACCGGGGCCAGGTGAGGACCACGCCACAGCTCCATGGTGACCGCACGCCGCACATTTCAATAAGGGCTTTGAAAGTGATAGTTTTCAATGGAGGGATGTGGAAGTCTTAAAGGTGTTACGATATGGAGAAGAGAGTGTTTTTGATCACTCATTTTTTCAGTGTTCATTTAAGCATGTTTGGTTATTTTTGTGTGTGATTTTTGCTCTGTTCATAATATTTAAACATGTCCCCAAGCATTCACATTTGAGAGAATATATCTGTATTTCTTATTATTTGTTAGTTTCTCTGAGTGATCTTGCATATTTAGGCTGTTGTTGAGCAGAAAAGGCTCACTTTGTGATGTAATGCGGTGGTATTAATCTGCTGTTAATCCCAATTTTACTCTGGCAACCGGTGCTCATTTTGACAAGAAAGTTTTATGTAATACTGTTTTAGTCTTTTGAAAACTTGTCAATTTTTCATCCCTCCATCCATTTTCTTCCGCTTATCCGGGGCCAGGTCACGGGGGCAGCAGTCTAAGGAGGGACTCCCAGACTTTCTTCACCCCAGACACTTCCTCCAGGTCCTCCGGGGGCCCCAAGGTGTTCCCAGGCCAGCCGAGAAACATAGTACCTCCCTCCAGTGTGTCCTGGGTCTTCCCCGGGGCCTTTAGTTGACTCAAATACATAATTTTAGTCACAGTTTTAGTAAAAAACAAAACAAAAAGAAACACAGAATTTTAGCTGAAATTTGTATTTAGTTTACAAAACATGTGAATGACAAAAATAAAAAAAAGTATATATTTTAGAAGGCAAAATTAAACTGCTAGCAATTTATATACACTTTACAACAACTGTATGTTTTTTAACACCGCTGACCATATTCTGACCATCAGCACCAGCACACGAACACTCTCCTGCTTCCTCTTTATCCCTCCCTTTTTCTCCCTCTCCTCTTCTCTCCCTCCCTCCATCCGTCGGCCATGCCTCTATAACAGACTGCAGAGGCTGGCTCCCTCCCTGGGCCCATCCAGCCTCACCGCTTGCCCTCGTCCTGGACATCAAATGACCAGCCCGCCCCCCCGAGCAGCTCCCCTCTCCTCTTCCCCCCTCCCCCTGGTCATCCGCCGGTCCCAGACGCAGAGATGGGGGGAGGAAAAGAGGGGAGAGAGGGGGGAGAGAAGGGGACATCTGCCTGTCTGAGGATAAGGGACAGACTGGCCCGCACGCCGTCTGTCACACCCCTCCTTGTTATTCTGGGGAGAGCGCCGATCTGATGCACGCCATTGTTTGGTTAGCAACACGGACATGCAACAAAATGGGACTGTTTATCATAAAGCATATTCACTTGTGACAGGAGGGGATGTCTTTATGAATAATACACGTTTTCAGATCACCAGGATTTTAAACTATTTTTGCTCAAATACATGGAAAAGAAATCAGGTACAAGCCCTTTAAGTGACACTTTCAGTCATTTTAGTACGTCACACTGAACAACATGTGACCTAAAGCAGCCACATATGACCTAAAGCATGAAGTGTCTTGCTCAGAGGCACAACAGCATGCACTTTTTGGCCTAATCCTACACTGAAATTTAATACACTCTCCAATCATCCATCCATATTTAGTAAGATAGATGTGATACAGGTCATACACGCATCTCCCCGAGTGCAGATGGCCGTGACTGACAGGTGGATTAGCCAATCAGGGACATGCATTATTTGTCTGCATCAAAATAGACACAGATACATGCAAACACGTCTGCTTAACGTCAAGGAACCACTCCCCCGTTCACACACACTCATACACCAGTGTGTGCAGACACTGGGAGCGACAGTGGGTGGGGTCAGTGTCTTGCGCAAGGACACAACAACAACATTCACCTGTGGGAGCTGGAATTGCACCGCCAACCTTTGGATGCATGGACAAACACGCTACCAAATGATAATAACACATTTATATGATACATAGTTTTATAATCCTTATCTTTATAGATCTTTATAGTGTTTGTCTATTTTTAACTTAACTGTACTTCTATTGCTGCTACTGTTTCTTGCTGTTCTCTTTACTGTGTGTTGCAACACTGAAATTTCCCCATTGTGGGACAAATAAAGGATATCTTATCTTATCTTATCATTTTATTTATCAGGCGCCTTTCTGGACACCCAAGATCCTCTTACAACAACATAAACAAATTAAGTACGGTTAAAATATACTAAAATTAAAATCCTACAGTTAAAGTGAGTATTTAATTGATTGATTGTGTTTAGTATTGTATTTAGTGTTGTAATTTGTAAGTATTTAGTAATGTATTAGACAGTATTTGAATTGATTGATTGTATTGAAATGACTTACAATTGGTTATCAGCTATTCTCCCTGAAGACCTACAGTATGTAGCAAGTTTTGGTTTGATGGGGGAAAACTGAGCTACTGTCGCCCCTTCACTGAAAAACACTGCAGAATCACAAAGTCAGGCGTTAAAGTCTGTTGATCCAAGGTGAGAGAAATGTGATTTGGTTCAAAACAAAAGACGACCAATGAGCTTCTTTGTTTCACATGTGTCACTGAAAAAACAAATGTGATTTCACAGCTGTTTGAGTTTGGCTCTAGACACAGAGGCAGTGACCAGACTGACATCCCCCTTATGAAAAATACAGAGATATATCGTTCTGGACTGCAGTCAGATGAACTACAATAGTTTTGGCACAGTGAACTCAAACTATATTAGAAACCAGCTATTACTCTACAAAAAGTGCAATCTTTAAAAATGACATGATTCAGCTTTGTTTTGTCAAATTTCTGCCAGTGGAATAAGTATTGTTTCATATAAAACAAGAACATAGTCGATTTTATTTACAATAACAACAAAACATTGCTTCACTTCTAATGAGAAAAAGATCAGATTTTCGAATCCACAAGTCAACACGACTCTAATCTAGACCCGTCTATTAACTCAACTTTTGTACAGCGTAATCACATCATTTCCAGATTCACACAATTGTATCTGTTCTCATTACGCTCAGTTAAACCCAGCTCACCTCAGCAGCCTGTGCACCATCACCTGCACACAGTCATTAGTATCAGGAAGCCCTCCCTCTCAGCTGGGCGCAGATGTAAACATGTGCTCTTATGATTGCTTTAATGATTATCTCAGTCTAATTACATGCAGTGCGCAGTGTTCGGGCCCATGGCAGAAGGAGCAGGATCAATACTGGAACATTTGCATAAAAATCTATTGGAGCTCAGACACTCGGCTCGCTTTGGCATTATCACCTCTCTGTAAAGTGCGTTTGTTTACTTTCCAACATAATATTTCGTTTCTAGTTCGGTTAAAGATACGTAAGATGTTACGAATTCATTTTTGGAAAGATCCCTCATTCAAAATTCTAAAATGTATTAACATAACAAATAACTAAGAAATAGTAATAAGGAACTGAAGTTGAATGCATCATGTTTTACCCCTTTCAAACTCATCCGAAAAAAGAAAGCATGGATTTAAGGTTTCTTACCATTGATGGCCATACCGGCTTGTCAAAGTCTGATCCCGTCAGATCTCAGAAGCTAAGCAGGGCCGAGCCTGGTCAGTACTTGGATGGGAGACCACTGGGAATTCCAGGTGCCACAGGGGGGCGCCAGTGGCAAAAACTGTCGTAGTGTCCTTAGGCAAGGCACTTCATCCACATTGCCTAGTATGAAAGTGGTGTGTGTGTGAATGGTGGTGGTGGTCGGAGGGGCCGATGGTGCAGATTGGAGCCTCGCTTCCGTCAGTCTGCCCCAGGGCAGCTGTGGCTACAATAGTAGTTTACCACCACCGGGTCTGGAGTGAATGAATAATGCTCTGTAAAGCGTCTTTGAGTGTCTTGAAAAGCGCTATATAAAACTGATGCATTATTATTGATAATGATGTTATCATGCTAGAACAGTTATTCACTGTACGCACTTAATAGGTAAATAGTTCCTATAATTAATGAAAAATGGAAAAGAAAGCTCACTGTGTATTAGAAGAGGGGCATGGGATCAATTAAATTCTCTTCTTCCCACTCCTTTTTGGGCAAAATATTTTGTTGTTTTTGTTATTTCTATCATTTCTCTAATGTTATATGTTCCATTGTAAAAGAATGTAAACTTCTTAATTGCCCAAAATAAAATAATAATATATATGTATTTTTTAAAAGGTTCTATATTACACAAAATTGATTCTTGCGAGCTTTTAGCCATGTTATAATGTTATTTCCTCAAAAACATACCTGGGGTGTTTGGTTGCATTCACACATGTTTGAATACCGTTTATTATTAGTCTGTCTACGTCTCTAAAGCTCAAAATGCTCCGTTACACCTTGTGATGTCACGAAGCAGTAGTGAACAGCTCCTTTTATCTTTAGTTCAGTAGAGATTGGTGATTCTAGAGCTGAAATGAACCATATGATTCTAGTGAAGATATATGCAGTTTAAAAACACAGTGGAGCACTTCCCGTATTACCACATGACATCAGAAAGTGGAACAGTGCGTTTTCAGTTAAGAACACAGCCTAAATATGCAGGTTTGTGTGTTAAACATGTGTGAATGAAACCCAACACGACTCCAGGTGTGTTTGTGATGAGGAAACAACATTATAAAAGATCAGAAAATAGCGTAATTTAGGCCCTTTAAGTCTGGCAAAAGTTTGAGAATATCTTGCCTAGCTCATTGTAAGAAATTACCACATACTCTTTTACAAACAAGTTAAATTCCAATCTGAAAAAACGCCCGCTGATTCTCGTGACCCTCTTTTTTCACAAACCCATTTCAGCTTTTACCACCCCTGTCTCCGTATAAATAACCCTATATGCATTTGACTACCGCGTGGCCACCCATGTAACCCACCCATACCTCCTGCTCCACCGTGGGGCCGGTTCAGACAATGTCCCGTAATTACTGCTGGGCCGATACGTCTCCACATTTGTTTATGAGCCCCCCAGAGTCCAGTGTAAATAGATAGTGTGTTATAGCAGCTTGGACCCCCCTCCTCCGCCTGCTGCTCACTTATTGAACGGACCCAACCAAGGAGCTATGTTAAATGTGATTGTTTTCCATTAGCTACATCCTGCCTCATACCTCACCAGTGCCGTGGCAATTACCCAGCGCTGCCATGCTACATAACCTTCATTAGCTGACTGCATGGGGAGTCCTGCAGATCTACTACTCAATGTACATGTTTAAAACTTGTTTGGTTGTTTTATTCAGTGGAGAGAGCTTTGGATGCATATTGGGGAGAATTTAGTGTGAGTTTCTGACAGACTTTATAAAGAACTGGACTAAGGGAGTGTGGCGTCGCCCATAGAGTTTGGCGACAGTCAAATGAAGCTCATCGAGGCTGGCTGTTATAGGAGCGAATTTGGAGCCAGGTCCAAATTAAGGAATAGGAATTTATTTTTAAGGACAAAATAACGATATAAACCCCAGGATCATATAGAGTGGATGAATACGAATATTTTAAGACCAAAATGACGAGGCTCACTGCAGCTGTTACAGAGTGATGACCGTTTTTCAATGTAAAGTCAACTGGAGCCAGAGATGATAGAGCCAGAAGCGCCCCATGCTCACTTCCTATTTGGAACGGTGTGGCTAGCAGGTTAGCTGTCCATTGTATATCAAATCAAAGTTTATTTATAAAGCGCTTTTCATACAAAAAAATGTAACACAAAGTGGTTTAAAGTGATTAAAAACAATCCCACATTTCCTACCACCCAACCCCAAAGCTGCTCGACCCCACACAACCAAACAACCCAGACACACACACACACACTCACACACTCACATATGAGCATTCTAAACTATAAATATTTTACAAAGTATATATACAACTGTCCCTCACTATATCGCGGGTTCACCTTTCACGGCCTCGCTGTTTCGCAGATTTTTTTGGTGTCATTTTGCCTGCTTTTTTGTTTACAGTGTATGAATGCACATTATGTTCTGCATTCTGATTGGCTAAGAGAGAGCCCATGCATTGTTTTCTGCGCAATCAAAGGTGGAATGTCTGTTTATAAGAATAAAAAACAGCGCCAACAACTACCCATAACTATGTTTTTCACCCCCTGCGCTCCTCAGTTTAGACTGTGGGTCAATTTGCACAGAACGATCCCCCTCCCCGCTCCCCGCTCAGATCATGGAGGGATTTTACAGCCCAACATATATACTAATTGTAAAACATAAAGCTGACTACTATTGCGGGTTATTTTTAGAACATAACCCCCGCGATAAACGAGGGACCGTTGTATAAATGCCCATTTATATATACAGTCTATGGTTTTTGACTTATGACAAAAGAGCTAGAATTTACTTAGATTTTAAAGTTGCACTATGTAACTTTTTACTTCTGCTATTACCTTGGTTGGATTGTTTCACAGTACGGCGTCACCATGGAGACAAGAGTGACCAGGCTAAGTTACATGTCAGATCTGTAGAGAGGTGAACCGACTCACAGTGAGAATGTGCGGCGTTCAAGGTAGCAACAAAATCTGTAATCACATAAACTGCAATGCCACACGATGGAACATTGTAGACAAAGCAATAATATCTCCATAGAGACAAGCACATTGAGTTGGTTGTTTAATGAGGCTTCAATCTCAGAACATGCCCTTGACTGTTGCAGGAGTTAATACCCAGCATGCCGTGTGAGCAAAGAAACCATGTAGAAACTAAAAGCTTCAACAGTCCAAAGTGTCCGTGTGAGGGAGACTGCGGTGGATATTGACACTTTGCAGCTGATGACATTAACATTCCCTGGGGGTGTGATGCTAATGTAGGCTCGGCTCTGTCTGAAGCTCTCTTACTCAAGTTAGATTCTAATCTGAACCATATTTTAACACAATCTCACCAGGAAGAGCTGATTTAGTTGGAAATACAACAGGTGAGGGTATTCGTGCTGTTAAACAAGTCCCTCTCAAATAACATTAGTCAACAAATTAATTACTCCCTCGCCAAGTCAGACTTTTTTTTGTTGAAAATCAAATACCTAAACTGGACCACGAACGCTCAAACGATCAAAGGTTCCAAAAAATCTATCTGTTGTGTAAAACCATTTGGAGTTTTCAGACTTAACCCTTATGGCTGGTTTATTTCGAGCATAGTACACAAAATCATATGTACAGACATGCAAACTCCAAATACAAGAAACAAAAGGAAAGAAAATTTAAATAAGGACAATCGAATTTGTTTACATGCCCGAAAAGGAGTGGGAGGAAGTAAAAATAAAAAAAACGTATTAAATCCCACCCCTTCTCCAAATTTACAAAGTTAGTCCTTTTTCCATCTTAACTCGTCTTTGCCAGTGTTTGCTAACGTATGCATTGTGCTTCCATGGCAACTGATCGACATTCCACCATAGAGGTACATGTAGAACCCCCACATCATGATGTCACTGCAAAGCGTCAAAACCTGATGCTTTTGAATCCTGGGGTTCAAGTCCGGACTGATACTATTTCGCAGTCACGCACGATGGCCGTTTTAACATGAACGAACAACAATGGGTTTCTCTGATTGGTTAATCCATCAGTCAATCACGGCCATTGGAAATTGGGGAAACAGTTCAGCTCCAGTAAAAAGTATTGCTAAAGCACGAGGTCTTGGTTAGCCAGGCAACTGAGTTCAATGCCAATATATTTTATTTGCAAAACACTGCCTATTATCAGTATAATTAAATAGCTCCAACTGCTGTACTTGAATCATCGCACAGCCTGGCCTCACAAGCATTATCAAGGTCAGACTAAACTTTCCACATTATTCAGTAGCTGCAAAATAGAAAATAGTGGTTGGAATGTGTTAGATAAAGAGAAAAACTGGTCCATGCATTGACGAACCCTGAGATATTCTAGGGGTTTTGACATTGAACTTATAAAGAAGTAGACTAAGGGAGTGTCACGCATACGGTTCGGGCTCCAGTCAAATGAAGCTCATCGAGGCTACCAGCGATACGGGCGAATCTGAGTTCTACATTTTGAATTCTGACCACGAGAACCAAAACGAGCGACCTCAAGGAAAGACGGCACCCGATTTGTCTGTTTTTACTGTTCGTATCTTGATTTCTAGACAAAATAGCGAAATAAAAACACCAGGATGTCATGTCGAGTGGATTAAAAACAAACATTTAAGACCAAAATGACGAGCCCGGCAACAGCAGGGGTAATGTTTAATCAGTAGAAAGAGAATTGAAGCGAGAGTTGATGGAGCCAGCATCGCCGCAGTGCTCACAAAATACAGCAGTCTCATTTTCATTAAAAATCTTTTCACAATAAGCACATGCTAATCCCACAGAAAGAGCATGGACAGTACAATATGGCTTCAAATGGCATGACTTGTTCGTTATTCATGCAAAGTGAGGTTTTTTTTTTTTTTTTATTAATTCATTATTGATTTCTACATTGACATGCCCGCGTTGCTATGGTTATGTGACAGAAGAAGAAAAACGTGGAGTCTTATCTCGTATTCAGGGAGCAGTGTGGTTCCAGTCACAGATGACATTCTAAAACATTTGACCCACAAAAAAGGAATCAGAGCCCAGAGTCTGTGAATGTGCAGCGAATCATTCCACTAAAAGTAGATCGAAGAGGTGAGACTGGACTGAGGAGGCTAGTGTCAGGCGCAAAAACAAAATATGGATTTATAGATGTGGACATAAGTGTGCCCACGACTTTATTCCAATGTACAATGTAAACATTTGTGTTTGGGATCATTATTCTTGGTTCAAACTATACAATTTTTTCAGCAGCAAATGCAGAATATGTTTACTTTTTGGTGATGCTCCTAAATATCAATACATTATTTACTCTCTTCCCTTTTAAAGGAACATTTCTATGGGGTATCACTTGCTAACATATCACATTTTTAGATTGCCATGTTGCCTTGTGTCGTTTTGAACATGCTATAGTAATGCTAAAAACGTATCTGCACATTGCATCGGGTTTGTGAAGTTATAGTGTATTGTTTTGTTTCATGCTTCTGTATATTTATTAGGGGTGGGACTTCATTGAAAAAAATTATCTAAGAATTGACAGGCTTTGTAATGAATTAATCTCAATTAATCGCAACAATATTTGCCCCAAAAGCAACGTTTATTTTATGTAAATGAATTTTAATGGACTCATTTTCTTCCTGAAGCCCGTCATTTGTTCAAGTTTGTACCTTCTTGTTTGTACTTGGACCAGAACTGCTCCCGCCAACAGCTCCAGCAGTTTCTGTACTGCTGTCACATGTTTGTAGGGTTGAGGTGCTTCTGTGATGTGCAAACTCTTTTCTGAACAGTTTGCAATAAACTACGTCGTTATCAACGCTTCCATCAGGTCATTTTTTGAATAGAAACTTACCGTCAAGCAGACCCAGAGCGATTTCATGCTCAACTGTTGTAGTCAGAACTTGGCGTCAGTATAATTGGCGTACCACGACGCAGTGCACTGACAAATGTTCTGCGTTGTGTAGCGTGCAAACTGTGCTAAAATGCGTTAATATTGTAATACGCCGAGTACTCACAGGTAAGAACCAAGCGCCGAGATCTCTTTAGAAGTGCTTTATTAACAAGCAGTTTTAATACGAGCTCACGCTGAACACCCTGAAAATCACCCGTACAACTCAGTCCCGCTTCCTCCTAGAACCCAAAAACAGGTCACTCACTCGTGTCCCTGCCCACAGGACACAACCCTCAATACATCCCCAGCGCCCCCAATCGGCAAAACAGGGACAGGACATGTAACAGAGAAGTAAGAACACAATAGCTATAACAGAGCTATTACAATATTTTTAATGCATTCATTTCTTTGTAAATAATCGTAATTAATGCGTTAATGTCCCACCACTAATATGTATGGAAAATTGCCGTGCAGGAGCCTGAGTGACGTTGGCTTGGGCTGTGCACTGGATACAGATAACAATAAGGTGGGTTCAGATAGGGCCCGGGAGAGATCTCTAGATTGCTCAAACATGCATGGGTAACATCTAAAACCTCGTCAGAGCATGGTAAAAAGTACATTTAGCATAATACCCCTTCTTTAAACGCAGCTGCCCTGGGCCCTACTGACAGACAGGAAAGAGGAAAGAGGCTGCACACATTAACACAGAATCCCTTATGTGCACATTAACACAACAATTAACTGGCGGGAGCGGGATTTGAACTGACAACCTTCTGATCATTAAGACAAAAATGTAAAAAACAAACCTTTAAAAGTTGCATCTGGCCCTGGGCGTCTGTGTTATCATAAGTAGAAGAAGTGTAAGTAAAAATCCCCTCACAGTTTGAAGCCCATCTCCACATACATCTCACTCGGACAGCACTGGAACACTTTGGTGATAATTGCCCAAATGTTATTGCACAGACGCACCATTTGTAAGGCAGATATTTAGCCTCGGAATGGACCAGAACAGCAGGCTTTGTGCGCACTGACAGGTAGAGCAAGGCACCCTGGGAACTGTAGTAATATAAACGCCATTTCTCCGCGGCGTCCTCGCTCTTCTTCTAATGTCCCCCTAATAAAAGCGAATTCGGAGTTGACCGCGCAAATAAGACCTAGCGCTACCGGACATCTATTTTAGCCCCCAAGAGCAACATTACGCAAGCCTAATGGGCGCTCCCGGCTTCATTACGATATTAATTCTCGCAATTTCCGAAGTAGCTCTATCCGTAATGTGACAAAAACTGGCCGCTACTAAGACTACTTGTTGTAGCGGGGGGTTTTTTTGTTGTCTTTTTTTTACCAGCGTGTGTTCCAAAGCATATTGTTATTCTCGTATTGGGTTTACAGAGAAGAGAAATTTGATAATAGCAAGTGTCCTTTGAGATCCAGGCCAATGGAGGAGCGCTGCCAGCAGTAGAGTCCATCTGAGCAGGGAGCATATGGCGGGATCGGGCTAAGTGCTGGAGACGGGCGACCGCCAGACACTTTAGATGTCATTTGGTTGGTTTTTCTTTTTTCCATACGCGCATAGCCTCGTCCCACCTGAGTACTGTCGCGGATCAGACCAGTCAGTTGGTCTTTGCTTTGGCGACACTGCTGAGGATGTGAACGGGTGATTTAGTGCTAATAAAGGTTTGTGGTAATTGCGTGATTCCATGTTTTGCTAAATTGCCGTTTTGAGGTTTTAACTTGTTTTTGAGGTGTAACCTGTGCACATACAGTACTCCTTCATTCGTGCATGTTGGAGAAGTCCTGCTCAGGCCTCTAACTTCTTGAGAGCTGAAAACAGTCAGCACCGGCCCCCACATGGCTGAATTTGATAGGGACGCCATATTGGCAGTGGTGAATTAGCGGTAATGGAAACGAGTCCGCTTTTGGAGGGTTTTTTTGTCATTAATGAAATTGTAGACAAAAACAAAACAAATCAGATTAAACATGAGTGACCCTGACTTACCACGGGTGTGATTTTAAAAAAAGCATAGTTTGTGTAGATTGCTTTTTTACTTTTCTTATATTTACTATAGGAGACCCTTTTTTTGAGAGAGAGTGGGGTCACATGAGTGTGTGTGTGTGGAAGTGTTAAAGGGTGTGCAATCATTTAATATCCTTGATGTACGGCAACCTTGAGAGCCTTGAAAGGCGCCTAACAAATAAAATGTATTATTATTATTATTATTATTATTATTATTATCTGGGCCAGGGAGGAGTAGTGAGGTTGGATGGGTAGCCACAATTTTTGTTGACCACTATTGCTTTGTCTCTGGTTTTACGTTATCAATACAGTATCATCTCCGCAATATTCCTGCTCTCTGTGTCCACATCCGTACGTCGCCACTGTGATGCCAGTTACCCATTCATTAAACCATCGCAAAATATACTATTGGACCCAGCCTCTTTGTTTTATATACCATTCAGCAGGTCATAGTTTTTAATGGACCCAATTTCACCTCTCCATGGCTACCACGGAAAACAGGTTTATATATATCAAAACGGGTCCCTGCATGACGATGAGTGCAGGAGTTATATTGCAGGAGTTTTTATACATTTATCTAGGTTATTATGATACTTGCTCAAATAACTCTATGCAGACTCTACGCAGGCAATAATATTTTTCAGAAAAAAAAAGAAAAACACGCACAATGTCAGTTTTTATTCCACGAAACATGTGTGGGAGATAAAGGGCCTGTACTTGATTTAAATTTCTTCTGGTCAAGGTAAATGCCCGGTGTATTGAGACTGAAAGTCAAACTATGCATTTTGAAAAGCCTTTTGTAGGATAATAACGAATTAAGAAGCTACAGGTAGAGACATGAAGCACAAAGTTGGTGGAAACTGATGAGAAACATGTGAAACAACTACAGCAGACCATCCCAGGCAGTTGTTTGTGTGTTGGGTTAACAGTTCAGACTCAAACACATTCCTGACTCGAGGATTAAAATCAGACACAGGTCCTTTAAATTCACCAATTCCATCATTTAATTACCTGCCCATTTTATCATTCCTTTAAGCGAAACCTTTTTTAGATTTTTTTAAAACAATGTTAACTTTTGTCTCTGGTGAAATCACGATCTTAACACATTATAGTTCCCACATACTAAATATATTCTTCAATAGCAGTTTCAGTACTTTCTCACAGCTAATTCACTACCTCCACTTCCCCCTTGTACCAGACTTTCCTTCCATCTCCGATATCACAGCAATTAAACCTTAAAGCTCCGTACGGCTCTGATCCTATCGTACCTCTCATGCAGTATCACCCCATCACACGGGCTCTTCTTAGTGGATATCAAAGCTCTGCGCAACGAATTAGAAATATTTAAAATGCAAAGGAATCTACCATTTCAAACGGCTCAATTCGAAGTCCGGAGCTTTTTCCCCGTCTTCCGAGAATTCCGTTTCAACGAGATAACACGGAGGAGAGGGGATACTGACAGTTTGAAGTGCACGATAATAGCTATTAAAGACCATGAAAAAGAGCAGAAGAGAAAGGGAGAGATGAGACGAAAATGGTTAGCTATTAAACGGACATAGCGCTTAAAATCTGCGACGGAGTGAGAACTTTCTTCTTTGTATTGGAAGTTCAGACAGTAACAGTTCAGCAGGGCAGACTAAATAATCCTTGACGGAAACTCCCCGTTCGAAATCCTATATTAGCCGTCCAGATTTGAATGTAAATATGCCATTACGCTGTCATTACCGCGATCGGGCTCCACGGCTCGTAGGTCAGACCAGCCGCTGTTAATTTTGCTGTTTTTTTTTCCCAGTTTCTCGTCTTCCTTTTGAAATGTTAATAAGTTTCTATTAGTTAATGTGGCGTGACTAAAATTCAAATTAGACATCATTTATTTTAATGTGTGTAAAACTAGCTTGTCGGGCTGTTTAGTAATGGTCTCCTGCTGAACGTAACAGTGAGCCTGGTGGTGATTTGCATTGGCGGAGCAGGCGCGTCTCAGCTGGATATGGTGGAGTCCTGTCTGTAAAGTTGTGAAGAATTTGGTCTCTTCGAACATCATGTAGAGGAGTAAAATAATTCACAGTTCTAATATAAGTGAAAGGAACTGTATGCAGCCTGTGTTAGTTGTACATGTGCAAAAATCACAAATGAACCAGCATCTTAACCTGCATGTTGAGGACACATCAAGTTTTTCTGCCGCACTTGCACTGATTAATGTTTGGCTGGTGGTGCTGGGGTTTAGGTAGTGACCGTTCAGATCAGAGAGTCCTTTTAGGTTTAAACCAACCAACCATTTCAGCACTAAAATCTGCAACCCAAGTGAGAGACTCATGTGAGGCTCGTTCTGCCTTTTTCTTATATACCATTAGCGATTTTATCTCTTAACCCCTTTAAAACCACGGGGATCACCAGTGACACGCGGCGTTTGACTATAATTTACAGTTTTTACGGCACATGTCGGAGGAAGCGTCACCGTTATACGATGGCCTGGTGACTACTTTGCCTTTATCTTGTCGGCACGATTCCTGCCGCCTCGTCCCCGGCCTTTTCTCGCCCTTTTGCCACAGCTTTCCTCTTACGCCACAGCAGCTACGATGACATTGCTGCTTCCTCCGAACTGCCAAACTTAAGTAACATCCTCCCGAGTTTTCCTCTTCTATTTTACCACAGAAAAGTTTCAATTTAAATCATTTTGGACTCAACAACGTGGTGAAAGATGGACTGAAAGAACACGCGATAGGCTACGTAAAAACAAAGCAAAACAAAACAGGCGAAGAAGAAAAACGTGCAGCGTCAGAGGTCGCGTCTTCTTTCTTGATTTGTTTTAGACTCACCGTTTATTTGGAACCAGCAATTATTTATAAAAATATTCACCTGCACCCAGCGTTTAAAGGGTTAAACATGTTTATTAGACTGTTACAATCACTCTTTCGTCTTTACTTTCATTATCCCCAGAACATAATCTTAATATTTTTTTCCTTTGGTAACTGGTTCCACCACCGTGACAAAGATTAAGAAATAAAAGCAGTGTTATCTGGTTGTTTTGCTAATTTCATGAGTTAATATTACTGAGCTGGTGATGCTCAAACTTGCAAGTGCAGTTTAGAAGTCCAAAGTCTCATGGGAAATGCAAATTTATACCCTATACAGGAACATCAGCACATGCCACCTCCACATGCAAAACCCCCCTCAAGTCTAATCAATTGAAACGGTTGTTTATAGGTGTTGTGTACGTCTTTGCATTGTAAGTTATTTATTACATATAATGAAACTAATGAATCGCATATGTTCATTTTAGTGGCGCATATGCATTTCTGTATAAACTGAATGGCCAACTCTGCACTTGAATCAGTATGTGAAGCGCTCACGTCTCTGGGGTGTGAGCAGTGTTAGCCTGTAATTACACCTGATTAGCGCTGAGCCTTTCCCCGTCAGACTGTGAGACCAGGTCAATGGGAGAAAGTACACAACACAAGACCATTTCAACACAAACTGACAGCATGGATCTTCTAGCCTGCAGAGAATGATATCCTTCAAGTTTTGGACCATCACGACACCTAATTTGTAGCGCAAACAAAATCAGAACAAAATCTATAGCTATATCTTTTACCTCACTAAGAGATTACGACTTCAGTTATTGATGTTGATGCTGTTTCTCTGTGTCCTCCATACATTTTTTTTGTCTTTTTTATTCATAAACCACCATGTTTGTTTTGACGTTCACAGATCGTGCATTTCTCTGATTGGTTAAGCCACCTGCCAATCACACCCATCAAAAATCGTGAAGACAGGATACATTTCCCGACAGTTTTATATAAAAGCACGTAGCCTATTTAGTCTATGTTGGGTAAGACTAGCCTGGGACACAGAATACACACTTCTTTAATACTTTACCAAGATTGAGTCTGGTCACCGGTGAATTTCTCAGTTTTCAGACGGGTGACAGGTGGATTAGCCAATCAGGGACAAACATGATCTGTCCATATTGGAAAAATATCAAGGAAAAAATAAAAACATTGTGGATTTCTGTGGAATCAGTGAGCAAAGCGCTAAGCTATGAATTTGAAGTCGTTTGTAAATCATAGGTAATCAGTGAGCTCACATGTGTCACTGGGGAAAAAACAAAAACAAATCTGATTAAACGATCTTGAGCTTGAGATTTGGTGGAGGACGTGGGAGGTGAGACTTACATCGATCTAGTGTACCTCATTTAGAGTGTTTTGTTCAAGGTATAGAAATAAATCCATATGCAAGTATTTAGCTTTTTCCTTTGAGACAGGAAAGGTTGCTTTTCAAATCTTCCAACTTGTTCCATGCACTACATCTTAAAAGATCAATTTTCTAGCATAGTTAAATTGACTTGAATTAAATAGATTCATCTTAAAAGATCAATTTTAAGATTTTTTTTACTTAAGATGAGATTTATTTTTACTTGTTTCAAGATATTTCATCCTAATTTATCTAGATATCTTATTTATTTATCTAGATATTACAACTTATTCTAATCACTTTTTATATTAACTCAGTCCAGGTTAAGCCTCTTTAACTTCCTTCTCAAACCAATAAGGTGAAAAATCTTGCCTTAAATACTTGAAACTAGTGTTTTCTGCATAGAACAAGATTCGTATTTTGTCTTGTTTAAAGAAAACTTGGCAAGTGAAAATTTCTTACTGCACTGGCAGAGAATTTTACTTAAAATAGGGCACTTTTTTCTTATTTTTTAATAGGGATTTTTTGCGGTGTGTGTCTAGGGTGAACAAATGAATAGTGCATGCAAAAGTTAAATCTCTTTACATTTGAACAACAATCTGCTTGAGTGTAGAAGTCAAGCCTTAAAAGCCACATTCTAAATCTGACCCGTTTTGCATATATAGTTGGACAGAACGGGCAGCTGTGTTTGCATTAATCTACGTCCACTTAGCTGTAGTGTGTGATGGGCCTGTACGTGGCGGGCGCGTGGAGAGCTGGAGAGAGCCCAGCTCGGAGCCCAGCTGATGGGGAACATCTGGGTGATTGTAGGGAGCACTCCCACATCATGGCGACCGGCCCAAATTCCACAGTGCCCTCCGAAAAGACGGCTTTGACCTCGGTACAGCTGCCAGGCCTGCAGAGAGCGGACAGGCCAGGAGCGGCGGGCGCTGGACACAAGCACAGAGTTAGATGGAGCTCAGAGTCCAGCCAACGATTCAACATGTTCAGCTACCAGCAAGTGACAAGAGCTTTTGGGCCGGAGCGGGGAGAGCTGTGCCATGACAAGTTTAGTCTGTGGTGAGGAAGTTGGACTGAGTCATGAAACAGCTGGAACTTTAACTTTGGTTTAACAGATTAGATTTTTTCCCTTCACTTTTTTGGCTACATTTTGTTTATGTTTTTTAACATATTACTTTTTTAAAAGTCCTATATTACACAAAATGAATTCTAGTGAACTTTAAGCCATGTTAGAATGTTGTTACTCCACAAAAACATACCTGGAGTTATAGAAACTTTGTGTTTTCTTCCAATAAAACAAATGTAAAACGGTTAAAAGTTATTGAAATCCGAAAGCCGGGCGCAGGGACCATCAACAGAGACAAGGGGGCATTTTTTTTGGCTCGCACATGGGACTCGCTTCTCCAGAGACCACCATGCGACGGTAACCGTGGTCAGGCTGATATATCTTCTAAATCCTTCAAAACGACCTGAGAAACAACAGCTGATAAGAGCGTGCGAACATTCAGCTGACACCTCTGCCGAAGACGGACGTGCTACAGTCAAAACATGTCAGGTAAATAAGCTTTTAAAAAAAAAAAATTAATGTATTTGTATTATTAGAAGAAAACACAACGTTTCTATATAACAAGACAAAATGAATTTTCTAAACATACCTGGAGTTATGTTTTGCTTCATTCACACACGAGTAATCTGTTATTATTAATCTGTCTGCTTAGTTTATATTTTTATATACTATTACCTTACCTAATTTTACCTAATAAAACCTAATGCTATCCACCCAAATTCTTAATATTTATCATCACAAGATAGAACAGAGCATTTTGAGCTTTGGAGATGTATAGACTGATAATATATGGTTACTCAAACATGTGTGAATGAAACAAAATACAACTCCAGGTATATTTTTGATGCAACATTATAACACGGCTTAAAGCTCAGGAGAGTCGGTTTTTGTGTAACACAGGACCTTTAACAGAGTCTAAATTACATCCAGCTTCACTAGAATTACATTTGCACTCCGTATAACGCGCATAAATAAACAACAGCCTCGTCTAATGATTTTATTTTCCAAAGTACTGTTAGATGAGATATTTTACAACTATAATGTCATTAGTATTCATGCAGATGTTAATGGACTTCTGAAAAGACCTGCCCACTTATTTGATTCATTACGGTAATGAATGCAAGGAATGATCAGATAATGTGTTCCTGTGTCCTTGATATGCGATGGGAGTATTAGACTGACTTAAAAGGCTCATAGGTGTGGCTAAGCTCCCCTAATCTGCACCGCAATACTACACTCCCAAAACTATGGAAGAAAAAAACGAAAAAAGTACAGCAGATTAAACAAAACACAACGGAGTGAAGTTCATTTGCATTGGATTCCTCTTTTCAGACGCTTAAACTGCTTATTCAAGGATATCTCTTAAATTAGGCCCAAATATGCGGGTGAAACCAATTTACCAAGTGGCCACCAATGACGCTTGTCCAGTGATTTCTATTGAGATTCAGGGCGGTGTAAGCTTCTTATCTCCGCGCTCAAGTCCGCAGATATGGAAATACAATAAATGTGACGTTTTAAAGACGGGCTTAAACTAGTTCATTACAAAACCATTTTAAAGTGAACTCAGAGGACGTAATAAGTGTTCAGTGGAAGTGAATGTCGGCTGAAGAGGGTCGTGAGATGTGATTTTAATGGGGTTCTAAGGCTGTACTGGACTTTTTTGGTAAATAACTTTTCTTACATTTTTGTTAAACTGCTGTTACTGAAGCTGAGTGTCTTAAAGTCGGGATTAGACGCGCAAGTGACGATTAAAACTACACTGTAACTCGCGTATATAAGGCAAGTGTCATGATAAAACTGTTAGGCACACAGTGCACTTTTTGTATCGCAAATACACTCATCTTTAGGGTTTTTTTTAGATTCTCTAGATTAGAACCCTGCATATGGTTACAAATTTTATGCAAATTAATTCATCTAGAGGTCGCTGAAGACCTTGATCTATACTGTAATATAAAAAAACAAATAAATAAGGCATATTTGAATAATTTGTCATTTTATTCTGCAAACACAAACTGAGACTTGCATATAAATTACTTCAAAAGTTTATAAAAGTTGCTTAAAAAGCATGTAAATAAATAAAGATTCAGATAACCTCGATTAGCACCCTGCATTTTAGCATCCAAAAGATGATTGAGGATGAAATTTGGTAGAAAAATGTTTTAGAGGTTACTCGAGCTGCATGAGGTTTCCTGGAAAGTTACTAATTTTGCATTTTCAAGTAACTTTTCATGGACTTTCTAACACTATTTTGTGAGTGAAGATCTCCTTGCACTTCCGATAGGCATAGTTTCGAAGTTTTTCAATTGTGTTTTATTATATTTGGCCAAAATTGATCCAGCTCTGGGCTTAAAGGTGTAAAGGTGTCTGGAAATAAATGTAATAATATTAAATGTTGTGTTTTTATTCATAATAATTTTAAGAAACAGAATAAAAACATGCTCTTTCTGTGAGTGGGATCACCTCTCCACATATCTGACCAATAACTTGACCAAGAGACGTTTCCTACTTCATCGCCATGGAAACTCATTCGATTACCACCTGAAAAGTTACACAGCGCACCTTTAAACCTTTTTGCGCACCAGCTACATATAGAACACCACCAAAACTGACTGACACTTTGCACTGACTGTTGAAACACACGGAGGACTGCAGCCCGGTCCAGACTGCGTTACCGTGCAGCAGGGGACAATGCGGACACCATCAGTCATGTGGAAGAGCTTAATTACCTCAGCAAAACACAAACGAATGCACCTCCTTAATTGCGTCCTGATAGCAAACGCACAAACGCACACGCAGAACATTACACACAGCTTGTTGAACAGAGGAATTCAGCGCTATCTCCAACACGCAGACAATGTACACTCCAGCCCAGTGTGAAAGAAGCTACAGACAGCCAACGTGTCATCACATGCTAACGCGCGGCTCTGCTAATTACAAATTTAACATGCGCCGTGGAACCCGTGTCAGGCCAAACTGTTATTCATCAACAAGGCCTCCAAGTGGATCTGCTAATGAGTGAAGACAAGAGTTTGGATGTTTACTTTTAGGTTGTGAGCAAGAAGCATATGTGATTATTTGGAAGGGTTTGAGATCAAATAATTGGTTGTTAAAGGTCCTATATTACACAAAATTGACTTCTGTGAGTGTTAAAGCCATATTATAATGTTACCGCCTCAAAAACAGACCTGGAGTCGTGTTTTGTTTCATTCATGTTTGAGTAATCCTTTAAAATTAGTCTCCAAAGCTCAACACGCTCTGTTCCACCTTAACCTTCAAGTTAACATCTACCTTTTACCTTTTTTCAGTAAAGGTGGACAATTCTAGGACTGAAATCCTGAAGTGAAGGTGTATGTAGTTCAAAAACACAGTGGCACACTTCCTGTATTACCACATGACATCACAAAGTGGTTTTAGAGAAGAGCTCAGCCTAAATATGCCGTTTGGACACATCATTATAACACAGATCACAGAATAGCGTAATATCAGCCCTTTTAGAGGAGATGGAGCGAATGGGGTGGTTGACTGGACCTTTAAAAATTTCTTATTCAAAATTTACATAAAGAATAAAGAGATTTACCACTCCCAGACATATAGTACTGGTCATAACTTAAAATGTAAAAAACATGTAACTAAAATCGCCGTCGCCGAGTTGGCACATAGTTAATATCCTGACTTTTAGAGGGAAAAAGAAGTCGTAAAAGAAGTTGTATCCCAGTAGTTTAGACCTTTACAAACATTTATTCTGAAATGTGAGACTCATGTATTACTTATATTTCAGTCTTTTCTCAGATTTAATGTTTACAACGTGCACTGCTTCTCGTCATATAATCCTTACATACCGTAAAACACCAAATAAGCGCCAGTTCCAAATAAACGCTGAGTCTAATGTACGTGCTGGAAGACAGAAGTCGTGCAACAACAGGAAACAGGACTGATGTTCACGTCGACGCTACAGAAACCAAACTTAAAACCACGTGGCTCATTTGGATAAACTATGAGTGCTGAAAGAAACAGCTCCTTGTGCCGCTGATGCACAAAAAGGAACCTTAAAACCACAGAGCAAATTTGCATAAACGCTTTCAAATGTGGGAAACGCTCCGTTCCGTCTATATTTTGTTGTAACATTTCAAATTAACTCGCCTACGTCTGTATAGAAAGTCGCCTAAATTATAGCCATACTGGTTAAAAGAATTTGAGTACCGTATTTTCGCAGTTTTGCTGAGGTAGATTTGTGTGAGGAAGGATTAAAATTGCCGCCTGATCTCAAATAAATGCCTGGTCTGTTCAGTGAATGAAACAAATAAGATAAGACAGGACTTTATTGATCTCGCAGTGGAGAAATTCAACAGTCACAGTAGCTCCAGGACAGTTTAGTGCAAAAAAAGGGAAAAAAAGTGTGATGCAATTAAGATAATAAAAATATATATATATATATATATATATAAAGTGAATAAGTTTATGTACAAAATTTACAAATAAATGCCCCGGTGGTTCTTATTTGGTATTTTACAGTATTATTTCTTCTTTTTCAGGTGAAGTAAAGCGGTTATAACTTTTTTTTGGACCGGGGCCCCCCTTATTGGATTTAAGGGGCCCACGTACTTAATCTTTTCATATCTAGAACCAGCCCTGCACCAGAGTAGACGCTCCCCTCACCTGTGTACGCTCCCCTGTGGTCACTGAGTGTTCACTGTAGCGGACGGCAGACACACACCGGCTGATTAGGCTCTCTGTCTCGCCCGGTAAACACACACACACACACACACACACACACACACACACACGCACACACACACACACACGCCCTAAGATGAACGAGCAGCTCTCCTCACCGACTGCAGCCACATTTATTTAGGAACAGTGGGGAGAGTTTTGGAGGTGAGGAATAGTCCCAGGCAGCGGCGGGCACCCGGGCTGAGCTGAGCGGACAGGAGGACCACCACCGGGGCATCTGACAGTGATGTAGAGGCTGGCCACGTGCCCACAGATCCATCTCCAGGTTTACCGAGAGAGGGAGAGGGGAGGAGAGCGAGGCGAGGAGGGGGTGAGAGCGAGGGTGGTGTACAACAACAGTCGAGGTGTTTGAAAGTGACGCGTGGACAAATGGGGTTATGTTCAAAATGGGTCAAAAGTGAAACCAAAAATGAAAAAATTAAAAGCCAGGACAATAGAAATATACAAATCACTGACATAACTTACATGCATGAGGTATATTTGAATAAACTGTCACCAAATATTTTAAAATATTACTTTTTTCTTTTTATAATTTAGTTAGTAAAGTTTAGAACGTTCAAAATACACAATCGTAATAAAAAAAATCATAATTTTCAAGAACTTTTATTGTACTGTAAGGTTTAATTTCACTTGAATAGTTTATAATCATGCTGCTACTGAACTTGGATTATTTGATTGACTTTCAAAAGTTTTCTTCTTATTTCCAAGCTAAATTACCAGCCAATGTTTGTGATATATTATAGTTTATTGTTTTCTACTTTATTTTATTCCATTTTATTTGTTGCACGTTTAATATTTGTCTACGTTTCGCTCCAAGTTCCGCAGCAATTTCCTGATGTTGTGAACCTGTTCACTCATATGGCAGTAAAACCTTTCTGATTCTGATACTTTTCAATTATCTTTCATTATCTTACAATGCCAAAAAAAACATTATTATAACTAAAAATGTACTGATCTATTCTAATAACTGGTCAGAAAAATTTTTAAATTATGGTAATGAATGAACTCTACTGCACAAATTTTCGGAAAATAATCCTTGTTACAAACTGTATAATCAAAGTCAAGTTTCAACAAGATTTAGGTAAGCAAATAGATATTTTAAATAATAAACAGCTTTGTATCGTCAATTTTTCCCCCAACTGTTTGGAAATTTCAATTGGAATTTATAAAAATCCTACGAAGAATTCCCCAAGTTCTTTCAACACTCAGACTCAGCAATAACTCCATAAACCTCCCTGTGATCCCCCCCCTCCCTCCCTCCTCCTCTGGTACAGTTGGTGCATTACCTGTCACTCTCCCCGCTCTCCCCCAGGGGCCCCTTCTCTTCACTGGGGCCCTCGGGGGTCCTTGTGACAGCCACATGTACACCAGGGCAGGGCTTTGATGACTGGGACGCGTTTAGTTTATATTTATGTATTCAAGCTGCCCTCTGCTGTCTGCAAGCCCAATAACAGCACCCAACAAAGAGCGCGCACAGGCAGGAGCGGGCAGGAGCCGACAGGAGCCGACAGGAGCCGACAGGAGCAGCGTCGTGTGATGCGGTGTATGTATTGTCTTTGTATTGTCTTTGTGTGAGCGGACCTGCTGTTATCTGCTCAGCCGTGGAGACTTTTAACACTGTCACGTGCAATACAAGCAATGCAAGAAGTGAGGGCTTTTGTATCAGGCAATTCAAAGGAGGACTCATTGTAAAAGGGGAAAAAAAGGGGAATGTCGTCATTTTTATTTTATTTTTTTATTTTATTTTATTTTTCATTTTATTTGCATTTTTATTATTTTATTTTGATGAATTTTTTTAGATTTTTTTCTTATTTATATTTTTTGTTTTTTATACCAAAAGATACTGCATGCGAAATTAACTTAAGTCATTATAACTTGCACTGTGTAATACATACAGGCAGAAATAATGCATGAATAATTAATAGTTCAATTAAGGAGTAAATAATAACACAGTGGGTAATAGATCCTAGATTAAAAACACTGATATTTATTTTATTTTTTAATGTACATTTACTTACCATTTTAATAACCACAAATGTTATGTTTTGTTAAATCAGTAAATATTAAACTAAATCAGAATAAATGACAGAATTGCCAACAAAAAACACTGAACCCATCTTCTATTCATTACGACGTATATTTATTTTGTCCTGCTCACAAAATATTTACTCAATTTTCTTCATTATTTTCAAATCACTGCTTTAAGTAAGTACAACTTTATTGCTTTTTGTTGATCGGACACAACTCAATATTTCAAAATTTACACCATTTCCCAACATTTTCTGAATTTTTTTTGCATTTTAACACTTGATCTAAACTTGAAATTCTTTGTTTTGTCCTAAACACGTTTAACTCTGCTTCATTCGCATCAAATTGACCTTCTCGTCTTGTGCTCCTCTCCTTCTAAACCCCATTTCTCCTCTATTATCTGTTACAATCCACACTTAACACCGCAATTTGTCTGCATCCCATTCACGGCTAATCTTTCTTATTTCATCGCTTCTTTCCCTCCGCTGACCTTTGACTCCTGAAAATGAATTGATGCATTTTTTCCCCTCCGTTTTTTTCTGCGCCGACAATTAGATTATTACTGCGATTTCCTTAACTAAAAGAGAAAAAAGTAGCGCGACGTGAATTGAAATGAGTGCGCAGAATGCCAGTAACGCGTATGCTAAGTAGGGCAATGCTATTTCCCCTCGGTATTAGCATATCAGATTTCTGTTACCTACTGGAGACAGGTCCGTGTTGGGTTGTAAAAAAAAGAGAAAAAAAAAATCGTAATCATATTTTCAGAGTCAAGTGGATGTTAATGCCCCATTCCCTTCATAAACCACGAGAGCGTTTCTTCTTTTACATCTTTTAAAGGAAAATTGTACACTTTAACCTCGGCTTTGAGACAGCTGTCCACATGGAATACGCCGCAGTCCACATAGATAATCCTGACGGCTGATAAGACGGACAATTTAACATAATTATTAAGCACGGGTGTGAATAGTAACCAGTCATTTAAGCATATTATGGGGTCTTTAGCTTGGCACGGGAAGGATTTTGTGTAGGGTATTAGTATATTTGAAGGCAATAGAACAGATAGAGGCAACTGTGCATAAGCGGGAATCTATGGGAACTTTTCGGGAACTGCTCACGTGTCGTTTCTTCTATTCTCACTGTGATTGGTAATGAAATACTTGCTAGTTTGAAACCAGATGCCCTTCCATACTCAATTTGACCAATACTGACCAAGTTTAGGCAAGCAAACAGACACGTTAAAGAAGAAATAGCATTTTATCTTCAGCTGCTCATTTGTGGTTTCTTCTATTTTCATTGCGATTGGTGAAAAATACTTGATTTGTCTTGTTCCGTTTTGTCACGTCTATTTTTGTGTCTTGCTCGTCACACGTGTCCTGTCTGTGCTGTCTTGATTTGTTATGTTTTTGTTCTTTTTTTAAGTTTTTTTTTTTTATTATTGTTATATTTTGTGTCTTTTTTCATTGTGGTTTAATTTTTGGTTGTAATTTGGTTTGAATATTATTGTTTTTACTTGTGTTTATTGTTTAATTTCATATGTTGACATCTGTTCAGTTGACTAAGATTATTATATCACAGACTATGAAGGAAATAAAAAATGAAATAAAATACTTTTAATCCAGATGCCCTTCCATACTCAACTCAATTTGTGTGGCCATGTACCGAGTGTTTGAGGCTACAAAACATGACCTGTTAATGCTGAGGGAGGGTCTGGGTTTTGACATGAATATGAAATGTGTAACTTTCTAGATGTTTCCATGGAAATGGAAAGTACCGTGACACCGTTTCCATGGAGATAGATAAGTTAGATGCCATACTAACCAATGTCTTAGCCAGAAGGAACATTTCCACGGAGACGAGCAGGAGGACGCCATGCTCCAGGCCAAATAAGAGTCAGGTTTGTGGAGATGCAAGCCCACTCAGAGTCTTCAACTGCAATTAAAACCTCCAAACTGAAGAACCTGCTTTTATTTTAGTCTACTTTTTGGCTAAGTTACGCAGTGGGGCTTTAAATAGGTGTATATAATGGCATAGGCAGTGTCTAACAGCGTCATTCCCATTAAATCAAGTGCTGCATCGAGCACTGAATGAAATTGAAGTCTGGGGCAACACTCACAAGACCACACTGCAAAGATGATATATTTTACAAAAAAGAGCCATACAACGCATTAATCATGCAGGATATTTTGATCATACTAATGTATTATTTCTAAAAGGGCAGTGTCTCAAACTCTTTGACCTTGTCCAGTTTAAAATAGCTCAAATTATGTTTAAAGTAAAAAATAATACAATGCCATATAATATACAAAAAATGTTCAAATACAGAGACTGCGTATACAAACTAAAGGTAACTAAAGAGGTAAAGCCATGTTACAGCTTTATGCACGGACTACACTTAAAAACAGATGTGTTTCCATTTATGGAGTAACTTTATGGAATAGACTCAGTGATGAAATCAAACAATGCAGTAATATTGTTTCATTTAAAAGAATGCATAAGAAACTACTATTAGATAAATATAAAAATAAATTAAATTAAACTTCAAATACTATTCCTGACATGAATTAGAGAAGTACTGTTATCTGACTATTGTCTCAGTGTGGAATGATGTAATGTAATACTTTCTGTAATGTAATGTAATGTTTTACTAAGACCAGAATAAGCCTAAGGCTTCATTCTACTCCTCCTCAGACATAATGTCGTCTGCACAGAAGATGCTTTCATGTTGTTTATGTTTGAGAAAAAACAAAAACCTGTGAGCCGGTATCACACTCCTTTATCCCGCAAGAAGACCTTTATTCTGCCCCTTCACTGATTTGCTAGCCTACCTGGATATGAAGGGTACACTGTTGTGGTTGTGTCCTTGAGCAAGACACGTTACCCATCTTTGCTTTGTATGAATGTTTGTGAAGATGTGCAGGTTTGCGTCCTTCAGTCCACACTGGAGCAGCTGTGACTACAACAGCCCCTCACCACTACAGAGTGGACTGAATGAATAATGCAGCGTTAAAGGGATAGTCCGGGTTTTTTGACATGAATCTGTACAACGTCCCCATCAGCAGAGTCCGGTGAGCAAAGTTCTTGTCCGATTTTGGTGCTGATGAAAGTAGTCTGGCAAGTTGCCTGGGGTCATGAAAATAAAGCATTTTTCTTCTCAAAACAATATGTGTTCAAAAGAGTGATACATTTGCCTCACAAAACACACCTCATAATCATGGCACTATTTTCTCTCCATTCGTATCACTGCACGCTACCACTGAGTGACAACCACGCACAAATCCAACACTTTTTCAGTTGTTTGGCAGTGTTTACCTGCTCAGACCGATGACGCGACGCGATAGAGCTAACGTGAGAGCTACAGCATAAGTATACATGTTCTATAAGCTATATAAGAATATATACAAAAATGATGCAGATTTCTGATTATCCAGGCTGTACTAACAAAAACCTGGCTGAATCTTTGCACACATTTCTCCATTTTCTTGTCATGGACATTGCTTTGAAGCAATTTTGGCTTCTTGCCATAGGCTTCAATGTGGGAAAAGCTCTGCAAGACACCAGCATTCAGGACTGCAGGAAAATCGTTCTGATTTGTGATGCAGACAGAAGCTGGCACACTGGCCTCCACATCAATTGAAAGGTCTTGCATCTGTGGCACAATGAGATTCCATTCGTGGCAGCAGTAGCTCCACCTCTGTCGGTTTACTTCACACTTAAAACAAGTGCACCACCATTTGTCGGTCACCCGGTCTCACAGCTCCAGCTGTGGCTCCAGCTTCAGCTTGTCCCACTCTGTCCCTCCTGTTTCTCTCTCTGCTGTTCTGACTCCATCTGGTGAATTTGGGCATCAGTATATTCGGGTTCATAAAGATCTCCCCTTGGCTCTGTGCTAAAGGCCACGTCTTCATCGTCAGTGTCGTAGTCACACATGTTGTCGTGAACTTTCCGAGCAGTAAACACAGTGAAACAGGTTCACCTGGAGACAGCGCGGAGTGATATGAGCAGAGAGAAAATAGTACCAAGAGATTATGAGGTCTGACTTTTTCATGGTTCACGTTTTGTGATCCAAATGTATCACTATTTTGATCAGATATTGTTTAGAGAATAAAAACACTTTATTTTCGTGACCCCAGCCAACTTGCCGGACACTTTCGTCAGCACCAAAACCCGGGAAGAACTCGGCTCATCGGATGCTGTCGAGAGGTGTTGATGCGCGACACTGCTGACGGGGACATACAGATTCATGTAAAAAAAAAAAAACTATCCCTTTAAAGGTGCACTGTGTAACTTTTCTGATGGAAGGCTGTCTACTCGTCTCCACGGAGATGCTATTGCTGAAACGTCCGATAGCATGGCATTAAACATCTCTCTCCATAAAGCAGGTGACGCTACTGAACCAAGTTACAGGTCAGATCTGTGGGGAGTTTTTCAAGACAATAAAAAAATCTCCTGTAATTGAATAAATGCAAGTTATACAAGTTTTAAGCAATACTGACGAACATTTCAGCAAAGCAATAACTTCTCCATGGAGACCTTCCCCCTCAGAAGTTACACAGTGCAGCTTTAAGCATCTGTGAGTCTGCAGAAAGCTTTATATACATGAATTAAAACACCAGAGTTTAACCACACGCTGAACTATTTAATTCACATCCGTAATTCACTTAACTTTAAGAGTCTTTGTTGCATTTGTTGGGTTAAAGTAGTAATATTGCACTTTGTTTTGCAAGTAAAAACTCATAAATGCTGCAGTTTATTTACCAATCCAAATCGTAACCAAAATCAAAGAACATACTCGTAACTCACAACACAGAGCAACACAATTACTCAAACATCATTAAATTTAGATTCATTTTTGCCATTATAAAAGATAATTGTTAGCAAAAGTCATTCCCATAATAAAACCATTGCGAGAAAATGAGGGGTGAGGTGCTCCCTAAACAAACGCTGTTGACCAACACCATTATTACCTTGGTGCTAATTACTTTTCAGCTTTTTGGTTTAATTGCTTCAATAAAAAATAATCTATAACGCTTTTTTAATTACACTTTGCGGGTGACCTATGTAAAGCCAATTTTATTATGTTGCCACGGTAATTACTCTGTCATAGTCTGGGTACGCGGCAAGTGTTCTCAAATTCGCCTTTTTTATTTAGTTGTTTTGCATAAGAAAAATATGTTTCTGAAAAAGTCTATTAATTATACAAATTAAAGATTGCTTGCTGGGGTATTAAGTAGTGATTACTTTGATTAAATAGCTTAGCGTTTTAGTATGTTCCTCATAATAAACATGGTAATTGTAATGATTTGTCCGTCTTGCAAATGGCGTACCTAACCGTTATTGTCGCACGTAATTGCTTTTTAGTCCCATTTGGTTGATCATGCGCTACATTAGCTGTAAGTAATTCCTAGCATCTTTTTTGACTAGCGCCTTGTCGGTGGCTTTCATTAGCGTGCCGCGCGGTGATGGCTACACCGCGCATTAGCGACGCAGCCAAATGGTGTGCTGGTTAAGAGCTAGTCAATTAGCGCAATAAAGTGTAGCAGGTACGGCAGGAGGAGCGGGGCCTGAGAGGGAGATGTGTCTGCCTGGGCAAATGTGTGCTAATGGTTTAATAACAAAACAAGGTGATTTGAGGTAGAATAACATTGTTTGGATTTGTTTTGGATGGGACTATTGCTTCAGCTACCTAGAAACAGCCCGTCGACGGAAATTTGGAGTCCAGGGGCAAGAAGCCTTACATGGGCCTCCTCCTCTAATATTAAAATGACAGTAAATGAAAGATGGTCTAATTCTGGGCCCCTAAAACCCTGGGGCCTTCCGCTCAGTCTATTGCCCTGTGTATGCATACATTGGAGTTTATATACTATAAGCAAAGATGATAAGATAGGAAAGAAAATTGCCACCATCAATATTTCTACAAAATGACTTGGTGCAACTGTTAATGATGATACAGCAATAGTCTATAAGTGTGTGTTTCCTTGTGATGCTTAATGTCACTTCTCAGTCACTCTGGTTACGTTTACACTGAAACAAATCACCGTATCGGAAACGATTTGCATCTAGACACTTGCACTGTATCTGAAGTTGCAGTAGCCGATTTCGGGCTGAGGAAGATGGCAAGCATGAAAACAGTCTTTTGTTCCTCGTTTTCCTTGGCCTCCTAGCAAGTAGCTCTAGCTACGCTGTTTCCCGTTTGTCTATGGTTTGTTTAAACTGTTTTCCTCAATAGTGTTACATGACCGATGTCACAAACCCAGCGAATCAGGAAGCCACAAGTCACAGTGACGTGATCCAATAAGGACGGCAACAAGAGCTCCTACATCAGCGTATCAAAATTTTCACATGTCCACACAGTGCCGGATCAGATCCATGCTCATATATACAGATACAGAGAAATTACATACATACATAAATTCGTGGGAGCTGGCGACATCAGCTCGTTCTGTCTCTGGAGCCGTTTTCCATCGGATTAGTGTGAACGAACACTGCACCACAACAAAAACGACTCAAATACGTACTAGTGTGGATGGGGCCTCTGTGTTGGTATTGGCTCTGTGGTCCCAGCTGCCCAGGGGCAGACTGACAAAAGTGAGGCAAAGCACTCATTCACACGACACTCTTATGGAGGCAAAGTGTCTTGCTCAAGCACAATGAAGGAAATGAATTTCCTTCAGGATAGATACAGCATCTGTCTATCGATCTTCCATCTGTCCATCTATTCATCTGTCCGTCCATCCATACACACTGCTTTGGTTAAAGGTGGGATTGAACATGCAAACTCTTTTACAATTACATATAAAACATTTCTGATTAACATATTTGTATATTATGTCTACAAAATAAATACCTCAAGAGGGAGCCATTTACATCGAAGTGAATGGTAAAATCTTAAATTAACAGTCAAAAAAAGTTACAGATGTGAAATACACTGCAAAATCAAAGATCAAGACAAGTTAAAATGACATTATAGCTTAAATTAAGAAAGTTTTATTATGATTTGAGCAAATTTCACATGACAAGTACAATAACCTGTCAATGGAACACTGTTGTTGTATTGTTTTTGGAGTGTAGCAATCATTTCATAATCAGTAATTTCCAGTTAAACTCAATAAAAATCCTCGCGTACGTCATCTGTTTTCCTTTTGACTGGTCCATGGGTCCTTAATCCAATTCTCTTAGCGCTGTAACTTTCAAAGGAACAGATCTTATGAGAACAGGATTATGAGTATATTTAGTAAAGGAACTTCAAATAACAACACTAAGTAGAGTGCTTTGTATCGTGGAAGCCTCGCCTCTCCAGAGACCTGGCTCGTCTCTTATAAATAGCAGAAAAAGAGCAATAACCCGCTGCAGCCATTCTCCGCTTTCATTAAAGCACAATTTCTCTTTAGAATTCCCCAGACCTGCTGTAATCTATTGGCCTGGGAGGAAAATACTAATCAAATCCAAGAAACCGTACAGGTTTTATTTAAAAATATCTAATTGTACTTTTTCTGAGACTTCTTTAACCACGAGTAACAAATGCACTCTATATAGTCACACAGGTGGATGGAGAATCGAAATCCATTTTAGTCTGTAGAGCTTTTTATGTTTTTAATGTCCAGATTTACTGTATTATGATTATTTTTATGATTATTTAGAGCCTTAAAGTATGACCAAAGATAATGAACAAAAATGTATTAAGGGTGATTCAGTCTCAGCAACTAATTAAATTAAAGTACAGTATGTAACTTTCAGAAGGTTGTATGTCACCTGCATGATTGCATAGAAATAAAGTTAAAAGTTTGGGACATTTGCCATAGAGGTAAATACGTTTTATGCCATATTGTGGACAAGAACATTTCCATGAAAACAAGCAGTAGGCGGTCCGCCTGCAGGCTAAATAAGTCAGGTTTGTGGAGCGGCAAGTTCATTTGTTATAATGATCCATGTTTTTCTATGCATTTCTGAGCAAAGAAAATAAATAAAAAATGTGGCAGTGGCTTTAAAGGGTTTGGGTTAAGTATTAGCATTACAACATTAAGTAGTTACATACATCTGTTAGTGTTATTAAAATATAAAATAAAAATATGATGTAAAATAACTAAATATTGCATAATGAAGATAATAAAGTAGCTATACAGTGAGTAGAATAATTTCCACTCCCCTATAGCCCAGTGAACTCCTTCCATCTTTGTTCTGTTATGCCTTAAACAATAGCTAAGCCTTTCTGGAGCTGTGGGACTGCCGTGGGACTGCCCTAGGACTTCCCTGGGACCTGGGGGCGGAGGGGGGTAGGGGCACTCTTCATGCCGCCGTAGCCAGAGACCCGCCCGGAGCACGGACAATTACAGCGCTCCCTGGTGGCTCTTTGCTCCGTGTGCGCCTGCTGGACTGTGGGGGTAAGTGGGGGCGGGCGGAGGACTGAGCTTGCCCGGGCCAGAGGCAGTGAGCCGGGGGAAGGCCTGTCTCCGCGTCCCCCCCGGGAGGCCGGAGCTGCAAATGGAGCGAGGGCTTTTACCTGAGGAGCAGACGGACGGGAAAGAAAGACCAGTGGTTCAGACGAGGATGAAACCGGTGAAGATGTGATTGAGGCGTTTGAAGAAAGAGGAAAATGTAGAACTGTGCTTTGACATTTTCTTTGTGTGAGAGCTGAGGGAGAGTCCGGGTGACAGTGAAAGAGGAAGTCGTGGCAAGACCTGTATAATAGATGTAAATGCTCTTGTGCGGCGAAGCTAATATTTTTGGAGAATATGATTAAACCTGCTCTTTATAACTCCACTGTAACTTGTCTCCATGTAGATGTGACGGTGGTTTTGGCATTAAACTTCTCTATCTCCTTGGTGACACTTCTATGCCAAGTTACAGGTCAGATCTGTGGAAAGGTGACCCCACTCACGGTAAGAATACATGTTTTTAAGGTATTTTTGAGCAGAAAAACCATACTGAATAAAAGCAAATGTCATACCTATAATAAATACAGTCTACAAAAATGTTTACTCTTATTCAGTCTCAGTAATCGGAGTGATTTGGCAGATATTTATGCCTGATGCCTTTCCTCACAACCAGCCCTTATTGTAGACTGATTGAGGGTGATGTAGGTGAAGTGTCTTGCCCAGTGACACAACAACAGTGCGTTATTATTTCGCGTTTTATAAGAAGACTGCAAATTGCAAATGAGAAACTAATACTAATACTAACAACTTTGTCAAATCCTACTCAGCCAATCGGAAATCCTAAAGCTGCACTATGAAACTTTTCAGGCGGAGTGTCCGCTACATGCAGGTCGCCATGGAGATGTTCTTTATTTACTGTTTCTAGTTTGCATTTATTCAGTTTATGTGGGTTTTATTGCTCAAAAAGCCTCTACGCAGATAAGAACTGTACCATGGCCTTGTAACGTCACCTGCTGTGGGACATTCTGGTCAATGCAATAACATCTCCATGGAGAGGTGACCAACCCTCCGCCTGAAAAGTTACACAGTGCATCTTTAGACAATGCATCTATGCCAGTTTACACACCAAAGTTTTCCAAAGAGTTTTTACTTTAAGTCGAACTTTAACTACTACTGCACTTAATATTACCCTTAAACACACATGTTGATTTGTGATCCGTCTTTACAAAAACACAGCGCAGTACATTACATCCTGGACTCCTCACCTCTCTGGAGAACTCCTCTTCTTTAAAAACCACAGGAAAAAGAGCAACAGTCTGCCCCGACCATCCTCCACTTTCATTAGAAGCACAATTTCTCTTTTAAATTCCCCAGACCGATCGGGGGTTGTAATCCATTGGCCCTGTGAAATATAGAGCATGTAGAATCACCTTATTGTACGACATAAAGTGAGCCGTCCCAATGCGCCCGGCCCCTAATTACGGCTGCATGCCTCTGAATGTAAGGCCCAAGTTAGCGCAAATGGGAAAGCGACTCAGCAGCGCGCTTTTTAGTCCCATAATGTATTACCGAGCGGCTACCGGCAATCAGCGAAAGGAACATTCAAATGACCAAAGTGTGGACAGGGGGACCGGTAAGGAAGTCGCACGCCGTGATTTAAGATATTGGCCCTAATGAAAGTGACCGATCCCAACCCTGATCCGAATGCGATGCGGAGAATTAAGGGCAAGAACGGGTCAGGAAAGTACATATACCGAGGGCAAAGGGAGCAAATGAAATGCACAGACTTCGGAGCGGGTGTTTACTTGTGTTGAGGTAAACATGGAGCGCGGTAGAGATCGGGGTGTCGGTAAAGATGATATAATCAATTTTTGTTGTTGTTTGTTTTGTAGTCCGGGAGTGTGTTCCAGGCCACACGCAGCTTCACCTCTGGCTCCCGAGACCCAGTGTTGAACGGCTGGTTAAGAGGAAGTAAACAGGAGGAAACAATGTAAATGGCGCATAGGGCAAAGTGGGTGGGATTTGTCGGTATTGCAAATTGCAGTCGTGTTCTATGTAGCTTTTCATGGCGTGTCTTAAGTGACCTGCTCTTGTGTTTTGTTTCTTTTCAATTGAATGCAATAAATTAGGTTTGGAACAATAAGCATTTCCATGTCTCATAAATAAACTAAATAAAAAAATAAAACTAAAACTATATGCCAAGAGTGTGTTGAATATTAAAGGGGATAATAATATGGTATTTTCAGATCTATGTTATGTTGTTTTCTCATGACAAACATACCGGAGTTGTGTTTTGTTTTATTCACACATGTTTAACGCACAAAAACAACACTCTGTTCCACCTCGTGATGTCATGTGGTAATACAGGAAGTGCTCCACTGTGTTTTTAAACTCCAGACACCTTCACTAAAATCATTTGGATGTTTTAAGCCCTGCAATTGCCAATCTCTACTGAATTAAAAGTAAAAGGAGCTGTTAACTTGAAAACTACCACATCATAAGGTGGAACAGAGCATTTTGAGCTTTGGAGATGTAAACAGACTAATAATAAAGGATCACTCAAACACGTGTGAACGAAACAAAGCACAACTCCAGGTATGTTTTTGGGGTGGTATCAGCGTTATAACATGGCTTAATGCTCATTCAGCTATTGGGATCTATGTTCCTTGCGCTACAATGTTGTTTAACCTTAAGGGTCAAGACTAATTCACTAGTCATGGGCAAGAAAACAGCATTATAACGTGACTTAAATCTCACAAGTCAATTTTGCATAATATAGGACCTTTAACTTGTTACCTGGGACTAACTTGTTCCTCACGTTCACAAACCCTTTTGGAACATCACCGACCATCACAGATCATCTCGCAGAAATGCACGCTGCTTTTTCTTACACGGTGGCTACTGCTAAAATACTTTGTTTCCTGAAATTTCCAAGGAAATGCTTTGTAATTCGATGCAGATAACTCACAGTGGTCTGACTTTGACACAAGGAGTTCATTTCACAATTTACACTATGGATGAAAAAATGTACAATGCAGCTTTAAAGGTCCTACACACGATTTTTCCCAATTTTTTTTACATTTGAGAAAAATCTTAAGCTCTCAAAATAAGTCTGAGACCTGTCTGCATTGGAAATATTTTATTGTCTGATAATCATGAAAAGCTAGTTGTTGTTAGTATTTATTTTATTTAACCTTTATTTAACCAGGAAAGTCCCATTGAGATCACTAATTTCTTTTTCAAGGGAGTCCTGCCATGCACACATCACTTTCCTACTAGGATGAAGTGTCTTGCCTAAGGACACAACAACAGTTTTTGTCACTGGCGCCCCCCTGTGGCAGCTGGAATTCCCAGTGGTCTCACGTTCAAGTACTAACCAGGCCCGGACCTGCTGAGCTTCTGAGATCTGACGGGATCAGGCTTTGACAAGCCGGTAAGGCCACGTATTACTACATTGAAATCATTAGTACGCTCAGAAATGGTTAAAAATGGATTCGTTTTTCACGTTTTTTAAGCCTGAAAAATCATGTCCAGCGCCTTTAAAGTCAAGCAATTTCTGGACACCATCAAAAAACCATCTTGTCTCTTACAAGCCTAAAAGAACAAAGGGAGAACACAACAAAAGAAAAGCTTTGGACTCAAACTTTGCGCTGTGTAAAGGTTGAAAAACACAAAAAAACAAGAGGTAATAGAAAGAGGAGAGCCTATGGAGGTGGAAGATGAGGAGATGGAGACAGCTCCCACTGATGGCTGCTAACTGATCCCAGAGTCGGTGATTGACAGCCCCTGACCACCGCGCGCCTGGCCCTGGCTCTCCACACTGCTGAGCACAGCGGGCAGCGTGAAGGCTCGCACCGATTCCCAATAAAATGGACATTACGGGGGATAAACAAGAGGCAGGAGCGGCAGTAGCAGAGGTGAGTGTTGAGCACGTAGCACTCTCTATCACACACTGTTCCAGGGTTCACTGACTGGGCACTGTTCCACCACAGCAATATAGAGCCACTCACGGACAACCATCTTATTGAGAAAGCTCCGATGACCACTGGTGTGTGTGTGTGTGTGTGTGTGTGTGTGTGTGTGTGTGTGTGTGTGTGTGTGTGTCAAACGGTGCAGAAACACAAGTGGAGAAGTATGTGGCAGCAATAGTTTTATTTACAGAGGCAGTTTGTGATCTTTTTGTATTGGAGTGAAAACATAATCTAATAGTGTAAAGTAAAGGAGCTGCGTTGTGAAATTGAACTTTAAAGGGCCTGTCTTACACTATTTTATGATCTATGTTACAATGTTGTTATGACGAAATATGTTACCGTACATTTCGGACTATAAAATCCTTTAATTTTCTGAAAAATCTACAGTGCGTCTTTTAATCCGGTGCGTCTTATGTATTAATTCTGGTTGTGCTTACTGACCTCGAACTGATTTTATGTGGCACACGGCGCTCAAACATCTGTCAAAATGTTTTAGCACGACTTTGTTAAGCTACGAAGCTGCACCACTTGATGGATTGTCGGAGAATTACAGCGATCGTAGTCATGAGCCTCACGGAGTAATACGTACTGTGCTTCAACATCATATTATGGTGTGTGTGTGTATAAGGAGCCCAAAATGGCACCGGCTACACGCCCAAGTGAAGCAAACTAATTCGGTGCTGCCATCATTCCAGGTGGATTATCCAAAGAACTCCAACCGCTAGACATTGGTGTCAACAGGTCAAAAGTTAAATTGCAGCTGCGTGGGAGCGTTGGACGACAGAATGAAAACATACATTCACCAAGACAGGAACTGCTAATGGATTCTGGATGCCCGGGCTAAGGTATCAGTCTCGTTTAATGCGCCTTATAATTCGGTGTGTCTTATAGTCTGAAAATTACGGTAATCAAGAAGTTTATTTCTCCTATTACTCGATGCACGTCCTTTCCACATCACAAACATATCTGGAGTTGTGTTTTGTTTCATTCACACATGTTTAACGCACAAACTCTCAAACGGTCTGGTCCATCTTCGGATGTCATATGGTGATACAGGAAGTGCTGCACTATGTGTTTAACCTCCATACACTTTCACTACAGAATCCCGTGGAGCATTTCAGCCCTGGAATCGCCAGTTTTTACTCAACAAAAAGTAAAATGTAAATAACTTGACAACTATCGCTTCATGACAGCACAAAGCGGAACACAGCATTTTGAGTTTGACTCTCGTGAGCTTTTAACCACGTTTTAATGATGTTACCTCTCCCAAAACATACCTGGAGTTGTGTTTTGTTTCATTCACACAGGCATTTTTTGAGTAATTATGTGTTGGTTGTATTAATCTGTCTTCATCTCCAAAGCTCAAAATGCTCTGTTCCACCTTGTGATGTCATGTAGAGGTAGTTTTCAAGTTAACAGCTTCATTTTAACATTTTTGATAAGATTAGATTGGCAGTGTTAGGGCTGAAATGATCCAAATGATTGTAAAGTGAAAGCGTATGGAGTTTAAAAACACATTGGAGCACTTCTTGTATCACCACATGACATCACAAGGTGGAACCGAGTGTTTTCAGTCTGAGAGTTTGTGCGTTAAACACGTGTGAATGAAACAAAACACAGCTCCGGGTGTGTTTGTGATGAGGAAACATAACATAGATCAGAAAACAGTGCAATTTGAGTAACAGGACAAACGCACTTCTCGATTAACATATTTCCCGATCATTTAAATAAATCTGGTAAGTATTAGACATATTGAAACTGCACTGCCTAAATCCCAAATATGTGTTTATCTTTGTAAGTCAGTCCTGATAGTTCTGAACTTTGCACATTTCTGCTCTTTTCATCCACAGATCCTGCCATTCCTCCTTTCTTGCGAGCTCTCTCTATTACCATCAAGCCAAGTTACATCTTCACCCGTCCGTAGCCATGATGATTTTTTTTCTTTTCTTTATCCAATCATCAACAGCGCTGTAAACAGTCTGAGCGTGGATTACTGTAGTGGAAAATGAACGCATATGCCCAATTTGCATTTTAATGAACAGCCATTATTAAGCAAAACCATCCCGGCCACATCAAGCGACAATAAAGTGGACAGTTATTACAGCTATCAAATATTTCATTACAAACCCGAGATTCAACGTTTAAAGACGGCATTCGAACGGACCACTTTTGCTTATTGTTTGTTCTGGATATCCACTAATTTATTTAACAACATTCGCAATTTGACTTCACGAAGACATACGCGGAGAACCATGCGGAAAATTTATGCGCGGCAAAGTTCATCGGCTAACAAAACACGGCTCAATTAAAGGGGAAGTAATGGCGTCGTCTGCCGCGGTGATAATAAAGGTTCCTTAAAGTGGGGGCCCGTCCGCAGTCATGCTATGTAATTTACTTAATGCATTTCCCCGGCGATCTTTAAAACACTTGCGTATTCAAATTCGCCGTCATAATCTCGATGACAGAAGACATTAATTTTCGGCGTCCATTTTCTCGGCGAAGTCTTTGATTAAAATTTCACATGTTGTAATGAGGCGCTGAGCATTTCCTAAACAGCAGTCGCTAACAGTTCGCCGTGCTGATTCTTCGCTACCACTTCTAATCCTAATCAAAACTGTTAAAGGGTAGAGGATAGCTTTATTTGCATGCTAATGGAGATGCATTGTGCGCGAATTGGTCATTAAAGTAGGGCGACCAGACGTCCCTGTTTACCCGGGACAGTCCCAGTTTTGAGCCCTGTGTCCCCTGTCCCAGCAGATTTATCCAAACCAGTGATTTGTCCCGGTTTTATACAAGAAATGTCCCAGATGTCTCTATTTTTGATCAGTTTGATCCCTGCTAACAGTAAAGAGTAGGGGTGGCACGGTTCGGTTCGTATTGCAGTTTAAGGTTGCAGTTTTTGGTTCTTGTTTGATTTTGTTATATATAAAACAAAAAAAACTGTCAGTACAAACATAATATATATATTATATATATATATTTGATTTTTTTTTGCCCAGAATGATGCAGAATCATGTTACCAAACAGCGCGGCGTATGGGAGAAAACGCAGTCTGTGTGGAATGGTCTAGTCCTGTTTTAGTCCTGGTTTAGTCCTGGTTTAGCCCTGGTTTATACCTAGTTTAGACCTGGTTTAGTCCTGTTTTAGCCCTGGTTTAGACCTATTTTAGACCTGTTTTAGACCTGTTTTAGTCCTGTTTTAGACCTGATTTAGACCTGGTTTGGACCTGGTTTGGACCTGGTTTGGACCTGGTTTAGACTTTGTTTGGACCTGGTTTAGACCTGGTTTGGACCCGGTTTAGACCTGGTTTAGACCTGGTTTAGACCTGGTTTGGACCTGGACCTGGTTTAGACCTGGTTTTAGACCTGGTTTTAGTCCTGATTTTAGTCCTGATTTTAGTCCTGATTTCAGTCCTGATTTAGTCCTGGTTAAGTACTGGTTTTAGTTCTGGTTTAGTCCTGGTTTTACATTATGATATTTCCTCCTCAAAAACGGGACCCGGAGTTGTGTTTTGTTTACAAATGTTTAACACAGAAAACCTGTAAATTTAGGCTGTGTTCATATCTTAAAACAAAAACCCTCTGTTCCACCTTGTGATGTCATGCGGTGATACAGTAAGTGCTCCACTGTGTTTTTACACCTTCCCTATAATCATTTGGATGATTTGTGCTCTGGAATTGCCCATCTCTACTGAACTAAAGCTAAAATAAGAAGCTTTTAATTTGAAAACTACAACTTCATGACATCACAAGGTGTAACAGAGCATTTTTAAGCTTAGGAAATGTAGACAGACCAATAATAAACGTTACTAAAACATGTGCGAATGAAACAAACCAACTCCAGGTGTGTTTTCGAAGAGGTAACATTAAACCAGTCAGTCCAGTTTCCGTAATATGGGACCTTTAAGAATACGGAGGGGAGGGACAAACAACTTCTCCTCGACAAATTTGTGGGTTCAGATTTTCATATTTGGGAAGTTTAATTAAGCAATAGATTATGTTTTGAAAGCAGCGTTCACTTAAATGATTCCCCAGAGAGTGCGGGTAAACACAAAGATCCTATCATGCCGTTCGTCTCCGTAATGGATGTGAAAATTAGAGATGTAAATGGATCGAGTTGCGTTTTTCCGAGGCTCATGGGAATATTTAGCGGATAAAGACGAGACTTACGTAACCTGCATTATGTCTGTGCGTTCATTTCAGGGGGTTGGAAATGGCTTTGGTGATTTTTCAAGGACAAACATACAAACAGTGGTTCATTTGGGTTTAAAGGTAACAGAGATGTGTGTAATTGTTCTGGGAGCTGCTGAGTGATCACTTGCAGAAGGGAAATAGAGTCTGTTGTGCGATTAACTCGTCACAATCACACACACACACACAAAACATTTCAAATCTAATCAAAATACACAAAAATACGCTACAATTTCTTTCAAACAATACATATTATTTGGTTCTACAGTATAACCTCCCTTAATAGAAGAATCGGAATGGACCAAATTACAAAATTTTTCAGGGGAGCCAAATTGGGAGGGAAACAAGGGCTACGGGTCCTGAAGCTTTTTGTTTTGTTTTTAACTGTATATTTTTGTTTAATCGTGCCAAAAAACACATACTTTAAAGGTTTGATCACTTGAAATTATTACCATTTTCAAATTCATTTTACAATGGAGGTCCCCAAGTGCGTTGCATGGCTGTTTTGGCCTGAAATGTTTGGGAATCCCTGTTCCCAAGAAGGTTTGTGGTTCAATTACCAAACGGGTTTTCATTTATATATGCAGAAATGCCAATGAGTTCACACTTTAAATGGTTTTATATGACACTATTTTCTGATCTCTGTTACAATGTTGTTTACTCATCACAAACATACCCGGAGTCGTGTTTTGTTTCATTCACACATGTTTAACACACAAACCCTGCATATTTACACTGAGTTCTTCTCTCAAACTGAAAACACTCTTCCATACTTGACAATTTCGACTGCTCACTAGCGGTTTTCTTCAGAGCGGTCACGTGATGTTCCTGTGACGCGTCCGGTCAGCTGATTTTTTCAGGTTTTGGCGCTGTTTTCCTACCGGTGGAGGCAGGATGACAAATAAACCGGGACGAGGGGGCTTTTTTACTCTCACACACCTGGGATACTGTCCTGAGGAAGTCGGACTGCAGATGGCGCTGTCGTCCTGCCTCCACCAGTAGGAAAGCGGTGCCAAAATCTGTATAAATCAGCTGAGTGGACGCATCACAGCAACATCAGAGGAAGACCACGAGTGAGTAGTCAAAACTCAGGAATGAAAACAAACGTTGGTATGAAAAAAGAACCTAATATCATAAATTACCAGAAGACCAAATGAACCTCACTGGACTCTCTTCCACTTTATGATGTCATGTGATAATACAGGAAGTGCTCTATTGTGTTTTTTAACTCCATATAACTTCACTTGAATTATTTGGACCATTTAATCCCCTGGAATTGCCGATTTCTACTGGACGAAAGGTAAAAGATAACTATTAATCTAAAAACAACCACTGCATAACATCAGAGCAGATGTAGACAGACTGATAAAAAAGATAACTCAAACGTGTATACGAAACAAAAGGAGGTACTAACATTATAACATGGTTTAAAGCTCCTAAGAGTCAACTGTGTGTAATAAAGGACCTTTAAAGTTACCAGCATAACAAAGATTACATGTAGACCATTAGAAAGGGACAGAAAATCTGGCGTCCGCAGTTACATTACTTCACATTACTCTCTGTAGTACGTGTAGTGGGGTTTTGTCACTGTGCCTTTAGGCCTGAGTCAGAGTTCAGCCTGCACAGCCGTTCTGCAGCGGGATGTTCCATTTACAGAAATATAGTGACCCATGCTCCACCACACTGTCGCCGGGGAACTTACAAAACATAACTCTACGGAAGTCCAAGTTTTCTGCTCCAGTGGCAGTGCTCGCAGGGTTTCACATGTAATTGAGGGTAAATTATGTTAAAAGTGCACTATGTAACTTTTCTGGTGCTCGTCCTGATGATGATTGCTGTTTGGCATGGAAAGTTACACAATACGGGATAAAAACGCATACGTATATCTCCTTAGAGGCATAAAACACCAGGGCCAGTTACAGGTCAGATCTTTGGAGAGGCAAATCCGATCCTACTATGAAAATGTGTTTATAAAAGGCTTTTCGGGGTATAAAAAATGAAAAGTAACCTGAATCTAGATAGAAAAGGAATGCTATATTGGGGGACATTTCAGGAAACGCAATGCCATCACCATGGACATGACAAAAAGAGACAGAAAAGTTACGCAGTGCACCTTTAAGTTTTGGTCTAGATCAGTGAAAAAGGGTCAAGAATCTACATGACATTAAACCAGGACTCAGGCTACGTTTATATGATGATGGTCTGAACAGAAGACGCAAAAGTGGAGTCGTGTCTTCACTTTTTATTCCGCGTTTTGCATACGGTGACGCAAAAGTGTATGGAATTCAGTTGGGTATGGGTGGCTAGGTGGTGCTGTGATCCACTATCACACAACACCGCTATGTCCGCAAAACAAAACAATCACGGCTACCGATAGCAAGAATATTCTGTACATTTGTTGGGATGCCTCCTGAAGGGATTGAAATGATCCCACATGTTTCTGTGTACTGTGTGTATGTGACAAAAACGTGTACGCGACGTGAGCAGATCTGACCAGAGTTTTGCGTGTTGGGCAGTGTAGACGGAAACACTATGGCGGAGCGTGTTCAACTTTTCCATTCTGGAGGGTGGTTTCAGATTTTTGGCATTTTTAAGCCCCAAAATGCTGTCACCGTCTAAACGAAAGGTATTTCCGATCAAATATTTTGTCATTTTTACCCGCAAGCGTTCTAAAAGTAGGCAAGGCAAGGCAAGTTTATTTGTATAGCACAATTCGTACACAAAGTAATTCAAAGTGCTTTACAGAATAAGAAATATGTTAAAATCACAATACAAACAAATCAAAACATCATCAGAAGTAGTAAAATTTAGGCCTTGTCCACACGTATCCGGGTATCTGATAAACCGAAGATGTTTTGCTGCGTTTTGACCTGTCATCCACACGAACACGCATCAAAAACGAGTATTCAGGGAAAACTCCGGCCAAAGTGAAGATTTTTGAAAACTCCGTTTATGCCTGTTTGTGTGGACAGAGATAACTGGGGTTTTGCGTTTTAAAACGTCACTGTCTGCGCCAAAAAATATGAATCTGCCCTGACGTCAAACGTGCGACATTTGTTTAGGCGACTGCAAAAGCCAAAGCCAAAGCCAAAGCAGACTAAGGATCGGAGTCGTTTCTTGAGAGCTGTGTGTGTGTTGAGAGCAGAATTGCTCCTAAACTGTGTTTAGGAGCAATTCTGACTCCGAGTCTGTCCAGACAAAGGAGCTCGGCGCCATGTTTTCTGTTGTTTAAGTTTAGACGGAAGTGACGGCGAAGTGAGGGCTCAATGGAAATAACGCCATCTACAGGTTTGGAATGCGTATGAATGTGGTTGAAAACGCAGATGTTCGGTTATGTGTGGAAGGTATTTTTTTCGAAGACGAGGTGGTGTGGATAAAACTATTTTTATAAACGGAGGGGGGTAAATGTTCGGTTCTAAAAATACCCGGCTACATGTGTACATGGCCTTAGACTCAAATGAATAAAAACAATTTACATTTCTTGGATTACATAGAGTTCAGTATATTTGGACGAGTCTAGAAATGCATTTTGTAGTCAAACAAAAATAATATAAATATTTTACAGTCAAGATTACAGTTTGCACACATTATTACCGGTATTTGTTTTGTGCACTTCAAATCCACTTTACATCGAGCAACCTTATTCTAATGTATTTTTATTTACAAAAATGCTCATGGGCTCAGAGCATGTATCAGTCCAAAACAGCCTCATTGAGCAGCCCATACAGAATAGCTTGTTCTAACTCCTCCCTGTGGCCACATTAGAATCCATTACAGCGTGTTACAGACATCAGTGAGAGTGAATGGGGGAAGATGGCACTCCTCTGGCTCCCTGCCCGACAGTCACCAAGGCCATTCTGTGCCCATGTCACCAGTTTGTCTCACATGCCTCCCAATCACCCGCGATGCACCTCCGCAAATAGAACTGGCAACTGCTCCCCTATTGTCCAGGGCGGTCACTGAAAAGCACCCGTCAGTCACTTTGCAATAACAGGCAATAGACGTAAAACACTTTGTGCATTAGCGGACCGGGGCTGGTTCTACTCTACAGTCATTTGGACAAAAGCAGGTGTGAATAGTGCTGTGTTGTGTTGACAAGAGGAGCTAATGAAATAAAGGCTAATGCCAACAAGGATAAAAAGAAATGTTGGCTACAGAATAATGCAGGTGAGGAAAGCGAAAGCGGAGAACAACTGACGCTTGTGAGCGTTAAGCCATGCTATATTGTTGTACTCCTCAAAACATACTTAGAGTCGTTTTGTTTCATTCACACATGTTTGAGAAATCCTTTATTATTAGTCTGTTTACATCTTCAAAGCTCAAAATGCCCTTTTCCACCTTGTTATGTCATGAAGCGGTAGTTTTCAGTTTAACAGCTACCTTTAGTTCAGTAGAGATGGACAAATCCAGGGATGAAACTATCCAAATGATTCTAGTGAAGGGGTATGGAGTTTAAAAACAGTGGAGCACTTCTTGTATCACCATGTGAATGAGTTTAACATATGCGAATGAAACAAAACAAAACTCCAGATATGTTTTTGATGAGGATACAACATTATAACATAGAAAATAGTGTAATATGGGTCCTTTAAAAACCATTAGGGGTGGCAGTATCTTTTCTACTGGAGTACAGGACCAAGAACAGTTCCAGACTTTTGAATCCGGGCGTTCTGTTTCCAAAAATCTGGAAGGGTGTATAGGCCCTTGAATCTCAGATGGCTCTAAGGCAGTCTATGGGAATATATTTTTGAGAAATTTTATTCATTGCAAACCGAAATATGTAGCTATACCAGCTCATCAAAGCCGGATCCCGTCAGATCTCAGAAGCTCAGCAGGGCCTGGTCAGTACTTGGATGGGAGACCACTGGGAATTCCAGGTGCCACAGGGGGGCGCCAGTCACAAAAACTGTCATTGTGTCCTTAGGCAAGACACTTCACCCACATTGCCTATTACAAAAGTGATGTGTGCATGGCAGTACTCCCTTGAAAAAGAGATTAGTAATCTCAGTGGGACTTTCCTGGTTAAATGAAGATTAAATTAAATAAATAAAAAATTATAATCTCAAATGGCATAATAGTTCCAGGCTGAAAAAATGTCTCAAAAAATGTCTCAACACGAACAAATTGCAATCAAAGGAATTTTCTGAGCACTTCAGCCTCAAATGCAAGACAGTGCAGTTACTCAAAAATGCATGAATCAATTGAAATGCAACTGAGAAAATGAACAATGAAGGAATGGCATTATAGATTTAAGCTTTTACTATCAGTTTCATACAAAACCATGAAGTTAGGTTTAGAGTATCAATCACTACATAATTTACTATAACCCATGAAAGTTGAATTTGCATAATATATCTGCTTTAAGGACCCCAAATACATTCTGCACAGGCCCCCAACAAGGCTAGAAACGACTAAATATAACATTATTATTACAGATTGATGAATAGAGCAGAATATCCCCTAAATCCAATGTCAAGGAGACGTCCACTGAAACCGGAGAAGTGCTGTGAGCCCATCCATTGTAATTCACTTAAGACCTCGGTGAGTGCTCCGTCATTAGTCCGCGGGATGTAAATGGCCGCTCCGTAAACACCAGCAGCGGGGGTCCATCCTGGAGACTGATTGGCCGTTGCCGTGGTGACATGCCAGCGCATCTGCCCCTGCGAGTCTCCGCGTGTCACCCGGACTAATCAAGGACTCACTCCTCACCACCACCAACCTGGCAACCCATCCATCCATCAGTGACCCGGGTTAAACGCAAATAAAAACACATTAACGTCATGTCACACTCAAAGTCTGACTGTGTATCGATCTCCGCCACATATATCTTGTTTTCTTGTCCGCGTCTAGTGAATCAGACTTGACCCTTAAGGTTAAACAACATTGAAGCGCAAGGAGCAGGCATCCCAATAGCTGCATGAGCTTTAAGCCATGTTATAACGCTGTTACCGCGGCAAAAACACACCTGGAGCTGTGCTTTGTTTCATTCAGATATGTTTGCGTAATCCTTTATTATTATTCTGTGTCCATCTCCAAAGCTCAAAACGCTCTGCTCCATCTTGTGATGTCATGCAGTGGTAGTTTTCAAGACAACAGTTACTTTTTATCTTTTGTTCAGTAGAAATTGGCAATTCCAGGGCTGAAATTATCCAAATGATTCATCTGAAGTTAAATGAGTTTGAAAGTTTGAAAAACACACGTGAAATACTTCTACACCTTATTTAATCCTACCTGCACCTTTGTATGTTATTATATTTTATCACATTTTTATTATATCTATATTTTATCATATTTTAAGATATTTTTTACTCTATTGTTTACTTAGTTCCCTTGTATTTGCAAACACTTTTTAACAGTATTATTTATTGCAGCTATTAGTACTTCTTGAATAATAGCGAATATTAGCGAGTCAAACGATTCTTCTTATCTTAAGCATTTCATTGCTCTGTGGACCTTGTGTTGAACCTGCATATGACAAATAAACAATCTTGAATCACAGTGGAGCACTTCCTGTATTGCCACATGACATCACAACGTGGAGCAGAGTGTTAACAGTTTGACGGGACAACTTGGATTAACATTTGCAGGGTTTAAGTGTGGGAATGAAAACACAAGTCCAGGAATGTTTGTGATGAGGAAACAAAATTAAACATAGATCAGAAAATAATGTAATACTGGCACTTCACCCCTCTGCCCTCAGGACGGAGGTACAGGGCGCTCAGGTGCAGGAGGGCCCACTTTGGCAGAAGCCTGACCCCCTCGGCCATTACATTTTTGAACGGTGGACCCTGATGAGTGCACTGTGATGCCTATTGTGATGTGTCTATTGTGTTGTCACTGTATGTGTCAAATGAGCTCTGTGTACGTGAAAATGAATCTCCCCTTGGGGACAATAACGGCTAAAGGCCCCTTAAACGGGACAAAATATATATTTTCTGGTTGAGTACAGCAACAGACCCGGGTTAAACGCAAATAAAAACACATTAACGTCATGCCACACTGAGAGTCTGACTGTGTATCGATCTCTGCCACATGTATCTTGTTTTCTTCTCTGCATCTAGTGAATCAGACTTGACCCTTGTGATTTGTGCATCGTGTAAATTTTCTGGTGGAGGATCCGTCAAACGCTTTTCTCCACTGAGATGTTATTGCTTTGGAATGTTTCACAAGCATTAAACCTTTCTATCTTCAGGGAGACCAAACCAGACCAAGTTACAGGTCAGATGTGTGGAGAGGCGACCCCGCTCGGTCAGAATACATGTTTTTGTAGGTATTTTTGAGCCATAAAACCACATGTAATTGAATAAATGTAAGGCAGAGCTGTTTAATGTGATACTGTGGAACATTCCAGTCAGAGCAATGACATATTCATAGAAAAAAGAAGGTGACAGACCTCCAGCCCAAAAGTTACACAGTGCATTTTTAAGTTTAAACAACACTGTAGAGGTAGGAGCGTGGATTCCAATCGCTGTGTGCCCTGTCTGGCTTTTTCTAATTGCCAAGAATCACGGGCCAATATGGCGGTTTGGGTAAAGAATTGTGGGGTGCAGTTTTCTGGCCCTAACAAGGAGGTTCCAGCAGCCAAAAGCGATCAGCAGTGCATGTGAATGGGTCAGCGGGAGCCCGTGAGTTACAACCTGGATTAATTGGCGTAAGGAGGATCCAACATGGCCGACGCCAGATCACATTAGGCTGATGGGATTTGACTGGGTAGACTTTAACAAAGGCAAATCCCCAGTTAGGCCCGCCCAGTGACACAATACACGGTCCAGAGCCAAGAAGAAATGAACCGAGATGCCTAAATTTAACTATAGTGCAGCTGGTGGGTCATAAAGAAAAACTCAAGCTCTCTTAATTGGTTTGATAATAGAAAGTGTATGTTTTATTATTGCCTGTAAAGGTCCTGTTAGTGTATCGCTCGTGGTCATACTTGGTCTCTTTTATGTTTTATGTTCTCTTTGTGTTAAAATGTGTGATCTCCTATCCCAAGTTCTCCCATAGCAGGCAATAAAGGATCATCTTTGCACCACCTAAGATGGAAAAGTCACATCTACAAACCACAAGAGCTTCATTTTTTCCTACCATGCAGTTTAACGACTAAATTGCATGATCAAGTACCACCATATATTCCTTTTATTTTAGGAAATACTGTATATTCTGTTACCTACTAAATGACGGAGTATTGTACTGGACGATAGTCACTGAATATTTGTAAATCCCTATTTTTGGTGTGCATATTTAGTCACTTCTCAACACTGCATGTGCCTAAACCCTCGTAATATGTGCAGAGCAGGTAGTACTTCATATATTTACTGTTACATTTATTTATTTTTTATCAGTACAGTACTCTTAAAGAATTAATGTTTTTGGTTACTCTTCCCACTGTGAGTCTAAAGGCGACAAGTTTTATTTTGACTGTATGAAATGTTTTATTTATTTATTGATTAGTTTATTTGACAGGGACAGTAAACATTAACAAACATTTCTGTAAAGCTCATTTGCAACTGTTGTACCTGGGCAGTTGTAAAGTGCCAACATTGATATATCTCAAAAATAAAAGTTAACATTCAGACGTTACATTATTAGTCATTCAAAACATTGTTTAAAAAAATCATTTTGTTATGTGAATAAAATGCAGTTGATTATGTACAGTTATATATACAATTATTTACATTAGGCAACGTTGAAAAATGATTGGAAAGTTTGCGTTTCTTGCACCTTTCACACATATGATTCAGTTTTTCAGATTTTTGTGGAATATTCTTTGAAAATTTGGAGATTCGGTGCATTGTTTAATATTTTGTCCTTCTAATTACTTCAGTTTAAATTATAAATCAAATGTTGCTTCCTGGTAACTCTTACTTATCGTGAATACTTTGTACTTCTACTTGAGTAATACTATTTACTAATAACGTTACTCTTAAAAATTTTGGCTGCTCTGCCCACCTCTGATTACAAGTTATCACAGATGACGTGTAGTTTAATGTAATGTGTGAACAAAAACTCAATGTTGATCGGGATTCATCATTTTATGTATGACTCCTGCGATAGGCTGCGTCTCAGTTCTCTTCCCTCGCTTCCTTCTTCATTCCTCTCCTCGATTCTCCATTTTTCAGCTGTCAATCAAATGTGTCATATTAAGTGTTGGCCCAAAGAAACCGACAGAAGGAAGGAGTAAACCTGAGGGAGGCTTCAGGAGCTGATTTCAGATAAAATAATCAAACTTTATTGGTTTAGATCCTCTCTCCTCGGTGTGTCTCCTCTGTGGGTGGGACCTTCCTCACCCATTTCCTGCAGAATCGAGGAGAAGGAAGCGAGGAAAGAGAAATGAGACGCAGCCATTATTTAAAATGTAGTTATGAAAGCCACTGACTGCGCACAATGGTTGACAATGTAAAGTCCATTTATCCAGTGTACCCAGTCACAAACCTGTGGCGGTCCCTGCTGGCCCCGCTCCTCTTTAATAAGTCATGGGGACACCAGGTGCTAAATGGCTTCATCTTTCAGAAGTATATGAAATCCATTTGTTTGCGAGCGGAGGATTACCATGGAGAGCGTAATTACATTATTACAGCTTATCACCGTCATCATCATTTATCTGTGTGGCAGCGGGAAAAACACACTCAAATACCAAAGTGTCCCCAAGAGATGAGAGCCTGATCCGATGTGACGAGAACTAAGCGTTTAATTACAAGTAAGAGAAGCGTGTCAAACTTCAGAAAAAAAGCAAAGTTGTGTGGTTTTGAAGTGAGAAACAGGAATGACTTGGGGAAAATGAAATGAGGATACGGCCTTTAGTCAAATTTGCAGTTCAGTTTTATGGTCGGGGCTCAAAAGAACATAACACATAAAGGGGAGAACAACAACAGCAAAGGTTTTAACTCTTTTCTGGGCATTTATTTGTAAATTACCGTAAAATACCAAATAATTTGTTTCAATCACTTAACAGACCAGGCATTTATTTGAGACCAAGCAGCAATTTGGGGCAGGGGATTCATTCTTTCTTCACAAAAATCGTGCTCGGCAAAACTGGAAAAAATACGGTACTCAAATCTTTTAACCAGTATGACTATAATTTACAGTTTTTACGGCACAGCTCGGAGGATGGTCTAGGGACTACTTGGCCTACTTTCCTGCGTCCTCGTCCCCTTGCCTTTCCTCGCCCCTTTGTCCCAACTTTCCTCTTACGCCACAGCAGCTACAATGACATTTCTGGCTTCCTCCGAATCGCCAAACTGAAGTAATTTGACCAAAACTCCTAAAAACTGCTTCCATTTCCTGCGCCTTCATCTTTCTTTTTTAAGTCACTTGGAAACAGAGATTTCACAGCAACATCATCTGTTCCACCACTTTTTCAGTGAAGGTGAAGGTGATTGATCGGACGCAGCGCAGAGAATAGAGCCGATCCATTCTGAGTCTCACGACCCGTCTCGTAAAGGTAGGAGTGAACTGAAGTCACACTGCTACTACTGTACATTAGACTCTGCGTTTATTTGGAGCCGCCGGTTATGTATCAAAATATACACCTACACCGGGCGTTCAGAGGGGACCCAGCGTTAATTGAAACCTGGCTATTATTTGGTATTTTACGGTAACACTAATAATAATAGTTATGTTTCTAAAATATTGTGGAAGTGCAGCAAATACTGTATATAGAAGCATGTAAAAGCCATCATAACGTTCGAGATTCATGGTTGTGGTCTTGTCCCAGGCATCAGTGGGTGAGGAATTCTCAAATGCATGAAGCAAATCGCCCTGATGATAACCTTAAAAGTATGTACTTCTTACAAAATTACAAAATGCTCTTAATCTGACCATGTAAGTGACATTATTGAGCCACTGAACTGCCCCCAAAATCACTGCAACATGTCCGTTTGGGTATATTTATAACCATCTGTGAGTAATAAAATCTTTGTACAAGCTTGATTCACTAAAGTAATAAATATATAATAAAATAATAAGTTAAACGGACTCGTTCAGATTCAGACAACTTTTTAAATCCCACCAGGGGCAATTAGTTTGAGCAGTAAAAAAAGTGACAAACATTCAAGACGTGGAGCGATTCTGAACAAAGAGGAGCTCGGTGGGCTAAGAAGCAGCCATTAAAAAGAGACAAAAAAAGACATTTATGTAGAATTTAAAAAGCGAATGTTAGCAGGAATAAAAGATTTCAAACGCCTCTCCGGTTTTGAATAAGGGACTAACTGTATGGTTGAAAGGCTAACGTTACATTCAACTCTGATTTTGTGATGTCTTTTTGGACGACAGCAGGTTTTTACAACATTTGGTCGTAGAAAAGTACTGGTGAAAAGGTTTGGCAACAGTCAAGTGGAGGACAACAGAATCTGAGCGTAAACTGAAGGGGAAGCGGAGGTGGGAGGGGTGTCAGGAGGCTCACCCCGCTGCCAGGCACATTCACACAGGGGACAGACTTTACCCCACTGTGCCCCAAGCAAAACAGCTCAGAACAGAGAGCAAAAACACAACAGCCAACCAGGACCACAAACTAATTAAGCTCCAGCAAAGTCTTTAGTCCACATCAGGGCTCCAGTAACGTGAAGTCCTGCAGTACACGAACACTGCTGCGATTAACACTTCGCTCAGACTGCACCTGGAGTAAATCCGGATCCTGTGTTGGAGCCGTGTTCTTGCAGAGTGGCACTCACATGGAGAGAAGTGCTTTGCTGTTGTGGTCACAGGCTTTGAAAACGGCACTCGAAACCACATGTTCAGAAGTAGATCAGGAGGTCTGTGGATCTGGAGTTTGTAGCTGGAGCTAGAATCTGTAGATCATCAGTTTCTTTATCTAGAGTCTGTATATCTGGAATCCGTATAGCCTTTATGATTGTATATCTTGACTCTGTAGATCAGAAGTCTGTAGACCTGTAGCTTGTAGATCCAGGGTCTGTAGATCTAAGCGTCTTTAGATCTGGAGTCTGTTGAGTTAGAGTTTGTAGAGCAGTCTGTACAGTCGTGGCCAAAAGTTTTGAGAATGACACAAATATTACATTTTCACAGGGTCTGCTGCTGCTTCATTGTTTTTAGGCGTTTTCTCACATGTTTTTATGATATACTGAAATACAATTACAAGCATTTCATCAAGTATCAAAAGGTTTTTTTGACAATTACATACAACAAGTCGATATTTGCAGTGTTGACCCTTCTTTTTCCAGACCTGCAATTCTCCCTGGCAGCTGTCAGTCAACTTCTGCACCAAATCCTGACTGACGGCTCCATTCTTACATAATCAATGCTTTGAGTTTGTCAGAATTTGTGTTTTTTTTTGTCCACCCGCCTCTTTAGGACTGACCACAAGTTCTCAGTGGGATTAAGATCTGGGGAGTTTCCTGAACATGGACCTAAAATCTTTATGTTTTGTTCCCCGAGCCATTTAGTTATTACATTTGTTTTATGGTAAGGTGCTCCTCATGCTGGAAAAGGCTTTGTTCATCACCAAACTGCTCTTGGATGGTTGGGAGACTTTGCTCTCTGAGGACTTTCTGGTGCCAAAATTAATATTTGTGTCATGCTCAAAACTTTTGGCCATGACTGTATATAAGGAGTGTGTATATTTAAAGTCAATATATCTAGAATTTATATATGTTGAGCCTGTAGATCTGGAGTTTGTAGATCTTTAGTTGTGAGATCTGGAGTCTGGACGTCAGGGGTTTGTTTATCTAGAGGCTCTCCTCCTTTACAAGACAAAAATGAGTTCCTCATTTTGGCAATCGCAGTAAATTGAGACGATTATAAGAAAGAGAGCGAGCCTTTGGGTACAGTTAGATGCCTACAAAACATAAACCATTGTCCATTTATTAGTGCAAAAAAGTTGGGCTGCAAAATGACACATTTACCAAGGTAATTGGCGTGTAATTAACCAAATTCTTGATGATTATTATGATATACTTCTGAAAATCCCTTGGCGAACTACTTGGAAGGAGTGGAGAGCTACAGGTTGGAAACCACTGATCTCAAATCTTTATCTGGTATCTGTATAGCTCGAGTCTGTAGATCAGAAGTCTGTAGACCTGTAGTTTGTAGAGCTTGAATGTTAATCTTTATTCTCGATCTGAAATCAGTCGACTTGGGGTCTGTAGATCAGGAGTCTGTATGTAAGGAGTTTGTATATCTGGAGAGTAGATTCCTGGAGTTTGTATATCCTGAGTCTAGAGATCAGGAATTTGTAGATCAGGAGTTTGTAGATGAGGGTTTCTTTATCTAGAATCTGCATATCAAGAAACCGTAGATCATAAGTCTGTAGTGCTTCAGTGTCTAGATCTGAGGTCTGTAGATCAGGCTGGAGTCAAGATCTAGAGTCAGTTTATCTGGTATCTGTAGAGATCAGGGGTTTGTTTATCTAGAGTCTGTATATCTGTATAATTTGAGTCTGTATATCTGTATAATTTGAGTCTGTATATCTGTATAATTTGAGTCTGTATATCTGTATAATTTGAGTCTGTATATCTGTATAATTTGAGTCTGTATATCTGTATAATTTGAGTCTGTATATCTGTATAATTTGAGTCTGTATATCTGTATAATTTGAGTCTGTATATCTGTATAATTTGAGTCTGTATATCTGTATAATTTGGGTCTGTATATCTGTATAATTTGAGTCTGTATATCTGTATAATTTGAGTCTGTATATCTGTATAATTTGGGTCTGTATATCTGTATAATTTGAGTCTGTATATCTGTATAATTTGGGTCTGTATATCTGTATAATTTGGGTCTGTATATCTGTATAATTTGAGTCTGTATATCTGTATAATTTGAGTCTGTATATCTGTATAATTTGGGTCTGTATATCTGTATAATTTGAGTCTGTATATCTGTATAATTTGAGTCTGTATATCTGTATAATTTGGGTCTGTATATCTGTATAATTTGGGTCTGTATATCTGTATAATTTGAGTCTGTATATCTGTATAATTTGGGTCTGTATATCTGTATAATTTGGGTCTGTATATCTGTATAATTTGAGTCTGTATATCTGTATAATTTGGGTCTGTAGATCCAGAGTCTGTAGATCCGGAGTCTGTAGATCTGGATTAAGTCTTGAGCCGACAGGGAGAGAGACAGGGATGAAGACGGAGCAAAATGAGGGGAAAAAAGGCCCGGCTAATGACCAGCTCTTATGCATCAGTGCACGTACTAATGAGCTTCCAGGGAGCGCGCTGGCAGGGCTGGAGTGAGAGGCTGACACTCACTGTATGTGTGTGTGTGTGTGTGTGTGTGTGTGTGTGTGTGTGGCACCAATCAAGTTTTCTTTTTTTTCACTTGTGATTCCAATGCATAGATTATTTAAGTATTTTTCAACTTGAAATCCACATTTAAGTGCATTAACAGACCAGTGTGTTGTGAATAATGACGCATTATTCAAATGACTATGCAATAATAAAGATACAGCAAAAAGTGAACATATTCAGAGACTAAAAAAATAGAGCAATTTAACAAAAACGTAGCCTATAAACAGGAAAAAGCAATTTGACGAGAATCCAGGAATACATTTATTACATTACAATACATATCAGTCCATTAGAAGTGTTTTAAGTTAAGCAATAAAAATATAAAAACTAAGGATTGTGATAAGCTAAATTAGTGTTTTCACAATACAAAACTTTCAAATTCAATTCTACAAAACTGCAACGAAACAATGAAAACTCTACATTTATACCATACTCCATACAGATGTACAACAACTCACCCTTATATAACAGATAAGCCTGCGTATGTCCTGTCAATCAGATCATCTTTGCACTGTTTTCTTTATTACCTCTTATATATAACTATGATATACTGTATTTACATTACTACACTTCTGTTTTTTACTTTACTTGTACTCTACATTTATATAATCATGTCCTATTTGACGCCAGTCTCTTGCCAGTCTTTATTGCGACTTATTTACAAGTTTTATTACCATTTTTATACAGTTTATGCTTTGTTATTGTAATATATTGTGATGTGTGGGCGACTGTGTCCAAGCAATTTCCCTTGTGGATCAATAAAGTCTAAGAAATACTGATTAATACCACAATAATAAAACATTTTAATGGTAATAGCAGTTACTTTGTGGTTGCCATGCAGTATAGTTATAGTTCTAATAATTAAAGATCATTTCAGCTATCCAGGAAAGTAAAATTCTGCCTTATACATGTCTTTTTTTTAGTTGTAGTAGTAGTAGTTTTCATAATAGTTTTAGTATCTGAATATCTTTTTCGATAACCCTATTTGTACTGCTCTAATCCACAAACCGCAGCTTTTTGATTGATTTATAACATTTGCCTTTTTTTAGTCGTGTGTTTGAATGTAAGCCCTAAGCTCACTTCTGTCTATGTGTGTGAGACTAGAGAGAGAGGAGCCAGGCCCACTGCTGAGCCCCCTGCCTCCCTGCCCGCCGCTCCGCTCTCAGCCACTAATGAGGACTGGAGCCCGGTCCGAGCCGGAGTGCACCTGCCAAGCCTTCAGAGCTGCTCCTGCCGGCCGGTGCAGACAGGAGGGGTCAGGCGCATTCCTCCGCTCTTAATAATTTACATCATATTGATTTCCTCCGCGTTTGGACACTCGCACCTGCACTCACACTTTTTCTTCTCGGTCCAGAATAAGCTCAAAGCACCAGAGAGGGGGGGGAAAAGGAGTGTAACCCGGGTTTCCAAAGCAGTTTAACGCGGCATTGAGGATAATAGACTGAAGAGGACTGTGCTACGTCTTATTTTAACTTCTACGCATTGGGGAAAAAAACGACTTTCATTACACGAAACTGACTCTTGTGAGCTTTAACCCATGTAAGAATGTTTTTACCTTCTCAAAAACATACCGGGAGTTGTATTTTGTTTCATTCACATTTCATTCATTTTGCTTGAATAATCCTTTATTATTTATCTGTCTGCATCTCCAAAATGCTCTGATCCCCCTTGAGAGGTCATGCAGTGGTAGTTTTCAAGTAACAGCTACCATTCACCTTTTGCTTCAAATTCCAGGGCTGAAATTATCCAAATGATTCTAGTGAAAGTGTGAAAGAGAGTGTATCACCACATGAGAAGTCAGCCTAAACAAGAAGAACTATGTTTGTGATGAGGAAATTACTTAACAGATCAGAAAATAACATGATACGGGCGCTTTAATATTGTTTGAAATGTTGATGTCCTGCATTGTCAGCAGTGTGGTTCCTGACTCTGACAGTTTGCTGAATGTCTTGCCCTATGCTTCACCTTCATTTCATGCTGATACGGTCACAAACCTATGGGCCTGAGAATATATAAATGAAATTACAGATTAAGAAAAATATCATTAGACTAAACATTAGCTCAAGCACACACAAAACTAAATGCTGCTTGGTTTGTACTGCAAGATCAAAATTTCAATCTAATGAAGAACAGCATCATACTGCCACACGTTTGGCAGACATGGATAAGTGACATCTCATTTACGCCGAGCATTTGATTTTCAAACATTCAGGAGCATCGGACTGGGGGGGTAAAGGGTGCTGTTTAACCAGGGCCCAGTGCATGGAGGGGCCCCTAATAAAGCCTGTAATGTGCATTTTTCATTAGGCAAAATGTAGTGAGTGCCCACGAAGATGAACTCATTCAGATGTACTCAGGGCCCAAAATTTGGTGCTGAACCCCTGACTGTGTTACTCACAAATAATTTGCCCTCCAGCACACTGAAGCTCCTCTACGTTTTATATTCCCCTCATTATAGACCAAAACAATGAAACCAGTCCACTATAAAAGGACCATAGTTTGTGTCCTCTGTTGATTTAAAATGAGCACATAAACATAAACATTCTTAGCTTGTGCAGTTGAATGCCTCTCCTAGTCTGAGCCTAATATAAATCGCACTGCGCTGCAGATGTGTTATTGGGATATGGGACTGTCGAACCAAAACAACGCAATCTTAGTTTCCGGGTTTATGCATTTTGAGAAATTGTTTTAATAACAATAATCCATCTGAAGTCTTACATAGCACTTTTCCAGATGCTCAAAGTCACTTTACAGTTTGGTGCAGACTGACAGAAGCGAGGCTGCCAATCTGCACCATCGGCTCTTCCGCCCACCTCCAACACTCACACTACGTTCATACTAGGCAATGTGGGTGAAGTGTCTTGCCTAAGACACAATGTCAGTTTGTGCTACTGGCGCCGCATTGTGGCACCTGATTTTCCCAGTGGTCTCCCATCCAAGTACCAACCAGGCCCAGACTGTTAAGCTTCCGAGCTTTGACCAGATCAGGCTTTGACAAGGAGGTTTGGCCACGTTTTAAACTGGACTGGGGCAATTATCCATTTTTCCTGGCGCGCTTGTAAACGTAGTGAATGTGAAAAAAATGTGTCCAAACTTTTGGCAATCTGGATGTCTTTGTCACACAGGACAATGGATAATCTTCAGTGAAAGTCCAGCTTATCTGTAGTTAGTTTGAAAAGTTTCAGATGTCATTAAGTTCCTCTCATTAACATGCAGCACCTATAGCATGTAGCATATCTCTATATTCCAACAACTCCTGTACGGAAAAGGCAAGAATGGAGCTAAATGATGTGCTTTGCAGTCTGCTTAACCCCTAATCAGACTTGGAGGGGACATTAGTATTCTGCCTTTGTCAATAGGCTGATCTGTGTACGCCGCACTTGAAATATTCATCAGTGCGGAACATAAGACTTCTCCTGGCTGTGATTTATAATTGAGAGGATATGAATGTTACATAGGTATGGCCACAGATTCCCCCTCGCCAGAACTACTTTGGATCATCGGTGGCACACTTAAGAATGACTTTTAGCACGCTCCGGCCTTTGCTTCATTGGAGAGGCTGCTTCAAAGTGGCACACGGACACTTCTCATTACAAAGGAAGAAGAGGCTCATCATAATTATCATGTCCAATTCAAGGCTCTCTCTGTGTGTGTCTATAAGGAGAAATACTCGTCTACAGCCTGGTGAGTGATTTACAAATGGTTTAACTTTTAAAATGTAAATCATTTAGATTTTTGAGAAATAAAGATGCATTTCCAGATATTACTTGATTTAATTGTACGATTTGTTATTAAATATGCACAGAGGTTACCATCTTTGAAGGGTTTACCATTCTCTTGTCTAATGCAGTGTTTCTCCTGATATCTCATGTTTGCTTTTATTTTCAGGAGATAAGCCTGGATAAATTAATCTGGTAGACCAACAAATACAAATCTCCAGGTAACCCTGCATTTGAAAACTGTTAAGCCTTGAGACTATTTAGAATTTTTCCCCAAATCATCTGGGGACATCCTGAAATAATTCTGTGCTCTCCACAATGCACCACAACAACAACCACAAGTGTATTTTATAAGCCTTTCATATTCTGTTAGCCTCCAGCTCAAAGTCCCACAATGTTAAGCCTTAAATACACGGTGTTTGTGCGCTGATTCCATCAAATTGTTAAACAGAGTTGGACTCACTGAACACAGAGTTAATGTAAACAGACTTACTGAACACAGACTCACCGATCACTCTCTCCCCGCTCCCGCATTATCCTGCTCATGTGGTCAGTAGTGACGCAGTCTTCCTGCCTCAAGAGCCCCAGGACCACAACAATCTGAGGAACACCGGAAAACAAAACACTTTCAGATTGACCAGTTTAGTATTTATGGTAAAAAATAAAGATAGTGATCCTTACACTCACTTTGTATGAGCACCAGTGCCAGCAGGTCTGGAGAGCTCTCGTTCTGTGTGGATGAACTGCACCTGTTGAAAAGACATGATTGTGTTCAGTAGCTTAGGTCGTAGGTTCTAATGGGGCTTCTAAAGTGAACTCTCTCTTGAAATTAGGAATACAGTGCACTGCTTTAAATGTTGATCTGTTATTGATATGAACTAGACGGTTTGAAGCCACTGCGAAACAAGTGACTGCAGACAGCAACTATTTCTAAGTGCCAGGATTTGGTTTCGGATGAGCAACCTTTAATTTTGAGTGATGTACCTTCTAAACTTTGGCTTACACAGGACATAAAGCATGTGCTCAAGTTCTGTGTTCTATGATTTTAAAGGATGAATAGGTTAAAAAATACCCACAGTTGCATCTTTGTGTAGAAATATAAATAAGTAAACTTTATTTATATAGCTCTTTACACTGACAAAAATCACTTTACAGAGAGCAAATACGCCATAAAACAGAAAATAAAGGGTCACAGGACTGAAGTAAGAGACACTTTGACTCCATCTTGTGGTCATTTGTATATTCTGCAGAAGTGCAGCGTATTCCAGTAGGGGGAGCTATTGTCTGAAAGTCAGTGGAAAATGTTTTTATACATTATTTTTTATTAATACTTCAAAAACTATAGAAGTGACATGTGAAAAGCAATAGCAGGAAAGAGAAAACATCTGACAAATGTGAAGAGGTGTGAAGTGTAATTTTTGATTAGGTGTTAAGGGGTTGAAAGGTGCCAAAAAATGTGAAGAAAAGAGAAAGACATCATGCAGTGACTCAGACATGTGTCTAACCTCTCGCTCTCATCTTCAATAAAACAATGATTTGGAATGTGAGGAAACATGTTCTGATTCATTTGGATGATCTGATTTCACTGTGAACATCAGCGTCGTCTCTACTAATGTGCACATCCATATTCTGTAAGACACTTTGAATTACTTTGTGTACGAATTGGGCTATACAAATAAACTTGCTTTCCCTCACCATTAGATTAGTGAAACAAAGTGGGCTTGAGGGCACTTTGACCCATTATTTAGCTTAATTTGCCAAATAGAACTAAATAATTTGACATAACCCCGGGTTCTTGTTTTGTTAAATTATCACACAACATGTTGATTTAAATATGTTTTATTTGCTCATTCATTTCAGATAAAAACATCCATATTAGCAAAACTTACCTGGTCCTCCACATGGTCCAGACTAAGAGGAGGCGTGCCAAATGTCGGCCATTTTTATACACTTTGGCCGAGGTCCTGGGCCTGACCACGTGGAGGGGGGTGAACTGTTTCTGTCATTTGAGTTTTTCTAGATTTCTGTGTTTTGATGTACGTTAACTTGTGTTTAAAGCTTTATGTTAAACATGTAAAAACCTGTAAAACTATCAGTACTTACCTGCCAATGTTAAACACCTGTACAGACACATGGGGTTATTACCTGGTGGGCGGTCCTACCCCGCAGATGAGGTGTAAAGGCGGTTTGTTGAATTTGCTGGGAGATGTCTGTGTAGTAATGTGCATGTGTTTGTAGTGTTTAATTTAAGTTACCGGTACTTGATTTTCTGTCTAATTGAGGTTACAGTTTATTTTCCTCTTATGTTATTTTAAATACACAACTGAAATGATCTTTTAATAAACTGGTAAAAGACACTTTGTTCTCAGTCTGCCTCCTACTTTGACCACCCTGGGCCAGCTTTACATATTAGAGGTTTAGACATTTGAAGGGGCATTTCCTTGAGATTTTTGATTCAACATGACACGACGCAAGTACTACAGTAGCAGTGTAACTGTACTGTGTCTAGGCTACTGAGAGAGCACATGACCGTCAATAGCCTGGCTGGTAAGGACATTTTAGCTGTGCAGAAACATTGGAACGCTCCCAACAGTCCCACATGCAAATCAGAATCAGAATCAGAATCAGAATTACTTTTATTCATCCCCGAGGGGAAATTTCCTTCGTTACAGATGCAACCGACCAAGAGCATGTACATCGACACACAAATCTACTTCTACATTACTTCTTAATCAACGCTATTGTAATAGACAGACCCATAAATTCATCAATCTTTATTAAAAAAAAAAAAAAAAGTCTACTTGTGTGTAAAACTTTAAGCAGCACTGCCCTCTAGTGTTTAATTTCAAACTCTGACTTTCTGTTTAATTTTCCGTTCTCATTTCTAATGTCAGAATAACTATATTTGTCCCTGGAATTGAATAATAAATGACAGTTCTATCGCTAGCGTCAAAACCTCCACAAAATCTAGTATGCGCTGTCAAGAAAAAAAGGTCACTTTCTTCTTCTTAAAGCTATTTTAAGTCCCATATTGTCCATCATGTCTGTACCGTGTGGAGTCATCATCAAATCAAATCAAATGGCAGGTCTTATTCTTGCCTTCACAGTTGTATAAAACGCACAGGTCACATTTCACGAGGGGAGCCAGGTGAAGAGACACATGGAACGGGAAAGTCTTGACCTTGTATCTTGTCTTAGAATAAATAAAACCATGGAGTTTTATATGGTTTTATCACAGTAAGGCTGCCTAAGAGCCTGTAGTTCTGCCCCCTGTCGGCTCTTCTGATCATAACACTAAACCTCTGACTTAAAGGCCCACCAAAACCATGAGACAGGTGCAAGTGTGACGGGTGCAGATGCCACTTAAAGGTGCTCTTGTATGTGCAGAATGGGAGGTCTTTAACTCTCCTGATTATGTTGAAAAATTGGTAGCTTGAAAAGACACTATTATTCCATTCAAAGTAAAAAACATTTCCTAATGACCAGCCTTGGGTAAAGAAGAGAAGAGGAGAAGCTGAATAGGATTTGCATAGGAAATATGAGGCTCTTCTGAATGGCAGTGTTAGAGACATGTTAGAGAACAAAACTTGGGTTAGGTTTATCACAAAGCCCAAACTTTATCACAAATAGTAGTCAAACTCTCCACTATGGGAGACAGAGCTTTTCAGGCTGCAGCCCCACGCCTGTGGAATGCCCTCCCAGAAGCCCTGAGGGCGCCTCAGAGTCTGGAGGCCTTTAAGAAAGGACTTAAGACATTTCTGTTTAAAAAGGCCGACTAGGATTTTGCCTTGTTTACCTTGTGCTAGGATGTTTTAAATGCACTTTGTAAGTGATTTTTATCATCTTTTTATGCTCGTACTGTAGCACTTTGAGATTTCATTGAAATGTAAAGTGCATTACAAATAAAATGTATTATTATTATTATTAGTAGTAGTAGTAGTAGTACAAATAAATGAAGTCATATCTGGAATTACATCTTTATTTAAAAAAAAACTGAACAAAACAAAGAAAACGCACACACGTACCAGTCTACACAGAATACTTGCACAAACTTTGATCCACAAGGGAAATTATTTGGACACAGTAGCTCACACATCACAATATAACATAATAGCAAAGAGAAAAAATATAAATGGTAATACTAAAGTCTAACTAAGTAGCAAAAATAGCAAGAGACTGGTGTCAAATAAGGCATAATTACATAAATGTATATGTACAAGTAAAAATAAAACATTCCCCCTAATGGTCCTCAGATTAAACTGGACTTTTATACTCTCTCCCCCAGGTGAGCATCATTTCTCTTCATAGGTGACGATTAGGTTTAAACTTTAGCTGTAAATAAAATATAACTGCTTATTTAACGAGAGCCCTTTTAAACAAAAAAAAAATGAATATAAATCTATAAGCACTGAAATAATGAGACCAAAACAAACAAAGACAATGAAATAAAAAGGAAATCACATCAGTTCTCCCCTCCACATGATCCGGCCCACGACCCCCCAAAGGTTTTAAAAATGGCCGACATTAGCCACGCCCCTCTTCGTTTGGACCATGTGGAGATTCAGGTAAGCAGGGAGCGTGGACATATCTAATCCAAAAAGGTTCATTTCTTCTTTTGTATAAAACATAAAAAGCACCAAAGACATTAGTGGTTGTATCGAACTGAATTGTACAACTGAATTTAATAGGTTTAATCAAATAAATGATCTTTAAAGTAACTTGTGTATGTGCTGTTTAACTTAAAGGTGGACTATAGCTACACATGCTAAACGAAACAAACCCGGGATCATTGTGTCTATAGCAGATTTGTTGGTTATGGAAAAAAAATATGGGAAATGTACATGTGTAAAATTAAATGAATGTGAGTTAAAAGGCCCTATGTTATGTCAAATTGACTATTGTGAGTTTTTTCAGTTTGAGAGAAGAGCTCAGTATAACTAAATATGCAGGGTTAGTGTGTTAAACATGTGTGAATCAAGCAAAACAAAACTCCAGGTCTGTTTTTGATGAGGAAATATTATAACATTGATCAGAAAATGGTGTAATATGGGCCCTTTAATGGGAAATAGGCCAACTTTGTCACAATATTTAAACTCTAAAAGTTAAACCATTTGTAAAACGCTCACCAGGCTACAGTATAACGAAATACTGATCATATTTCTACTTATAGACACACACAGAGAGAGCCTTGAATTGGACATGATAATTATGATGAGCCTCTTCTTCCTTTGTAATGAGAAGTGTCCGTGTGCCACTTTGAAGCAGCCTCTCCAATGAAGCAAAGGCCGGAGCGTGCTAAAAGTCATTCTTAAGTGTGCCACCGATGATCCAAAGTAGTTCTGGCGAGGGGGAATCTGTGGCCATACCTATGTAACATTCATATCCTCTCAATTATAAATCACAGCCAGGAGAAGTCTTATGTTCCGCACTGATGAATATTTCAAGTGCGGCGTACACAGATCAGCCTATTGACAAAGGCAGAATACTAATGTCCCCTCCAAGTCTGATTAGGGGTTAAGCAGACTGCAAAGCACATCATTTAGCTCCATTCTTGCCTTTTCCGTACAGGAGTTGTTGGAATATAGAGATATGCTACATGCTATAGGTGCTGCATGTTAATGAGAGGAACTTAATGACATCTGAAACTTTTCAAACTAACTACAGATAAGCTGGACTTTCACTGAAGATTATCCATTGTCCTGTGTGACAAAGACATCCAGATTGCCAAAAGTTTGGATACGGGTCAATGATGTATAAAGATTTTCAACTTCTATTGAACTTTTTCAAATATTTACAGTGTCAGGTGCATAAATCTGTGTTTAACGTTTATATTAAGCATTTTTAGTGTTTTTTTTATGTACATGAATTGGCTACCACTAAAAATGTCATGTGGTGTGACAAAGAATAACCTTAACATTGTTTTATTTTCTAAAACACAGTTGGAATATTAATCTAAGTTCTGAGTAATATGAAGTGTATAGAAACAAACTGTTTCTTTAGATTTTTAATGCATATTGATATTTTCTTTTGCTGTCCAATATGACAGTCGCCTGCTTGTGTTTAATGAACAAACTACTGCCCTGGAAAATGCATCAAATGAAGAAAAATGCCTAAAGAACCATTCACCCAAGTCTACTTTGTTATTAAAACTCCAGCCATAGAATTACTGCTGTTATTAGTCGCACCACATGACGTTTTAACACTTTAAATACAAAAAACATGCAGAATAACTTATTAGAATAACTAATAAGAATGATTTCTGAAAAAAATGATTTGGTTCCATGGAGGTCTGAGGTACTACAGAAATGTGATTTATTATGTAATGTGAACCCTTTTAACTGAGGAAATGGCAATTGGACAGAAAATTTAGGCGTCATGACATTGACCCACACATTTTTGTTGAATGGCAGTTTGAATATGGAAGATATTATTATTATTGATATTATTAAAATACATTGTTAAGCATTATGTAACTTCTGGTTGGGGTCTGTGTTTCTTCATGAGATGTAAGTAAGTAAGTAAACTTTATTTATATAGCACCTTTCACAGATAAAATCACAAAGTGCTTTACAGAGTGCAAGTAAAAATAGATGAAATGCAAAACAACAATAATAAATGTTAAAACAGGTAAATAAGACAAAGCGCAGTGAATTAACTAAAAGCTTGTTTGAATAACAGTGTCTTTAGCTGCTTTTTAAAAGAATCAACAGATTCAGCCACACGAAGAGACAGAGGCAGAGGCATTCCACAGTCTAGGGGCGACTGCTTGAAAGGACAGGTCTCCTCGAGTTTTAAATCGGGTCTTTGGGACCTTCAGGAGGTTTTGGCCTGAAGACCGAAGGGAGCGGCCAGAGGTGTGAGGGAACAACATTTCTGAAATGTATTCAGGGGCCTGTCCATTAAGAGCTCTAAAAGTCAAGACTAAAATTTTAAAATCAATTCTGAATTTGACAGGTAGCCAATGTAAAGCTGTTATTACTTTACCTGTAATGTTACACAAATGTCCCCCAGTATGGCATTAGACGTATTTATCTTCCAATAAATGCCTCAAAAGAATCTGTACACATTTTATTCAGTTAGATGGAAAATATTAGGCTGAATCTTTGACCGTCTTATGGAGGTTTATTAAAAACAGAAACACTCCTACTTTTTTCACTCTGGGTTAATGTGGGAAAACTGTTCCTCCTCCATTGACATGTCACTGAAAAGTACAGTCTATAGTATCGGTATATAGAGAAGAGTTGTCATCTCCACTTTTACCACTAGATGTCACCAATAACTCTGTCATTCAGACATTTGCAACACCAAATTATTCTGGATCTTAAATCAAATTGAGAAAAATGGAAATAAAGATGCAATACTATTACTATATTGCAACAAGCCCCAAACGTCTCATTTGTTTAATTCACGCCTTGTGTTAGAGGTTTATTAGATTTGAATAGATTGTTATCCAAATTAAACTATCCAGATATGACCAGCCAGAAGATTGAGCTTTTTAATTGTTTCGATTAGTGTGGAGTGAATAAATGAGGCATTAAACGTATAAGGCATTTTTCTTTTTATTTGATGCTCATTTGCTCATAATTTCTGCAACTTAAACTGACTTGAGCAGTTGTAAAAATTGTAACTTGGTATATAAGTTATATTTCTTGTATTTTAACATGAATATTACTATTTTCCTGAAGCCAGATCACGATTCACGTAAACTTGTCTGAAAGTGTCTTTATATTACCCTGAAGAGGTAACTAAAGTCTTCTGGTTCCTCTGAAAGTTCACATTTCATTGCAGTCAGTTAAATCCATCTGTCACTCACTCAAAACATTGCTGAGACTGACCAATAGGAGGAGTGGGTTGCAATAAGTGGCGTTCACCTTTCTAATTCACGACAAAAAGAATTTAAGGCTCTTTTTGAGAGCATTTAATGACTTTGCATCAACTATCTGAACAAATGTAATGTGCAGCTTTGCCCACAAGATGTCAGTACACGACCAACACATCTTCCACCAAAATGGATCTTTCTTTTCTTTTTCTTTCTTTTTCCTCCCACCTTCCTTCATACTTTACAGTAGATCCCAGTTTTTTTCTCTTACTCCTCGTAGAATGAGCCTGTAGATCATTTCAATTGTCCTTTCTCATCCATCTATCTCATGCATTTTTCGCTTAGGTAGGCAGTACACTTAGAACTAAAGGATCTTAAAGTTATTACCAAGATTATGGGAACATATTAGCCACGTGCGCAGTATTTATAAAGCCTCTTCACCACCCTCCATTACGCACCCATATTTAACCCTATAGCGCCCCTTACGTGCTCTATATGGACATTAAAAATCATAAGTCACGTGGGTGCTATATTTAGAGGCTGTCATTAATAGCGTCAGTGATACAGTTACAGGGAAAAGATCAGAGAGAAGCGCACAGAAACACCGGGGAATATTCATTAAAAATCCAGAGGCTGCCAGTGGTGCAAAACACAGCTCACCTCCTCCAAGGGAAACGAGCGTGAACAAGACGTGCCCTCGTTTTAATAGTGGATAATTAGGTGTAATTTTATTTATTTAATATATAAGGACCCTAGATTGAAAATATCCTATGTGAAATTTTAGTGGTATACTATTTTATTATTATTATTATTATTATTATTATTTATTTATTTATTTATTTCTTTTTTTGGCTCAAACTGAAACGTGCCACCTAACTTAATATATTTATGTATTTATTTTTTATTTTGTACAATATCTGGAATCAAGAATTAAACTAAGTCTAATTCAAGGTGCATTGTGTAACTTTTCTGTGTGGGTTGTTTCACGGTATGGCATTAAACCTTTCTATCATCACGGAGGCCAAATCAGACCAAATCAGAAGTTACAAGTGAGATCTGTGGAGAGGCGACCCCGCACACAGTCAGTGCTTGTGTTCTAGGGATTTTTGAGTCATAAAACCAACTTTAATTGAACAAATGTAAGGTATACCCAAAAGTTACATAGTGCACCTTGAACACATCATGCGGCAAGAAACGGTAACATGAACTTTGCACTTTTACAATAGCAGCTAATATTATTTTTGTCAGCTAAATTATGTGCAATGTTCTCTGCTTAGTAATAAGTTCACAATAAACGAGAAGGGTAAAGTTGTAAAATTGTGTGAAATTGTTGGAAAAAAAGTTAGCTTGTGCAGAGTTGCTAGCTTAGCCCATGTAGCTACACCTGTTCCATGTCCTGATCACATGAAGAGTGAAGAATGCTAATGGTTTTCCAGAAAATGTGAAAAGTGTGAGTGATTGTGAGTGACTTTATATAGCACT